>CAMZMU010000071.1:3381768-3821349 GCA_947311845.1 Poa pratensis
GGTATTGGATGTCCTCATTCTACCAGCTCATGGTTTCTTCCACAAGCAAATCGTTTGGTTCAAGACAAAGTAATTGAAGACACACTTTCGATTTTTACTGACACCCATATGCATGGAGTACTCGAGATTTACTATTCTGTACTTTTTTTTGCCTTTAACTCCCGATCCAAGTGCGTATACATTTTAGATGCTTTTGTTAGGATTTTGTATGGCATTGCATGCTTTGTATGATGATGTATCAGACATATTGTTCTTGAGCTTGGTTGAAAATGCATTATTGCTGATATGATGGTGCAGTTATGGCAAGCAAGTATTATTTTGATTTATCATGTACAAAAATTGAAGAATATCTCCTTGGAGTAGTCTGTTTTGGTTAATCATGTACAAATATCGATTTTCTTGGTAAATCATGCATAAAAATCAAAAGACTTATCCATCAGACTATCCTATTTTAGTTAATTGTGTGTGGCCAGTATTCTTAATCGTCTATTTATCTATTGCCACGGTGCAACACTTTAGAATTTTCTAACCGATTACCAAGTGATGGTGTAATAATAAGCTTGGTTCTTGAATTCTTCAGAACTTGAGTGACATCATGGAAACAAAGATAAAAAAAGATAGAGATATTTATTATGTTGACGTCTGCCGCGGAAAAAAATGGCCCGTGGCAACGCACGGGCTTGTTTGCTAGTAATAAATATAAATTACATTTAGCATAAGGCTTTTTCTAACTTTTTTATGTTCTCCAAAAGCATAATCCGCTTGGCAGCTTGACTAAAACCTGTCACTTATGGGACATATAGCTTGTTATTAATTTGGTTTGTCATTAATCATCCAAAACCCCGATCATAGATACTTTCAGTGTCCTTTGACACACACTACACCACGACACCACATTCCCTACCGACGTGGGTCAGGAAAAGTCAGGTTTGGCGACGGGCGATCGGTCGGGAAAGCTTGTGTCAGACTGTTGCTTGGGAAACTCTCGTCCTTTCGCATGTCCTGCGTATTTTTCTGCTCTATTTTCTGCTAATTCGTCAAGATGGAACCATTCTATTCTAGTGGAATGGAAACCATTACATTTCATTCCATTTTGTTCCAAAACCAAACACACCCTTAGAGTATTAGATTCTTGTACGACTGAGGTGATGCCTCGTTAGGGATGTAAAAGGAGGGATAAATGGCACTACAAAGGCTTGTTTACTTAGCTCGATAGTTAATTTTCGTGGGAAGAAAAAACTTTCTTAAACTGTTAGACCAATATAGGTGGTTTAAACGGGATTAAAGGGCGTCGTTTACATCCCTATGCCTCGCTCTCTCTGATGTTTATGACGACTTCAAGTGGCAGAGCTTGCCTAGTACCATTAGGGGGGCAAAGAGGGTGAGGGGGCGCAAAAAGCTCTAATTTCCTTTTCTAAACCTTGTAAAATAATTTCTTGACTGGGTTCTTACAAAAAGTTGGGGGGGGGGGGCAGTGGCCCCCCTGACTTGTACATAGCTCCGCCTATGACGACTGATGAGGCTTGTTATAATGTATCTCTCTCTCCGTTCGTCCGAATGTACCTGCTGAAATTCGATCAGAAGGCGAAGAGGACATCATAGAGATTCCTGCGGCCGCGACAGAGCCACTGACGGCGGCGGAGGAGGAGGCCACCGCTGGCAATCGGGCCCTCGTGCGGCTTACTATGCCCGCGCAGCGACTTCCGCCTTCCGAGGCGTAGTGGATTTGGCAAAGCTCATCAAAGACATGGCCAAACCGGTCGGACTCCGACTAAGATCTATGACCATGAGCGGGGACGGGGGAGGAGCAGCACGAGGTGGAAGAAGAGAGTGTGTCTCATCGTGTTCTTGTGGGTGGGTGTGGGGGTCTACTCTAGCTGGCCTCCTACATGAGGCAACCGCACGAAGAAGTGTAAAAGGCATCTAGTAGACGAACTTTGCATTCCCTGATGGCCCAAGTCCTTGTTTTTTAATAATATAAACTCTGTGTCTCAATTGTCGAATCATCGTAAAAATATCAAGAAAAATGTGAAAACAAAAAAAATTGAAGGAAAAAACAATAAAGGACATGCGATGAACTATGATCAGCAACCGTCGTACACTTCTGCACATCATTGGACTGAAGGGCATTTCGGCAAAGAAAGGAACCACCTCCTTCAAGTCCACAACCCATGAGTTTGAATTTCAACAATCAACACATATTGCAGCAGGTTTAAAGGCAAACTAGAAGGTAAGGGTGCATGTTGTCGCGCCGGCTTTAGTTGTTTTCATTTAATTGGTCTGTTTCTTATTTTTGCTTTGTTGCTATCGTGTCTTTGAATGAGATGTTTTATCTTTTTTGTGTTTTCCAGTTTTACAGATAGACATGTTATGTTATTTCTCTTCATTATAACAAGATTATGAGTGTTATAATGATAAAATCCCACAAAGTTTATGAAAAAAAGATTTCAAACTCATAAGTCATAGTGCAGAACAATAATTTCTCAAGAAGTGGCAGTACAATATCATGAAATGCTTATAGGTTCATCTGCAATATTTTTTTCCAAACTGGTCAGTTCAATACACTACAGTAAAAAGAATAATAAAATGGGAACTATTCTAACATTTGCATGAAACTATGGATCAACATGCTAATAATAAGACCAATGTTTTTTTTCATAATAACAAGTGTTTTATGCATCGTCACCTCCATGAATTGCTCCTCTTATTTAGCTACCTCCCTACCTTGGATGGCATCGAAGCAGACATCGGTACACATGAATAAATTGGGAACATAATGAGAAGGATGTGAAGCAAAAATCTAAAATCCACGGGACAACCAAAGAAGTAAAACATTTTAAAAGGACAGTCTATTAATTAGTATTTGTTTTCGTGATAACCCTATCATTTGAAGAGATTAACTATTTAACTGACATGTCATGCATTTCCAGCAGAAAGCTAATCTCCAATAGATTGAAAGGTAATCTCTATAATCTACTATCATTTGAAGGGGCTAACTATCTAACTATATTGATTACCACTAAGAGCTCGTTTGGCGCCCATCATTTCATTTCATTTGGAAAGTGAAATGACATGGTTAGGGATAGGAATTGGCATAACACACAATAGGATTTGCTAGAATTCCAAATGAAATGACATGTCAATTCCATGCCAGCCAAACAGGTTGAGCATGGAATCACAAATGAATTATATGATTCTAGTTTGAAATGATGGGTACTAAACGACCTCTAAGGTAAATCACTTGAGCAATCATGATCCTGCTATAAATATGCGCAGTGAAAGAAAGAAAGTCCTGTGTGAAAGAAAGAAAGTCCTGTGTGCAGTAAAAGAAAGCAACTCACATGTGCGATTAAAGTAAAATCTATTTAGAATTTATCAGTTAGCAAACCATGCAAAATTGGTACTTTATAGTAGGACTCAGTATATTTCTATCATGTACCTTACTATATCATATGTTTATCGAATGCAGCAATTTCAAAACAGATCTTATAATTGCTAGCTAAATATTTAGTTTTAGTCTGCCATTCCAGGAGGAAGTCGGCCAATATCCCACAAAATGTTTCATTATAAGAAATCTAGTCAATCTACACGTATGATTTTTTTTTGCAAAAATCCATACCAAGTAGTTAGTGAAATCATTGTTTTAAAGACGAGACAGCCGGACGCATCGAAGGGCGTGTTTGGTTACTGATACCCGATGAGCAAGTCTTGATGCCTGCACAAAATAAACGGGATTGGGTTGAGACTCCAAGTGCAGAGTGTATAGTATATTGGAAGACAGTTTTCCCCACGAGGGGTGACTCGAGGGTTTAATATCGAACTCTCGGGGAATCTGCAGTGGTAGATTTATCTTCTTATCCTTCTTTTGATTACCTACAAAACAAGGTTAGATGTTTTGGTCCTCAACCTCACCTGTGGTAAAAATGATATCAGGATAGTTATGCAATGCAAACAAGAAAAATAATATGCAATGGTGGTGGATGCAATGATAAATGATATTTTTGGGTTTTTGAATGATGTATGCAAGATGAAAAGTATTTTTGTATTTTTGGATTTAATGATGGCTGAAAATAGAAAAGTGGTATATGGTGTTGGAAAGGTGTTTCTTATGATTAAAAATGACTGGGGTTCATGGTTTCACAAATGCACTCTCTCTTTATAAAGTGGTAGACAATGGAACACACAAAGTTAACATATGAGATTGCAACACAGGGTTTGATAACAAGTTACTTAGATATATGGCATCACGTCCTAACATAGATCTTTTGGTTATTAACCTCTCTTATACCCACCAAGATGCGAAATAAATCATAACACCTCGTAATTAAGAAACTCAGAGTATAACATTAAGTATCATGACATGAAGTGAAAATAAGAACATGCTAGATCTAGTCATGGAGTAGTGGTAATGGTCAACACCCACATCCCCGGTAGCATGGTATTTTAGTTTATCCCTAGTGAGGCAACAAAGTAAGGTAAAGATACCAAAGTGGATCGCAGAACTTCTCTCTCACGTTCACTGCACTAGCCACCCCCCGTTACTCCAACTAATGCACACGTTCCCCCTCACACGCTCTCATAAACATGCTTGATCAAAACAAGTAAACAAGAACGGGGTACATAATATGCATCATACTCATAACTGAAACAAACATTGCAATCTCAAACATATATTAACTCATAAAGATCCACCACAAAAGTATTACAAATATGACCGTAATCATGTTCAGCAGCTCATACGGTGCTAATTAGTGAAGCTCAAGAAGGAGAGATCATACATTATTACCACACAACCCATAGTCCAGAGGTGGACTACTCCCTCTCTCATCATGGAGAGGTGGAGAAGTCGATGGAGAAGATGGAGACCACACCGGCAACGCCCCGCCGGAGTTTTCCCCCTCCAATCTACAGCTCCTGATCTCCGTTTCAGTGTTTCTGTGTTTGTGTGGCGCTCCTTCCAGAGAACGACGGGGGGCCTTTTTTATAGGCGTTTTTAGGTCAAGACGATGTCGGTGGAGAAAGATCGAAGGCAACGGAACCACGAGGCCCGAACGGGTGGTCCCACGCCCTGGTACTGTGGCCGCGTGGGCCATGCCCGTTTGGCCCTCGGGTCTCCGTTTGCTTGCTTCCTTTTTTCCGTAGTCCTTCTTCCTTCCAAATATTGACGCCCGTAAATTTCCAGGTGATTTCGTTGACGTTTGGGTCCCTGAAACATTAAAATACAAAACTAGGGTTTTCTGCCTGTGCAGGGTTAATTCCAAATAAATGGGAAAACTATGAAGTATTCCAAAATCATGATAAAACATTGATATAACCCTTATATGATGCAAATATGATTGGAATATAAGCAATTAAAGTGCAAAGTTCATGTATGCATTTTACATGCATCAACATCCCCCCAAGCTTAATCCATGCTCGTCCTCGAGTATGAAGATGATAAAACTAACATGGGCTTTGCAATTTAATACTTAACAATGGATATCAAAGATGATTACTATTGCTACATATAGTCAAATGATTCATTCTTCAAAGGAGTAGCAATATGCAAATAGTTTATGAAGTGATATCAAATATTCAAGACAAGGATGTTCATTGATAGTTCACAAAGTGTAACATAGTAGCAAGTAATATGGAACACATGTATGCATAATGAAATAGAACATCCTACAATGGTCATAGAGTGTAGATGAAAATCTGAATATGATAGGTGTACACTTTGGAGAGATGTAATGTGAGTAGAGGTAAAGCATGCATAAGTTTCATCCAACTTCCAAACTCTTATTACTTAATTAATTAAGTATTGCAATAAGGTATTCATTGGTGTCAAGCTCTCATTGCCCCTATCATAGCATCTTGAATGATTAAGGTTAAAGTGAAAGCAAATATGAGTAGTGGCTTGACAAAGTAAATTGGATGTCTCATGCCCTCTTGAATACAAGTACCTACACCATGATTACTCAACTTAGGACAAACAAGTTCAATTATATATCATTGTAAGTAATAATAGTCATCAAGAGCGTCAAACTGGGGTACATCTCTGTCCCAGGATATGGAACAAGCCCATTATCAAAATGACAAGACAAACAAACAAGTGATACAAACTCAACACCCTTTTTTATTTACCATTGGAATAGCTTTTTTGTAAGGTGTGTCATAGATAATTCACCATAGCATGTAAGTAAATTTCCACCATGAATAATGCATGGCTTAGATTAGCGGCCCAGGCGTCTCTCTAACCATTTATACAAACTCATTTGAACTACTTCATTTCCACCTCATTTCACCATGATAGGCATCCATAAACAAAAGTACATGATATCAACTAAATGAGATGAAGGAGCATGTTGAAAGCTTTGCATGTGACAGCACATATGGGCTAACTCCCAACCTCGAACATTTATCAAGCCACTAGCATCATAATCTTAATCACAATGGGTCATGTTTTATTATGCAAATAAAAGAACATTGTGCATCAAGTTCGTGAGAGCTATATAACCAATTTTTTTCCATTGCAATCAATAACATAAACATTTTCATTCAGAGGTAAGATAACACAAACAACATGTTAAACATACTCGGAATAGCATAAAGCCAATAGGTAGATATGGTGGACTCACTGGAATAACTTTGGTTGAAGGTGTTGGAAACAAGTTTTTGCTTGTTGGAGTTTTTGGGCTAGCAAAAGGGAGAAAGTTGACCATCTAGATGCATGCATGAGTGTCCATAGAACTAACTAATCCATGTTAAACCAAGTAAATAACAATCAGCACCAAAACATGAATAAGTGATAGCTCTACAAAAAGAATTTGCAAACTATTACTCATAAACAAGCTCATGAATCATGCAACTATATGTATCATTAAAAATCAAGTCAAACATCCCTTTTCCCAATCTTATAAAAGCATCCAACATATTTCAACCCATATTTCCAGTAGCTCTCTCATATATAATTGATAGTGTGGTGGTCTCTCAAGACTCAAACAAAAACAAAAAACGACGCTCCAAGTTTATGCGATAAAGTGTTTCGATCGAAAAACAGTTGGACGTGTGCAAACCGAGAGTGTGTAGGTCCAGTGGGGTTGTCTTCACATCCCCAAGCTTATGGTCTTCACCATCCTTGGATAGCTCTTGGTGCATCTCCTCCAATCCCTGTGAAAAAACTTCAAAACACCGTTTCTCCCATCTCTTTTCTGTGGGGTGCATTAATAGTGATAAACAAATAGGTTCCTTGCTGCATATAATCCTTGAACAAAAATTCATATGACATGTCCAGAAAGTATATAATGTTGTATGCCTACTCATAAACTCAATTGGATCAAAAAGATTCAACTTAAAAGCTCAAAGCATGCATCAAACAAAATGGGACAGAATCTGTCCAGAAAAACAGCAGCAGCAAAACGTATTTTTCTACCCTACCAAACTTTCTCGAAAAATTCCGAAAAAATTCATGCATACAGAGGATGAAAAGTTGCAACTACAGTTCAAATATGAGCTCATTCGGAGTTACAGAATAAGAATTAAAAAATCATGACCGTGCAGTCGAAAAAAAATCTCCGAACGCTATAAGCAACTTTTTCAAACCAAAAAGGGTAAAACTTGGCACTTTATTAAAAACTCCAGAACCTAACTAGACACAAAACTCTTGTTACAGCAAGAGGACACAAAGAAAAATCACACACAAAAATAACCGGGTTGCCTCCCGCAAAGCGCTTTCTTTATAGCCATATAGCTAGGCTTCTTACTTGTTGTTTTATTGTGGACGAAGCTCATGAGGGAGCTTGAACTTTGGTGGTTCCCTCTTCCTTGGAAAGTGTTCCATGCACTTCTTGTGTGGAAACTGAAACTTTACATTCCCTTCCTTTGAATCAATGATAGCACCTGTGGTACGAAGAAAAGGTCTTCCAAGAATAATAGGACTAGAGGTTTTATTCCCCATATCCATGATTAGAAAATCCACAGGCACTCTACCATAACATCACTTACTTTTCCCAAAGCATGTTTAATAGAGTCATCAGCAAGTGCTAGTTCAATAGAGCATTTTTCAAGATTTTTCAATTCAAGCACTTCATATAGTTCTTTAGATAAAACAGAGACACTAGATCCTAGATCAAGTATGGCATGGTGTGTCTCTTTTCCAATAGTTACTAGTACCTTAGGTATCCACATATCCCCAAGCTTAGGTGGTATCATAGCCTCTTGGTTGTACCTAGCAATCTTTTCTTTCAAGACATGATTAGCAATATAAGAACCAAAACCTGCTTGGTTAGTGTTGATGGAAGGATCACTTGCAAATTTTTGTAAGATAGATATTAATTCATGCAAGCTACAATTTTCTAAGTCAAGCAAAGGATCCTTGACTTCATTAAGCATTTTAACTTCCTCAACTTCAACCTCTTTCATTACCCCAATAGATTCTTTAGCAACTCTCTCTTGCTCATGAATGTGTTCCCAAGACTTATTGATAACCTCTTGGCAATATTTTATTGTTTCCTCATGTTTTTGGGCTGTAATGATGCTCTTTAATGATGAGACTTCCTTAGTAAGCTGATCTACCCTTTCAAACAAAGCATCTTGTTTTTCAAACTTAGAGATAAATTCCTTATTAAGCTCTTTTTGGGTAGATATAAAAGATCTAATGGTGTTTTCCAAGTCACTAGAAACATTACCACTAGAAGCATATTTATTTGGCACATATGGGGGTTTATTATAAGAGTTATAATTGTTGTTACCATACCCATTATTACCATAGTTCCTAATGAAGTTGACATCAATATTTTCAGAATTGTTTCCAACTAGTTCTTGCAAAGGAACATTTTCAACACTAGGTTTATTAAGCAAAGCAAGAATAGTATCCATTTTAGATGACAAATCATTAGTTTCTTCAATAGAGTTCACTTTCTTAGAAGGATTAGGTGCCCTATCAGTATGCCATTGACTATAGTTTTGTAAAATGCTTTCCAATATATTTTTAGCTTCTACTATAGTCTTACTCATAAAAGCACCTCCAGCAGCAGAATCAAGTATGTTTCTAGACATGTAGTTTAAACCATTGTAGAAAGAGTGTAATATGGTCCATTCATTAACTCCATGTGAGGGACAAGTTCTAAGCATAAGTTTTATCCTATCCCAAGCCATAGCAACATGTTCATTTTCATTTTGCCTAAAAGAAAGGATGTTGTTTCTATTTTGCAAAATTTTAACAGGGGGATAATATTTCTTAATGAAAGCTTCTTTTAGATCATCCCAAGAATTAATACTACCAGATGGCAAGGAATGCAACCACTCTTTAGCTTTTCCTCTAAGTGAAAAAGGAAATAACTTCAGTTTTAGGATATCACTTTCCACATTTTTAAACTTTTGCATGTCACATATTTCAACAAAGTCATGAAGATGCATAGAGGCATCCTCCATAGCACTACCACCAAATTGTTCCCTAGTTATCAAGTTCAACAAACTAGGACTTACTTCATAACTCTCAGCATTTATCTTAGGTGTGGCAATAGCTCTCGTGATAAATTGATCATTAGGAGTGTTTGTGTAGTCACACAACTTAGTTCTTTCTCCCATTTTAGCAAGTTTTTTTGGTATTTTTAATTTTTTATGCAAAACTGAAATAAATATGATATGATATGCAATGACACTAACAAAACAAATAAATTGCTTTGTAAGTAAAGATGGATAAGATGGTGCTCACGTAGGTGCAACCTCCCCAAGCTTAGGTGTTAGCACAAGTTGGTGACGTTGACTTTGTTGTGAGATGAATGCGATGATGCACACCCTTGGATAAATCTCTCAGCTACGATTCCCCGGCAACGGCGCCAGAAAACGTCTTGATACCCGAAGAGCAAGTCTTGATGCCTGCCAAAATAAACGGGATTAGGTTGAGACTCCAAGTGCAGAGTGTATAGTAAGTGGAAGACAGTTTTCCCCACGAGGGGTGACTCGAGGGTTTAATATCGAACTCTCGGGGAATCTGAAGTGGTAGATTTATCTCTTATCCTTCTTTTGGTTACCTACAAAACAAGGTTAGATGTTTTGGTCCTCAACCTCACCTGTGGTTGTCAAGCACAAGGTGTAAGAATGATATCAGGATAGTTATGCAATGCAAACAAGAAATAAATATGCAATGGTGGTGGATGCAATGATAAATGATATTTTTGGGTTTTTGAATGATGTATGCAAGATGAAAAGTATTTTTGTATTTTCGGATTTAATGATGGCTGAAAATAGAAAAGTGTATATGGTGTTGGAAAGGTGTTTCTTATGATTAAAAATGGACTGGGGTTCATGGTTTCACAAATGCACTCTCTCTTATAAAGTGGTAGACAATGGAACACACAAAGTTAACATATGAGATTGCAACACAGGGTTTGATAACAAGTTACTTAGAATATGGGCATCACGTCCTAACATAGAGATCTTTTGGTATTAACCTCTCTTATACTCCACCAAGATGCGAACTAAATCATAACACCTCAGTAATTAAGATAACTCAGAGTATAGCATTAAGTATCATGACATGAAGTGAAAATAAGAACATGCTAGATCTAGTCATGGAGTAGTGGCAATGGTCACGCCACACATCCCCGGTAGCATGGTATTTTAGTTTATCCCTAGTGAGGCAACAAAGTAAGGTAAAGATACCAAAGTGGATCGCAGAACTTTCTCTCACGTTCACTGCACTAGCCACCCCCCGTTACTCCAACTAATGCACACGTTCCCCCTCACACGCTCTCATAAACATGCTTGATCAAAACAAGTAAACAAGAACGGGGTACATAATATGCATCTATACTCATAACTGAAACAAACATTGCAATCTCAAACATATATTAACTCATAAAGATCCACCACAAAGGTATTACAACGGTGACCGTAATCATGTTCAGCAGCTCATACGGTGCTAATTAGTGAAGCTCAAGAGAGGAGAGATACATAAGTTACTTCCACAAACCCATAGTCCAGAGGTGGACTACTCCTTCTTCATCATGGAGACGGTGGAGAAGTCGATGGAGAAGATGGAGACCACGCCGGCAGCGCCCCGCCGGAGTTTTCCCCCTCCAATCTGCAGCTCCTGATCTCTGTTTCGGTGTTTCTGTGTTTGTGCGGCGCTCCTTCCAGAGAACGACGGGGGACCTTTTTTATAGGCGTTTTTAGGTCAAGACGATGTCGGTGGAGAAGAGATCGAAGGCAACGGAGCCACGAGGCCCGAACGGGTGGGTCCCACGTGTGGGCCATGCCCGTTTGGCCCTCGGGTCCTCCGTTTGCTTGCTTCCTTTTTCCGTAGTCCTTCTTCCTTCCAAATATTGACGCCCGTAAATTTCCAGGTGATTTCGTTGACGTTTGGGTCCCTGAAACATTAAAATACAAAACTAGGTTTTCTGCCTGTGCAGGGTTAATTCCAAATAAATGGGAAAACTATGAAGTATTCCCAAAATCATGATAAAACATTGATATAACCCTTATATGATGCAAATATGATTGGAATATAAGCAATTAAAGTGCAAAGTTCATGTATGCATTTTACATGCATCAGTTACTCTATTGCATATGTGATTCATGAGAGGCTGGCAAAGGAAAACGTGGTCCGGGTCATATTTTGCACTAAATTTGCTTGAATGTATTGATTTTTGCTTGTATCTCGAGAGACGCAAACACAGACATTTGGTTGTGTAGAGTGTTTCTTGTACTCTCGTCTCTTAGCTAAGTGACACTCAACATTCGTCTATGTGACAGCCACATGAGGAGCGGCGAACAGAACAACTGCGCAGCGCGACGTCGGCGGAGGTAGCCCGTGGGTGGTGAAATTTTCGTTTTGAGCACACATACATGTATATACCTACAATATAAAATCTATAGTATATGTTCACATAAATGAAAAAGTTACAACACGAAAGTTGTGAGGGACGGTGAGATGGATCTACTCATGGAAGGACATTTCAAACGGTTGAACGAGTGTGACAAATTTTATAAATTTGTCTAAAAATAGTACAATAACAAGTTTTAATTGACGAAATTCGAAACCGATCACGTGAATGACGATGCGCATATTTTTCGTATACATTATTTCTTGAATCCCAAACATATAGTCGTGTAGTAAATCAAGCGGGCCTAGCCGAGACCAATCTAGACCCACACCAGACCTGTGGATTATACTCATGGATGGATTTGTCGCTGTCAGGCGGGGCACATAGCGAAGGATGAGATGGAAGCACCATGAGTTTGGAAAACAGAGAGCTTGGTATTTTGAAGAGATTTATGGTCAAAATTGATCAAATATCAGAATAAAAATAGTGCGTCTTATATTTTGGAACGGACGAGTATTTCTTTTACCCTATTTTCTTCTAATCATCATTCAACTCTTTTGCATAATATTCAGTTAATAGGTTTTGGAGAAAAGAAGTGGTGGACCGAAGTGAGACCGAGTGAGCTGCAGGCTTGACCGTTGACTGGTCAATTCAAGCTCCAAATCCCATCCGAAGGTGGCAAGGAAGGAAGGAAAGAGGGAGTCAAAGTGTCGACTCAGCACTCAGCAGTCAGAAGGGGTAGGATAGGAAAGGATCGGAGGAGGAGGAAGCAACGGCGACCTGGCCTCCTTCTTGCCCGGCCCTACTCCAGATTCCAGTCCACTGGTGAATGAGCAAGCTGCAGCTGCACAGAACCTGCACGCACGCGGAACACACACGCGCACAATCACGCGGTCAAGCGAAGCTTCGTCTCCTCCTCCTCCCGACAGCTCCACCCCCTGTGCGTCTCCCTGTGGCTGCGGTCGTCTATATAATCCACACTCCACCGGTGTTCCCGGCATCCCTCTTCCTCCTCACATCCACACATCCGCTCACCTCAGCTCAGCTCAGCTCACCCCAGCGACGAAGCAACCATGTGTCCGGCCTCCGCAACGTGACCGCCGCCATGGCCCCTCCGCGCAGCCACGAGCAGCAGCCGTCCTCCTACCTCCTCGAGCTCGCCGCCGCCGACGACCTGGCCGCCTTCCGCCGCGCCGTGCAGGAGGACAACCTCTCCCTCGTCGCCTCCTCCCCCTGGTACGGCCCTTCGCCCAAGGCCAGCGCCAGGGCGCTCGGCCTCCACCTGCGCACGCCCGCCATGGTCGCCGCGCTCTACGGCAGCACCAGCGTCCTCTCCTACGTCCTCTCCATCGCCCCCTCCGAGGCCGCCCGCGCCTCCGCCACCGACGGCGCCACGCCGCTCCAGCTCGCCGCCGCCGGCCGCTCCCCCTCCGCGCTCGCCGCCGCCCACCTCCTCCTCGCCGCCGGCGCCTCCCCTCCTCCCCGCGACGACTCCCCCACCAGTACCACCCCGCGCCAACTCCCCCTCCCCAGCAGCCCCACAAAGCAATCCGACACGCCGGACGACCGAAGAAAACCCAAGAAAGACTACTCCTGCGCCGCCACCAACAACAACGGCGCCGCCCCGGCCGAGGACATCAACGCGGGCGTGTTCTGCACCGACGAGTTCCGGATGTACAGCTTCAAGGTCAACCCGTGCTCCCGCGCCTACACGCACGACTGGACCGAGTGCCCCTTCGCGCACCCGGGCGAGAACGCGCGCCGCCGCGACCCGCGCCGCCACGCCTACACCTGCGTCCCCTGCCCGGACTTCCGCAAGGACCCGGCCTCCTGCCGCAAGGGCGACGCCTGCGAGTACGCGCACGGCGTCTTCGAGTCATGGCTCCACCCGGCGCAGTACCGCACCAGGCTCTGCAAGGACGAGGTCGGCTGCCCGCGCCGCATCTGCTTCTTCGCGCACGGCGTCAGGCAGCTCCGCGCCGTCAACCCCTCCGCCGCCTCCATGTCCTCTGAGTCGTCGACCAACTTCTTCTCCGAGTCGTCGAGCAACTTCTCCTCTTCGCCGTCCTCCAGGCCGGCGCTCACGGCGTCGCTCAGCTCGCGGGAGCTCGACTTCGAGGTCGACCAGTACAACAAGCAGAGGATGATGATGGCGAGGTCCACCTCGCCGCCCGGCTACTCGTCGTCCGACTTCGTCGCCGCCTACGTCCAGGCGCTCTCCCTTCAGCAGCAGCAGCAGCAGCAGCAGCAGGCCGCCGGCGCGCGCAATACTATTACTAAGCCGCCGCTCAACTCCCGCGCCGCCGCGTTCGCCAACCGCAGCCAGACCTTCGTGCACCGCTCTCCGGCTCCGGCTCTATCCGCATCCGCGCGCTCCTTCGCGTCTCCGCTGTCGTCGGCGTCGGTGCTCGACGACTGGGGCTCGCCCAACGGGAAGCTGGACTGGGGCGTGCAGGCCGCGGAGCTGCGCAAGTCCACGTCTTTCGGAATCAGCAGCAGGCCGCATACAGCGAGGCCGGAGGAGGCGTACTCCTGGCTGAACGAAAGCAGCAGCGACAACTTGGCGCGCGCGGTGGTCGGACCTGGAGCAGATGGTGGCCTGAATTTCCAGCTCAAGAATTACACAACTGGAACTGGTAGTATAACACACGAGATTACGAGTATGTAATTGATCTTTCTTTTTTCGCAACTTGTTCTTCTCGAACAGTGCTAAAGGAAATATAGCATATGATTCATTTGTCATTCGCCAATTCCAATTATTTGTTGCGTAGAGGAGTGAACTGGAATTCATACCAAGTATGAAAATCACTCACTTCTGTACTCAAACTCAACTGCTGGCAATATAGCTAATTTGCACAAGTAGATGTGCAGCTTCCATCACATAGTATAAGTTTCTGTATTATAGAATGAATGAATGATTGAGCCTTGTAAAAGCACCGATTGATACTCCATAAACTTTTCATCAAAAAGCATAGACATAGCTTATAGTGGATGTTGACACGAGGCGACTTTTCCAGTCTTTTTGATGGATCGGCTCGACCGCAATGGAATCGTAGTGGATGACAAAGCCTAGTGGATGATGATGATGCATCGCCGTCATTCATTTAGGACCATACGAAGTATAATCATACCATTGTCTACTTGTTGAAAGGAACATTTTTAATTCGTATAAGGACGCCACGACTGTCTTTGGCGGCAAAGTTTTCTGCGAGTAAAAAGTAAAAACTTCTACAGTAGTTGCTAGTACTATTAAACTAGCAAAATACCATTGCGTTGCAACGGAATACACATTGAAGAAACATAAGAAACAAAATGTGAGCGTGAGGATAAAGATGACCCTCATTGTGTTTAAACATTCTCGTCAGAATAAATGAATTTGAGAGATTAATTATCATAACTAAACACTACCAACAATATTTCTATTATAATAGAGAAAGAAAAAGGAAAGGAAGTGAAAGAAGCAAATCTGCTTTCATGCTCTATTTTCTTGGAGGACCCGTGAGCAAAATTCTAGGAGGTGCTTATGGGAACAACAATGGCGTATTTAATCAGAGAATTCTTGACCCTGGAGGAAGGACCATATATTGGGCCCTGTCACAACGTGAAGATGATTCCCGAAGCACAGCAAGGAGCATACCCTGTCTGATTCAGAGGCTCAGCGTTTCTGTCAGGTGACTGGAAATAATTACAAAGTTTTCAAGAACAAGAGGGGAACTATCAAGCAACTGCGCATCCGCGAGATCGATGGCACCAAGGGTAAAGCTGAGCTGCGTGCCATCAGCTTGTTGGGTAAACGTGTGGGAGCTTTTTCTGTTGCTCACCCACATGTGGAGGAAGACTCAACTTTCGACGTCACTGTCGATTCAAAGAGGCTCAGGTCGACTGAAGCCTCTACAGCCAGTAACACAAACATGTCGGGACCTCACGACGAGGCCCGACATGAGCAATGAGTCTATTCGGTTGGAACTGTCGGGGGCGGGGCAGACCCCGACAGTTCAAGAACTTGTCTGCTTGGTTCAGACACACCACCCCAGTCTAGTTTTCCTTTGTGAGACTAGGCAAAAACCTGACCGGATTCGCAACCTCAGATTCCAATTATGCATGAAAGGATGTTTTGCTGTAGAGGGCACTGGATCGTGAGGCGGTCTAGCTCTGTTTCATCATGAGGGTGTGGAGGTCAATCTTCTCTCTTATAGCAAAAGGCACATAGATGTTCACATCAAGGGAGGGCCGTTTGGAACACGTTGGAGAGGAACTTTTGTATATGGTCACTTCGTTGGCGTCCTCGGCATGGTCACTTCGTTTCCCAGCGGCGCAAGTCCGCCATCTTGTTTCCCCTAGATCAGATCACTGCCCTCTGTTGGTTACGGTGATCCCTGCGAGCGATGAGTCACAGCGTCGTAAACCCATACGGCGCTATGAGATAATGTGGGAACGTGAACCGACGCTGACGGCGACTGTGGAGGAGGCATGGTCTCGGCGTGGCAGAGTGAGAGATATGGGTGACGTCTGCTCCTCTCTGCGTGGAGTGATGGGGTCACTATATGATTGGAAACGAAAATATTTCAAGCCAGTTACTCAACAGATCGAGAAGAAGAGGAAGCGCTTGGAGGTTCTTGTGCAAAACAATAACACAGCTGATTTGGAGGAAAAACAGAAACTCCTTGCTGAGATGGATGAACTACTGTACCATGAAGAACTCATGTGGATGCAGAGATCACGTGTTGCTTGGCTCCGCGAAGGCGATCGAAACACAAATATTTTCACCGGAAGGCCAGCTGGAGGCAGCGGAAGAATAGAATTGCAAAGCTGAAACACACAGATGGTACATGGACTGAAAACATGGAGGAAATGGGGGACTTAGCTACTGAGTTTTTCCAGAAGTTGTACACTAAGGATGATTGTATTGACCCATCAGAGCTGCTTGAGCTGTTCATGCCAAGGCTGGACGAGGAGATGAACTCGAAGTTGTCTGCCCCTTTCTCTGAGAAGGAAATCAGTGATGCTCTCTTTCAGATTGGGCCGCTTAAGGCGCCTGGCCCTGATGGCTTCCCTGCTAGATTCCTCCAACGCAATTGGGACCTGCTAAAGGAGGATGTGGTAAAGGCAGTGTAGATGTTTTTCGTTGAAGGAAAGATGCCCGAGGATGTAAATGACACGGCTATAGCACTGATTCCGAAGAAGAATGATCCAGAAGAGCTGAAGGACTTCCGTCCTATAAGCTTATGCAACGTAGTCTTTAAGATCATCTCCAAATGCTTGGTTAACCGGCTCCAACCTCTTCTCCACGACATCATCTCGCCAATGCAGAGCGCCTTCATTCCTGGCAGGTTGATTACGGATAACGCTCTAATGGCGTTTGAATGTCTTCATGCAATTCAGAGCAACTCTTCAGATCGGGGCAAGTTTTGTGCGTATAAGCTGGACATGGCCAAGGCCTATGACCGTGTGGATTGGCGTTTTCTTGAAGGTGTTATGACGAACCTGGGCTTTAACATCACTTGGGTACGGTGGATTATGCAATGTGTTACCACCGTCCGTTATTCAGTTCGTCTCAATGGACATGTGTTGGACACCTTCACACCAACTCGCGGGCTTCGCCAAGGCGATCCACTCTCTCCTTACTTGTTCTTGTTTGTTGCTGATGGCCTCTCCCGCTTGATCCAACATGAAGTGGAGAAGAACAACCTGAAAGGAGCTCAAAATCTGCCGCAATGCGCCAGGTATGTCCCATCTTTTGTTCGCTGACGACAGCTTATTATTCTTTGAGGGATCCATCCAGCAAACTTTGGTGGTGAAGGAAATCTTGGATAAATATGAGAAGGGGACCGGTCAGCTTGTGAGCCTTGGCAAGTGCTCCATTATGTATGGTCAGAAGGTTGAGGCACATATTCAGGCTGAGATGAAGAAGCTGCTCAAATATGAAACTGAAAGTTTTGATCAAAAATATCTCGGGTTACCTGTTCCTGAAGGACAGATGAAGAAGGAAAGTTTCAGTCTATGAAGGAACGTTTCCATAAGAGACTATGTGATTGGGTTGAGAAATATCTCTCCTGTGGGGGCAAAGAGGTTCTATCAAAGCGATCCTCCAAGCACTCCCCACGTATGCTATGAGTGTCTTCCAATTTCCTGTAGGCCTCATTGAGGAGCTAAACAAACTGATCCGTGATTTCCATTGGGGCGACGAGCACGATCGCCGGCGCATGCACTGGCTCTCATGGGACAAAGTAACACTTCCGAAGCTTGCGGGTGGCATGGGATTTCGTGATTTCAAACTATTCAATCAAGCTCTCTTGGCTCGACAGGCGTGTAGACTGCTGCAGTTTCCTGATAGTTTATGTGCACGTCTCCTGAATGGCCACCTTCTGGACACTGCTTTCATCCAGAATGTGTCGGCTTCTTGGCAAGGCGTTTTGCATGGACTTGAGCTGCTGAAGAAAGGTGCTGTTTGGCGCATCGGGTCTGGATCAATGGTGAAATTCTGGCGGGACAATTGGGTGCCAAGGAATGGTGGTCTGAAGGTGTCAGGCATGAAGGAGCGTTGCAGGCTTAAGTGGGTCTCTCAATTCATTGACCATGCGACACATCGGTGGGATGAAGGCCTAATCCGGAAATTTTGTTACCCTCATGACGCTGAAGCCATTCTGATGATCAAGCTCCCCATGCAGTTAACCGACGACTTCATCGCGTGGCATCCTGAGAGCTCTGGCCAATTCTCTGTTCGCAGTGCCTATAGGCTTGCTATGCAGCCGAAAATCCTCAATCTCTGCAAAGGACAAAGCAGCGCCGAATCTGATGGTGATAGAAGCATCTGGAACCTGGTTTGGAAGTCGAAAGTCCCGCAGAAGCTTCGGGTGTTTGCCTGGCGCCTCGCCACTGACTCTCTCGCGGTCACGGACAGTCTGCACAAACGAATCCCCAAGGTGCACCCAACCTGCTCCATTTGTGGCATGCAAGCTGAGACTGCGTACTACGCCATGGTTAGGTGCACCATAGCCCGTGCTCTTCATGATGCCATACGCCAAGTCTGAAACATTCCAAAGGATGCTGCCTTCAGAAACACAGGCCCGAGCTGGTTTTTTTATCTCATCAATGGTGTAAGCACTGATATGCGGAGTAAGCTGATATTCCTATTCTGGCGCACATGGCACCACCGCAACAACATCATCCATGGAGATGGTAAGGCCTGTATTGCAGCTTCTGTGCCTTTTCTACAGAACTACGTTACCTCGTTCTCTGGTGACACAAGCAAGGTGGAGTCCAGAGAGAAGGCGCCCGTGTCCCCGATCACCATTCCAGGACCGTCATTGCATGCTGCCCCTTCGTCATGCTGGCAGGCCCCTGCCCCGGGTTGGATCAAAGTAAACGTGGATGCAGGTTGGGACGCGTCCTCGTCTGATGGAGGTACTGGCCTAGTTGTACGCGACTCGAATGGTTCAGTACTGTACTCTCAATGGAAAACTCTGGCGACATGCGCGAGTGCGGAGGAGGCGGAGGTACTAGCCGTCTTGGAGGGAATCAGGTACATGGTAGCCCACCCACAGCAACCTGGAATCATTGAATCTGATTGTGCTTCTGTCGTTGCTGTTCTGAATTCATCAAAGAGTGATTGCTCCAGCCACTGGAGTCTGTACCTGGAGGCAAGAGCTTTGCTGGGAGTTTTGGGACAGGTCACGATAAGGAAGATCGGTAGGGTGAGCAATGGTGTAGCACATGATTTAGCTAAGCTAGGCAAACGTGAGTGTGGTGTTAGCCACGGGGCAATTCCTTCCTGCGCGTCGGAATCCCTAATGCATGATTGTAATAACGCTGTTTCCTAATCTTTAAAGCTCACTCATAAATTCAAAAAATAATTATATAGCTCTGTGGAAGAAAATTGAAATGAGAAAATAATATAATGAAATTGAAAAATGAGAAAGAGAGTACGGACTGAATGAAGAACTCGAGAAATTGAGACTGAGAAAACTCAAAAAGAAAGAAAAATTAGAAAATTGGAAATTAGAACACTGAGAAAATAAGAGAAGACTGAGAAAATAAATACCGAGAGAATGACAATGAAGAACTGTACAAAAAACTAAAAAATGATGAATAAATACTGAGAGATTGAGAAAAGGAGAAACTAAACGTATGAAAATGAAAATCTGAGAGACTGAAATTGAGAAAAACAAAGAAAAAAAGAGAGACTTATAAAAACATAGACGACTGTAAACATGTAAAGAGGAACTGAAGTAACTGGTGGCTGGAAGACAGCATGAGGAAACATCGAGAAAAAAGAGAGACCGGATAAAACAATTGAGGAGACTGAAGATAAAGAAGACTGAATAATCAAGAAAGAGATACAAGAAAGATAAAAGTAAAATAATGAAAATATATTTAGATAGTGACCAAATAAAATGGAGACACTCGGAAATGCAGAATAAAATGAGAAACTGAGAGAAGAGATGACCAACAAAATTGAGACACTGAGAAATGAAGAAGTAAATGAGAAACCGAGTGAAGAGACTAAGAGACTGAGCAAATAAAACTGAAGAAGTGGATGAAAGACCGAGATAAGAGATAAATGAAGCAAAAAAAAGATTGACCTAATAAAAATTTAACTAAGAGACCGAGAGAAGAGAAATAAGATTGAATAATAACAAAGACGGAAAGACGATTGTACATTGAAGTTTGAGATCAAAAGGTCATAGGGGGCAGCCTTGCGGTAAGATAGACCCTCGACGGGCAAGTTGATAATACACATTTAATTTGGATAGAACAACCTTTTGATCTGAAACTTTTGTCTATGTATTTCATGAGAAGTAATTAGAGGCATTTTCTGTTGCCTTGACTTTCTATATCCTTATACTACATATGAACCGTGAGCAGAAGTAGTACAAACATCTTACAACCTCCGAAAAAATATTGTTGAAGTCAATAAACAAGATGACTAAGGAAAAATGATATTTATTTTGGCTAACACACTACCTATAGATACAAAGGTAGTACGGTCACTTAATTTGTTTCTCTAATTGTACTAGTTGCTCCTTTCCGTATGCTCGTCTTTGAAGGGTTTGTGCTGGGATTTAGGAATTTTACTAAGCACATTAATTTTGAGCTGAACCCTAAAAGGATCACTCACTTACCGACAATGAGGAAAGACGAAGAAGAAGGTGAACGAACGACGATTATGAGGGGCCTCACGGAGGCGGGCGTGAAGACCGGGGCGATGAACCACCCCAGATCAGAAAAACGACATGACAAGGACATCATTGAACAAAATAAAATAAAATAAAATCTAAGAATAATAATAAAACATAACACACTCTTCATTTCAACAAAGCAAGGTAATACTATCTGAGGAATTGGTACATCAAGAGTGGTAAGAACTATATTTTTTGACAAACCTACAATAAGCTAGTCTGAGATGTTAAGAACTATAAATAACCAAGAAATTCTTAATCAATGCATTGTTCCATCTAATCAAAACTGGTTCTTCAAATATCCATTGTGATGCATAACATGTTGAAAATGTTATCAACGATTTGCTCACAACCACATTAGATATTTACCATTGGTTACATATCTCCATTTGGATAAAACCAGTGTATTTATCGGATAAAACTAATGAACCACACATGTACAATATCTGAATGTAAATCATGGAATAAATGTACTGTGCAAATGTAAATGCGCATTATCTAAAATTCATCCAACAAATGTATTACACAATTTCAAATGTGAAATTTCTGAAATGCAGTAAAACAAATGTATTGTACAATTCCAAATATGCAATCTCTGAAATTCATCCAACAAATGTATTGTATAATTTCAAAAAATGCATCCAACAGATGTATTGTACAATTCCAATTATCCAATCTCTGAAATTCATCGAACGAGTGCATTGTATAATTTCAGAGATAGCATTGATATAGCACAACAATATTCTTTCTACTCTTTCCGGACTACTGTCAAGAATGTAAAATTTCAGAGATAGCGGGAGCAATGCAAACCTGCTAATCTAAAGGAAAGCAGCAGTGGCTAGCATAGCAGCTAGCACCAAGTATAGCAATGGTGCAGTGCAGCTGAGATTTCAGTCAGAGGGCAGTAGGGCACGCATTACGTAGATCAGGGTGCCGCAGAAGCCGATGCACGCGAGGTAGCCGACGGCCGCACCCTTGAGGCCCTCTCGGATGGCGGCGCGCGGCCCGCGATGCATGGAGAAGAGGGCGTTGGTGGCGCCGGAGGTGGCCACCACAACCAACGGGAGTCCGATGTCGTCGCACGTGTCCAACATGCCTTGAGCGATGGTGTGAAAGACGCCGCACCAGGCGGCCCAGCGGCCGACGCGGGGCGCGTTGGTGATGACCGCCTGGACACCGCCGGCGAGGTAGCCGCCGTTGGAGGAGCTGAACAAAGCGCCGTTGACGAAGCAGCAGACGGAGCCGCCGACGGCGCCGACCACGAAGATGAGGCACCCTTCCTCGGCGTTGTCCAGTAACGCCATCGGCAGCGATCGGACCATCCTCTCGGTCGGCTTCAGGCGGTGGCTGTGGCTTGAGTTACAAGTTTGGCGACGGCTTAAGGGTGTGTTTGGTTTAGCTGTGGATTCCGAAAAAGCTGCTGTGAACTGTGAGCTGTGAAAAATCAGCTGTGAGCTAACAACTGTGACAAAGTTGAAAGTTGTTTGGCAGAAAAAACGGTGAAACTGTGGATTTTGTGTGAGACCGTGCCGCCGGTTGTATCTCGCCGGAGCATCGCCGGAATTGTTTGGAACCTCGCTTGAGTTCGCCGGAGCACCGCATCTTGCCGGACCACCGTCGGAACACCTAGTCGGAGATCAGAAAAAATAAACACGCCGTACCTCGCCAGAGTCTCGCCGGACCGCATCTGGCCACACCTTGGTCCTATCCGGAACCTCGCCGGAGTTGCTGGAACCTCTTCAAGGTAACGAGAACCTTGCCGGAGCTGCCTCGGACTCCGTCCTGGTCCGAACCTCACAGGAATTCACCGGACCACCACGTGGGAGCATCTCACGAGACCGCCACGCCGGACCATCTCGTCGGATCTCTGCCGCGCCGGACCTCCACCACCGCCGGCACCGGAGATCACATAAGACACATCGTACCTTGCCGGACCACATCCGTCCTTGGTAGAGTTGGCCAGAACCTCGCCAGAAATAATCAAAGCAATCTCAGAACTTTTCGGGATCTCATTGGAGGTACCCGGAGCTTGCCGGAACAGTCCGCTTGTCGATCTGGCAAGCTACCTTCTACGTGCAGCTTTCACTCGCCTCGGCCAGGCAAGAAAAAAGGCGGCGTACACAGCCAGGAAGCAACGTACAGGGAGACGGAACAGATCATTACCTTGCAGGTCCGGCCGCGGCCGGCCGCCGGCATGATTTCCTACGGGACGGGGAGGAGCGCTGCAAACATGCATGAGGGTATAAAAACATGTTGACAGGAGGCACAGTGGAAATGAGGGATTTGGGACTGGCGGCGCGCCGCCGGCCGGCCGGCTGACAGAGGAACGAGGCGGCAAAAGAAGAGCGCTTCGAGGGAGAGATGTCGCTTGGGAGGATATTGGTAGAAAAGAAAACGAACCGGTATGACTTACTAGGGGTATCGGTGGGTAATTTTTCTAGGAAGTTAGAATCCAACGCGATGAAAGTTGGGGTATACCTGCTTTGAAATTACACTACAAAAAGCTGGGTGCGTTGAGATAATCTGCTATGGAAAATATCCGTTTGGTTAGCTTTCAGCTTTTAGACAGCAGAAGCAGGTTGGAAAAGCTGAACCAAACACACCCTAAATTGCTGCTAAGTTACAGTAAACTGGTTCTCGTCGGGTATTTATATAGGATACGTGATCTGATCGATTTGCAATAGCACAGCCTTTTGAGATTGAATGTGTTTGGCTCTAGTGGACTTATAGAGATGCATGACTTCATGCAATATGTATAATGGGAAATCTGTTCTCCTATGGAAGGACATATAGAATGGGGATATAAAAGAAATCGCTCTCCCGCACCTCCATCCATTTGCCAAAAAAATTAAAAGATATCTGTTGACAAGGCATTTGAGGTTTCTTCAGAGAATATATATGATAGTTTCTGATACGGTTTTGCTAATTCTCAATCGATTGAGAAATAGCTTAGCACTTAGTCGAATCATCCACCCATCATCCAGTGCGTCACGATTCAGACAAACCCTAGACTCCTTCTTCTTCCTCACGACGACGGTGGCGCCAAGCTGAGCCAGAGCCGCGGCTGGTCGTGGCGGAGGCGGCGAGCAACTTAACTTGGGGGTTTGGTTCGCCGGCGCCGGAGAAGAAGGGGCGAGGGTTAGAGGGATGGCCAGGGCGGCGGTGGACCGGCGGAGGAGGAGATCGGGGCAGGGTAGGGCAGCGAAGCGTCGCGGCAGCTCGCCGCCGCGGGCGGGGTGCACGGCGGTTTGGCCGGCGGGGCTGCGGGGGAAGTGAGCTTGCCGGAGTTAACTTATTTCTCAGTCAACTACGCCATAGACGGGACTCTTTCTGATACGCCTATCGACTATTGCACATCAAGAGCTGCTGGAATTTTGGCCTAATTGGCCCAGCCCCATTATTCATTTCCATAATTCCTGAAAATCCTAGAGGCCTATGTGGCCCATTCGTACATGGCAAGAGGTGGGACAAATGTTTAGTCCCACATTGCTAGTTTAGGGGGAGCTGCACCACTTTATAAGGTGAGCTCCTCTAGCACTAGTACGAGCATGAGAATAGGAGAATAGGAGAGAGTCCCCCGCGTGCTCCTCCTCCTCCGCCGCCCGCCTCGCCTCGGCGCGACGCGGTTGCGGGAATCTCGCCGAGCCGATGTGTTCTTTTTGCCACACATGAATGGATAAATATGAATATGAATGGATGCACGAAGGTGAAACGTTTTGCACTAATTGAGAATGAAACGTCTGCACTAAGTGGAGATGAATGCTAACGGGCGTTGCCTGTTCATTTCGCCTCCTGCTTTTTCGTTTCCACTCCTGTGGTGCTTGTTCGCCTCCTGCTGCTGTGCCTATAAAAGAGAGGTCGCTCCTCTCCCTTAGACACACTGCAACACAGCCAACAGCCACATCTCATGCGCCTGCCTCCTGATTCTCGAGCACTGCGTCGCCGATCAAGTCTTCGTCATTCCGTTCCGCGGCGTGCACCGCGTGACGGAACAGTAGGCCTCCGGAACTCCGTCTCTCGCGATCCTGTACGGGAGAGAGGCGATAAGATTTTTGGGGAGCGTCATCACGCGACTACTGGCTTCTTCTCCAACACGGACTCCGACGACTACTTCCCGGACGATGACTTCGTCCCTGACGTCGACGTCCTCTTCGGCAACATGTCTTCATCACCCAACGCGAACGGGTCATCCTCCACTGGCCTGTATGTGACCCTATTCTGCCTATTCGAGATCATGTTTCAGACTGTGTTTCTACCAATATGTGTACAATTGCTTTATGCGTACTTTCTAGATTGCATGACTAGTTTAATTCTTATTTCTCTAGCCACGTTTTATCTACTGTTTTTATTGATTAAATCATGTGGAAAATTGCTCATATATTCAACAAGAGCTACATTCCCTTAAGAGGACCCATCTTAGCTCGGTACACGTACATCTGACCCAGTAGCATATCTGAACAACCTTCTTCCAGGCTTCATCACTCGTCACAACAAGAACAAAGGCAATCTTTTAGTTCAGCCAAGTTTTCAAACATAGTGTTGCACATATATAGGAGCAACCGAAACATGCAACTGGTGTTTTCAGCCAAATCAAAACAAAATTGGTTGTTCTTGTTCGGCCTAGTTGTAATTGCCTCGGTCATTGTTTAGCTATCGAAGGATTGATGCGGAATCGGGCGAGCCCGACCTTGGCGCCGGTGGCCTTGATGTCGGCCTGCACCTGCTCCCGGAACTCCCTGTAGCTGAACCCCCTATACCTTTGCTCCTTGCCCTCGTTGCCGCCGGCAGAAGGCCGGGAGGGGACGATCACGGCGTCCTCCTGCGGGAACGCGAAGTAGCAGAGCGACATCCGCTCCGTCCCCGCCGGCGGCGCCACCACCCTGTGCTCCACGCTCCGGTACGCGTCGCCGCTCATCGCCTGCATCATGTCGCCCAGGTTCACCACCAGCGTCCCCTCCACCGGCCGCACCCCGCACCACCTGTCCTCCTCCCCGTGGCGTCGCCGCACCTGCAGGCCGCCGACGAGGTCCTGGTTCAGGATGGACAGCACGGAGCTGTCCGTGTGCGGCTCCATCCCCAGGTACTTCCCCGCGGGGTCGCACGCTGGGTAGCGGTAGGCTCGGAAGGTGCCGCCGCGCTCCTCCAGGTAGGACGCCCTCTGCTCCGCGTCGAGGCCCAGCTCCTTGCCGCCGGCCAGGGCGTCGAACAGCTTCCTGGCGATGCGCGCCATGTGCGCCACGTACTCCGCCGTCACCACCTCCCTGAACGACGAGTAGGCATCGATCACGGCGGCATCAGGAGGAGGATCAGAACGGTCGTCTGGTCGGGAGCGACGTGGAGCCCCTCGACCCAGTTGAGCTCCTTGACCCGGAGCGACAGCGCCGGCGTGCCCCAGAAGTAGCCGGGCAGCTGGGACTTCTTCGCGGCCTCCAGTTCCAGGAGGTCGCGAGTCAGCCGGAATAGGCGGGCGGTGAGGTCGCCGTGGACGCCGTGGCCGCCACCAGCTCCTCCGTGAAGCTACTGGAATCCTCGTGCTCGAGGTCTAGCGTAGGCAGCTCCAGCTCCTCCAGCTTGTACTCATCGTGCGCTGCCTGCTGCTCCATGGATCGATCGAGGTGGATCCCCTGTTGGATCTGGATGAGGACAGAGCAGAGCAGGAGCAGGGTCACGTGGAGAGCAGCGCCGACATGTGAGGACAGAATGGCGACGACGTTTTGTCGGGACCCTATGCGCCGCTTCAAGCGAGCGGAAGGCTGGCCTCGCCTACGTCGTTCGCGCCAAATGGGCCTTGGCCGGCGCGTGACGGCAGGCACGAGCGACTAGAGATCCGGCGCGTGGTTCATTTATTTCCGATTTTTTCCACATTTTTGGAAAAAAAATATATTTTGAAAACTGTTTTTATTTCATCGTGTATTCTATTGAAATTTTCAGCGTGATATAAAATGATCATAAATTATTGGAAAACTATTGAACTACTAAAAATGTTCGTACCAAATTTTTTGTGCATGTTACTAAAATGAGGTCACGCACTCTAAATAAATTGTTCACACTATAAAAAAAACTACACTGTTAAAAAAGTTCGCACTGTAATACAGTAAAAAATAATTACACTGTTTTAAAATACATTCTCCCAAGCCGTAAATGGCTGGAGAGTAGGCAGCGTTGTTTTTGTAAAGCATAATGATGAAAAAATTAAGCATATTTCATTTAAATGCGACACATGTTGGTTAACCTTTTCTCGAGAGGTCCTCTTTTCTGTCACCGCCTTCTTTAAGGTTGCGTGTTACTGTTGATGTAATTTAGGCCATCAGATAGGTGCTCAACTACGTCTTATCTATTTTATGGTCAGAAACTCTCCACTATCTTAATGAGATATATGTGGGGAAATTGGCCATGGGGTATTCCTTCAAAATGCAAAAATCATATGCAACCCATTGTTGGGCCTTGTGAGTCTATTGAGAATGATGACGTGTGTGATAAAATAAGATAGCAATTTCATTGCATGTTTTATAGGCATGTACGTATTTGCTTCGTACTTGGTCGCATTTTCAGCATCCAAAGTACAAGGAGCTTTTTACAATTGAATAAGCGGAGTGGGAAACAAAGCAGATGTTTACCCACCATGGATGGCTACGTGATCCATGGATAGGCCCTATTTATGCTTTTCTTCTTGTTGTTGTCTTTAGAGTTTCTTAGAGATACGTTGTGTACTTGTTCGCAAAAACCTTGTTTTTGCTTGTAAAATGATGCGGTTTTGAGTTAATATGAACTCTATTTGTCGAAAAAGGCGGAATCGATGGTCCATACCAATTCGAGTGCAATGTAACAACACTAAAAAACAATCCGAGGCCAGGTACTCGTGGTTTGTATCATCTTGATGTTGTTCTCTGTTTTAGCTTGCTAAAAGGCTTACATTATTACGAATAGGGGTAGTATCACATTTTATTGTACAGAAGAAAACAATCAAATTACATGCCACGTGCACTTTCAACTCGGATCGGCGGTGGCATTATGGCTTCCAGTAGGCTAACCAATGCGTGTCGCCGTGTCTGGTAGCATAAATACGCTCTTCTCTGGCTCTAATTGATGTGTGCAATGCTGAAGTACTCTGTGATTATATTTGCAGCTTGACCTTCTCCGGGAGTTAACTAAACGACAATCGCTTCATGTATATATATCCATATCCATGGTGCAGTGCAGCTGAGAATATCGTCCGAGGACATGCAGTTTTAACTAAATCAACAGGAATAACGAAAACAGATTCATGTATACCAATAATATTAACACTTAACACGGGAAAGCAAGCAAACACATGCAAGATGACCCGAGCTTTCAATTAGCTAGTGAGAGCTTTCCACGGCCGATTCGATGAAGCCTATGATGCTGCGAATGGCGATCCACGCGACCCCGCCGTAGGCCGCACCCTTGAGGCCCGAGCGGACGGCGGCGCCCGTCGCCCGATGCATGGAGAAGAGGGTGTTGGTGGCGCCCGCGGCGACCGCCATGTTCAAGGGGTCTTTGACGTCGCGCGTCTCGATCATGCAGGCCTGGATGGTTAAGAAGACTCCGGACCAGGCCGCGCAGCGGCGGACGCGGGGCGCGTTGCTGATGACCGCCTGGACGTCGCCGGCGAGGCGGCAACCCCTGGAGGAGCTGCGCAAAGCTCCCTTGACGAAGTAGAAGACGGAGCCGCCAACGGCGCCGACGACGAAGACGGAGCATCCGCCCGCGACGTTGTCCAGTAACGTCGTCGGCATTGATCGGACCATCCTCTCAGTCGGTTGGTTTCAGGCGGCGAAGCTAGGGCGTGGCTGTGGCTTGAGTTACAAGTTGGCGACGACTTAAATCGCTGCTACAGGTTACAATATTAAACTGGCGCTCGTCTTGATCAGATCGATTTGGCTTAGTTTAAAAAAAGATCGATTTGGCTTACATGTCAAGACAAAAAGAACGATATGGGAACAAGTTCTCGTCGGGGACTCAATCGTACATGAAACCTTGGATGGATCAAGCGGCAGTCCGGTTGACTCGATGGATCTGGATGGGGACACAGCACAGCAGAATGGCGACGAAGTTTTGTCGGGACCCGCTTCACGCGTGCGGAAGGCTGTGGCCTCGCTTACGTCGTTCCCGCTACATGGGCCTGGGCCGGCGCGTGACGGCATGCACGAGCGACCAGTGCAGCAGGCGGGTGATTCTTTTCCTTATTTCCTTCCGATTTTGTTTTCTTTATTTTTAGAAATGATTTCGAATTATATTTTGAAAAACTGTTTTTATTTTACTGTTTATTGGTTGTTCACAAATAGATCACAAATTACTCAAAAATTGTTGAACATGTATTGGAAATGTTTAAATTACTACTAAAATCTGTCCACACACTCTAACTAAACTGTTCACACTATTATTGAAATTCCACACTGTTTAAAAATAATTTCCACATTGTAATACAAAATGTTCATATTGTATAAATAAAATGTCATGCTATTGAATAAAAGTTTGCGCTTCCTACAAAAACCGTCACACCGTAAAAGAAGTGTCCACAGGTTCAATACACGAATGTTTCAACTAGTTTTGAAAATGTTCATGGGTCCGAAAATATGTTCATGGATTATAAAAATATGTTCACAAAAATATTATTCACATGTCCAAACAATGGTCTCGTATTAAAAAAAAATCTTCACATGCTAAAAAAAAGTTCACGTACTTGAAAAAATCAAGGGGTTGAAAAATATTGTTCACACCATCACACGGTTCAAAAAAATGTTAAAAGTTCGCGGAGCTAAAAAATGGTTCAAACACTTTCATGACACGTGTATTTACACATACTTTGTATTTTTCCATGTATATATATTTCATGTTGTACATCTTCGTGCCCACCGTTAGAGAGCTAAATAGTAACTTGAAATAATGCTCGCCCTAATGTCAGAAGATCATGTTTTGGTGGCATCAAGTTACCGTGTAAACATTTGCTCGAAGAATGAATGGCCTCATGATTCTGTGATAATTTGCTCGCGCCCTTCGCTTGTGTTGGCTATGGCTTGAATGGACTGCCCTGAGAAACCCTGGGTGGGGCTTGAAACTCCGAACGACGACACTGATAGAGACTGTTTAACGCAGCAACTAAGGTCACCATTGGGATGGTCTGACCGCCAGCTTCTGGTCATCCTCTTGGCTCAATGGAACCACGCCCAAGTCAATTGCTCCAAAGTTCTACCAGGCTTCGAAGAAAAAGAAGCGTTGTATCAAGGACGCCTTAGCCAACCTTAGCTGGGTCGCGAATATTGATGTCCACGAGTTCACTCTTGAGCATATTGCATAATTCGTGAACCTCTGGGAACTCCTCCAAGGCGCTACTTTGGACCCAACATCGCGGACACCATTACCTGGACGCTTACCTCGGATGGCAAATACTCTGCTGGGTCCGCGTACAAAGCGCAATTCGTCGGATCTGTCCAATGCTCCTTCATCAACCTTGTCTGGAAAACTTGGGCTCCGCCGAAATGCAGTTTCTTCGCCTGGCTCGTGGTGCAGAACAGGTTGTGGACTTCAGACTGTCTCACCAAAAGGGGGTGGCCACACCCCCTCTTTATGTCAGATTTGCAAATGCCAAGGAGAGACCGCAAGACACATCTTATTCGAATGTAGGTACTTGAGGCGTATTTGGCAGGCTGCGGCCTCCTGGATCTCTTGCCCTTCCTGGTTCAGGATCTGGGCACGGGGCGCCCAACTGTCCTTCAATACTGGCAGGCGGCTACAAAGTCCCCCACGGCGCACCCCAAGGGCCTTAAATCAGTAGTGACGCTAATCACCTGGGAAATTTGGAAAGAAATAAACGTGCGCGTCTTCAATAACAATTTTTCCTTGCCATCCTCTCGTCCAGAAAATCAAAGACAAAGCCAAAGACTGGATTCTTGCAGGAGATAAACCCTTAGCGGATATTGTTTTTTAGTCAGTTACTTATGTGACCTTTTTACTTTGGGCTTCGGTCTGTCATGTTTGCTTCTCCTATATCAATATAAAAGACAAAGCTTTTTCCTTCGTTTCAAAAGATTCTGTGATAATTTCTACTGGCATCAAGTAACCCTCAGAAAATACACTGTTGAAATTCAAGTGATTATCTTCAAGTATGTTTTCCACTTAACTCCTTATGATTAAAGAATGTTTTATTCATGTTCCGCACTCACATCAGTGCGTGAAACACATATGGACCTATCATTCTCTACTATTTCAACGTACTGCGCTCCGCCATTAATCCATGTGCTTAATTTCATGTATTTCTTCAAGTTGTTTGTTTCCGCATCATATATTGTATTCGCTTGAATGAATACTACATTTAATGTTTCAATTTATAAACTCATATTCACCCCCACTCTAATCGTCATATCTCGATCTTTCATCCCACCTCCGCGAATAAGTGTACTTATAACTTTTGTTCTAAGTCAAATTATTACAAAATTGACCAGTTTTATAGAAAAGGGTAGTAACATACATGTCAGCAAATTGATATATTATGAAATTACGTTTCAAAACGGATCCAGTGCTGTAGATGGTCAAATTTTTCGAAGTTTGCATACTTATTCGTGGACGAGGGAGTATGTACCAAGTGCCATGTGAATGCAAAAAGATTAACACTTTTTATATAACTAGCTGGAGAGTGCGAGTGTGTAAAGCATCACAATGAAACAATTAAGCATCTTTTGTTTAAATGCCACACATGTTGGTTAACCTTTTCTCAAAACGTCCTCTTTTCTGTCATCGCCTTCTAAGGTTGCGTGCTAATACTATGATGCCAATTGGGCCTTCAGATAGGTGCTCAACTACGTCTTGTCTAGTTTATAGTGTGAGACACTCCACTATTTTGAGTGAGATATATTGGGAAATTGGCTTTGTGGTATACTTTCAAATTAAAAATCACTAGGAAATGTGCCCGTGCGATGCAACGGGAGAGAAAAATCTACATCATGGAGACACATAAAGTAAATTCTCATTAACTACAAACTTCATCCTTCATATGGGTATTATGTAGTGAAGCAACTCTTTACCAGGTGATCGTGTCCACGCTCGATGCATGACATGCGCTCACCCGGTGAGTCCCACTCGTACGACCCAATCTTATTCTCTTCTTCCTCCTCACCTCTGTCCCTTGTTTCTTCTTCCCCGACGCATGAGTTGTTATGCCTTAGAGCATCTCCAACATGCGCACTATTGTTTCGCGCCCTAAAAAACTTATACGGCGCCAAATTAGCAGTTTAGCGCACGGAGTCCATGGAGAGGTTTTCTAGACGCACAAAAATATAGCGCGCAACACTCCAGCACGCACTAAAAAATAGAGCGCCACAAATATGTCTACAACAAACAGACCCCTAACTTTTACAAACAAATCCAATCAACACGCAGTCAGGTCCCTAACAAAAAAAAAAAAAAGCAATCACATCCCCAATCACTAGCTCGATCTCCATCTGCGTAGCAGGCCGGAGAGGGCAGTGCGCGAGGCCGGCCGCCGTTGCTGCCGCACCTACGCATCCGTCCGGCCGCCGTTCCGCCTCCACCCGGCCGCCGTTGTGCCTCCGCCGTCCGCCGCCGCCGCCGCGCCTACGCGCCCGTTGCGTCTCCGCGTCCGCCCGGCCGCCGATGTGCCACCGCCTGGCAGCCTGCCCTCGCCGGAGGAGGCCCGCCGCCGCTCCCGCACTCGCTGCCTCGCCGGAGGAGGTCGCCGCCGCGCCCGCACTTGCCTCTGCGGCGGAGGAGGCTGCTCGTGGCCTGCCGGAGACGCCCTGGTGAAGTTTCACCGTGGCGTTGGTCTTCGCGGGTGACCAGCAACGTGCCGACGCGTAGTGAGTCGGTGAGGAATGAATCGTGGAGGAGCTCCCCGGCGGTCAGGAACGTGCTGGAGCGGAGCGCAGCGGGCAGGCTCAACGCCGGGGTAGTGCGCCCGGTGCGGGGCCGTGGCGGGGGGGGGGGGGGGGGGGCACGAGCGCCGTGCGGCAACCCTTTGTTGGGCCTTGTGGCTATGGAGAATGATGACGTGTCTGAGAAAATAAGATACCAATTTCACGTCAGGTTTTGTAGGCATGTACACGTATTTGCTTCGTACTTGGTCGCATTTTCAGCGTCCAAAGCACAAGGAAATTTTATGATGGCATGTAGGGAAGCTGAGCGGGAAGCGGATCAATGTTTACTCAGCATGGATGGCTGCGTGATCTACGGATAGGGCCTATTTTGGCTTTTCTTCGTTTTGTCTTTAGAGTTTGTTAAAGATACTTGTGTACTTGTTTGCAGAAACCTTGCTTTTGCTTGTAAAATGAACTCTATCTACATAATTCCCTTAGTTCATCTGATATTTGGTTGGAGCTGTCCCGAGTGAGACTGGAGAACCTGCAAATGTGGATAAAAATATTGACAACTAATAACTAACAGAAAGAGCCAACAACAAGTTGAACAAGTACAAGAGCCAAAGACTCAGTCAAAGCAATGTAGCAACACTCAAAAATCCGAGGCCGGGTATTCGTGGCTTGTAGTCTTGATGTGGATGTTTTATGAATCTCATTTTATATAAAAAAGACAATCAAATTATACGCCACGTGCACTTTCAACTCGGATCAGTGGTGGCATTATCTGTTGGGCCAGGGGATATGGCTTCCACTAGGCTGTCCGCTAGCATAAATAAGCTCTTTTCTGGATCTAATTGATGTATACAATGCTGAAGTACTATGTGATTATATTTGCAGCTTGACTTTCTCCCGGGAGTTAACTAAACGACAATCCCTTCATGTATACATATATTTATATCCATATCAATCGTGCAGTGTTAGCGGAGAATATCGTAAGAGGACATGCAGTTTTAACTGAAACAACACGAATAGCGAAAACAACTTCATGTCTGGCTGGATAATTTTCCAAATGATGTTACCAGGCTTTGTACGGCGATTCTGTCGTTGAATGTTAATGGAATGTCAGCGTTCCATCTAAAAAAAAGTTAGCAAAACCATACATAAATACCCGACGAGAACCAGTTTATTATAAGGACGACGCTCGAGAACCTAGGTGGTTGTTAGGGACGAAGTGCGTAGCTCTCGCTGTCTCTGGCCGTCTGGCGTGTGCGCTCGATCCATCCAAATGGCGTAGCTGCGCTATGAGGCATTTACCATACTTGTTTGCAGAAACCTTTGGTTTTTTTTTGCTTGTAAAATGATGAGTTTTTCAGTTAATATGAACTCTATTTATGGAAAAGTCGGAATAGAATTCTAGAGCAATGTAACAAGACTCATAAAATCCTAGGCCGGGTACTCGTGGCTTGCATCGGCTTGATGCGGATGTTTGTTTAATAAATCACATTTCATAAAAACAACAGCAATCAATTAGATGCAACGTGCACTTTTCAACCCGGATCGGTGGTGGCATTATCTGTTGGGGCAGGGGATATGGCTTCCACGAAGCTAAACAACAATCGCTTCATGTATATATACATATCCATATCCATGGTGCAATGGAGCGGAGAATATCGTCAGAGGACATGCAGTTTTAACTGAAATAACAGGAAGAGCGAAAACGACTTCATGTATATATATCAATATAATTTTGGAAATTTAACAGGGAAAGCAATGAAACACATGCAAGTTGATCCGAGCTTTTGATTAGCTAGTGAGAGCTTCTCCGCGAATCGAGGATGCATCCGATGCTGTAGATGGCGGTCGATGCGACCCCGGCGTACGCCGCACCCTTGATCCCCTCACAGATGGCGGCATGCTTCCCCCTATGCATGGAGAAGAGGGCCTTGGCGGCGCCCCCGGCGACCACCATGTTCAAGGGGGCTCTGACGTCCCACCTTTCATACATGACGTCAGCGATGGTGCAAAAGACGCCGGACAAGGCTGCCCAACGGCCGACACGGGGCCCTTTGGCGATGACCTCCTGGACGCCGCCGGCGAGACGGCAGCCCCTGGAGGAGCTGCGGGAAGTGCCCTCGACAAAGTAGATGACGGAGCCGCCTACGGCGCAGACCGCGAAGATGAGGCACCCGCCCTTGACGTCGTGCAGTAACGTGATCGGCAGCGATCGGACCATCCTCTCGGTCGGACGGTTTCAGGCCGGCGGCGAAGCTGGGGCGTACCTGTGGCTTGAGATACAAGTTGACGACAACTTAAATCGCTGCTAGCTAGGTTAGCATAGTGTTAAACTGGTGCTCGTCCTGTATTTATAGACGTGATCTGATCGATTTGGCTAATTGGCTTAAAGGTCAAGAAAAAAGAACGATTTGAGTTACAGGAAGATTACAACTCAAACATGGAAACCTTGGATAAAAACACTAGCAGCCGTTTCAGATTGGATGTGTCGACCTCGGGTATGACAACACAGTTCTCGAAGACGGGAACAAGTTCTACCGTACATAAACCGTACTTTGGCACTTATGCCGCAGTTCTTTTTACTCCACCGCGCCCGTTCCAAACCCGCGTTACAAGCCAGCGTCGTCCCACTGCTACCTGCAAGCGCTCATCTGAAGCCAGGTCGAGTGCCACTGCCATCGTGGTAGAACACCAAGCAAGCCCCACATCCACAGTTCCACACTGACATGGACTCACATGGACTGACTAGTAGAAAACAGTGCTTTGGTTCGAAGCTTTCGTCTCGGCCAGAACTAGAACCGGGACTAATGTGACACTAGTCCCGGTTCAAACGGCTCGGACGCCTGCGTGCTCTAGTCCCGGTTCGAACGCCACCTTTAGTCCCGGTTCGTGATACGGCCTAAAGGGTCGCGGAATGCGGAATGCGGCCGTAGAGGTGGGGCTAGCGCAAGCACCCTTTAGTCCTGGTTCGTATCACGATTTTTAGTACCGGTTCGTGATACGAACGGGACTAAAGTGTTCCCTATATATCATCTTTCATCCGAGCCAGCCATCTCCATTTTTGAGCTCGAGTTCATCACCATTTTCTTCTCTATTTCCTCCCCAGGCTCGAGTTCATCCCCATTTTTTTCCACCATTTGTCAAGATTGGCGACGCCCTATCTATCTAAGGGTTAGCAACTTCATCCTTTCTTCCGGCGTTGCTACTTTAGCTCATTTCATTGCTAGTTTAGCTCATTTCATTTTTCTAGTGCTAGCTAGGTGTTTGATGAAATGCCTAAATTAGGGAGTTCATTTGATTTATATGCAATTTGAGCTTAAATTAAAGTATGATTTGTGGGTTTAGTGTCGTCCCTTCCCCGTCCTCACCGCCGTCGATCTCCCGCGCCATCCCGTCACCGGCACCATCTCGGTGAGCCTCTTGTTTTTATCTTTTATTTTAAAAAATCTTACTTGTATGATTTAGATGCATATTTATTACTTGTATAATTTTCTTACTTGTATGATTGTTTTTTTATATGTATAGTGCCATGGTTTTGATATCCGTCCCCGTCGGCCCTCGTCCGGTCTATGATTCGGATGTGGTATATTTTTATAACTATTTGTTTTATTTTATGTTTATGACAATTATGCTGACCAAATTGACATAGTTTTTTTTTTATCTAGGAGGTAGTTGAACTGGAAATTCCAACCGACCTCTTGTCGGGATGCTAAATTTATTTGAAAAAGAAAACAATGATTTGAAAGAAACATTGAAAAGAAGTGAAGAAGAGAAGATGAAATTGCAGTTCGATCTTGCCGACGTCGTCGATGTTCACAAGATCAAGATGGATGCAATGCGCTTAAAGATTAGAAAGATTATTAAAAAATCCACTGTAGGCTTTCGTTTACGAATTTTATTTTTGTGATACCAATACTTCTTTACAATACTTTTTGTATCTGTTGCTTGAGTTACAAGTTTGCGATATGTTGGGAACCGACTGCGGCTTAAATCGGCAGTTACGTACAATAACCGGTCGGTGCTCGATCGTTATAAGCAATAGACAAATAAGAGACGAATAAAAGCAAGATTAACACACATGGACACAAGATTTTAGCATTGAAAAACCTTCCAACAAGTGGAAAAAACCATGGACGCCAGCCAGTAAAAACACTATATCGGGAGAGGTTAGAACGTCACGGATTTAACTTGTGACTTATTCCAAACGACGGTTTACAAGATGTATATATAACGGTGGAACCTGAATCAACAAGAGTCCGACTCGGCGACGATTCATACCGCTCATATGAATTTGGATCACCATAAAACAATATCGATCAAACTCGGGTTACAAGCAGAGTACACCTCAAAAACGGAAATGACTGCTAACTCGGAGTCCTGCCGTGCTATCTATGTCAGCTGTAGCATGCATCTGTGCTAACATCAACATAACTACATCTTTGCCTTTTGTTCCTTGCAATCCCTTGAGATGGGATGTGTTGGGTATAGGACAGTTCTTGGACAATTGGTCGACGAGATCAGACGGGAAGAGTTCTTCTCGGGGAAGTTATCGTGAAGTCGTACCGCCAAAGCCCAAAGTCATGCCCATGGCACGTTTTTCTCTAGTCACATATTGATGGATACGCTGCTGTTCTCATGTGTCCAACCCTTAATTAAGGCGGACGCTAGGTATCGGCCGGATGAAGAATCGTCTGATCACACTATTAACTCCTGACTTGGAACGTTGTGTAAATTTAATTAATCTTATAGACAAAAAAGAGAACATCTATAATATTTAACAGATATACAATGAAATATATTATACGGTGGATTTACTTATTTTCATTCGATATTCAAACTGGTCATATTTTTCCTATAGCTCAGCACAAGCTAAACCAGCTAATTAGAACTTTGCTTTCCACACACGCACCGATGATTTGTCAAACTTAGCGTATGTTGACCTTTTTTACTACAAATATGCGACTTGTTCTGATCAATGAAGGGTGTAATATCCTTGCAGCGTACTTTTCACCCATGCAATTTATGATTTGTCAAACTTAGCTTACGTTTACCTTTTGACTATAAATGTACGCCTTGTTTTGATCAAGGTGAAGGGTGTACGATCCTTGCAGCATACTTTTCACCCATGCAATTACAACATCGTTAGAGCAAATCCACTCGAGAAAATTACCACATGTATGCAAAATTGAAGGCCAAAGGGTTACCACCCAAAAAAACATTTGCAACATGAATAGTGTTTGCTACACACTCAGAATTGTTGCGACATTTCGCTCGTTTGTTTCGTAAAAAAACACGCACGTACAGCATGCAAAAATCACACATGCTGATCAGGACGTGGAAAAAAAGCAGAGGGGAGAAGCACCGGAGGAGGTTGAGGATGAAGTGTACTATGGAGGTGCTTGCCTGTTTCACGAGAAGCCACGCGCGAAAGGCATGGAGCATGGAGCTATTGCCTGGTTGGCGACCGACCGATCCAATAAACGTTCATTATATCGGGAGAGGTTACAAACGCCGCGGATTTGCAACTTGCGACTTATTTCAAACGACGGCTTACAAGAGGTATATATAACGGTGGAACTCTAAATCAGCAAGAGTCCGACTCTGCAACGATCCGTGCCGCTCATATGAATTTAGATTATCATAAAGCAACATCGATCAAACTTGGGTTACAAGCAGATTACACCTCAAACACGGAAATGACGGATAACTCGGAGTCCTGCCGTGCTATCTACGTCAGCATTAGCATGCATCCGTGCTACCATCAACATAACTACATCTTTGCCTTTTGTTCCTTGCAATCCCTTGAGATGGGATGTGTTGGGTATAGGACAGTTCTTGGACAATTGGTCGCGGGGAAGTTATCATGAAGCCGTACCGCCAAAGCCCAAATACATGCCCATGGCAGGTTTTCCTCTAGTCACATATTGATGGAAACGCTGCTGTTCTCATGTGTCCAACCCTTAATATAAGGCGGACGCTAGGTATCGGCCGGATGAAGAATCGTCTATCTCACTATTAACTCCTGACTTGGGATGTTGTGTAAATTTAACTGATCTTGTAGACAAAAAAAGACAACATCTACTCCCTCCGTTCGGAAAAGGATGTCACAAAAATGAACTATAGATAGACCATTTTTGTGACATCCTTTTCCGAACGGAGAGAGTATAATATTTAATAGATATACAACAAAATATATTAGATGGTGGATTTATCAATATTCATTTTAATTCGTACTGTTCATATTTTTCCTATAAGACTAGAAGGCTCAGCAGAAGCTAAACCAGCTAATTAGAACTACGCTTCCCACACGCACACTAATGATTTGTCAAACTTAGCGTACGTTGACCTTTTGACTATGCCATTTGACTATAAATATACGCCTTGTTTTGATCAAGGAAGGGTGTATGATCCGTGCAGCGTACTTTTCACCCATGAAATTACAACACCGTTAGAGCAAATCCACACGAGAAAATCACCACAGTATGCAAAATTGGAGGCCAAATGGTTACCATCCAAAAAACATTTGCAACATGAACATAGTCTTTGCTGCACACACTCAGTTTGTCGCGACATTTCGCTCGTGTGATCGTAGCAGAACACACACAACACACACAACGCGGGGGGGGGGGGGGGGGGGGGGGGGGGGGGGCAGAGAGAAGCAGTGGAGGACATGGAAAAAGCAGGGGGAGAAGCACTGGAGGAGGAGGAAGCGGAAGATGGAGGTGCTTGCCTGCTTCGCGAGCAGCCACGCGCGAAAGGCATGGAGCATGGAGCTATATATTGCCTTCGTGCAGGAAATAGGTAGGGGATGCACGTTGGCGACCCGACCGATCCAATCAACCCCTTTGCATACTTTGTTTTGCGAATGACATATTTCTTTACTTGTTTATATTGATCCATATAATAATAATTATCTATTCATGCATTGCATTTAAGACATTTGGAGCTAAAACTTAGTAAAAACGCCCAAAAATTCAGCAGACAAAAAACTACTACAATCAAAATTTCATAAAGAGGTCCCATTGACCTGATAGTCGATATCACTATATAGGTCTCGCCTGCAGCTGCATGCGGGATGCATATGTATAAAAGTTAACGAAACTCAGGTTCTCTTCATGCCAGTCCACCACCTATACCTGGACTCGTCGTAATCCCACGTCGACAGCGGCGCCTCCCCGGCCACAGCCTTCCTCTCGTCCTCGTCGAGGCCTTTGTCCATGGCGCGGATGTAGGCCCGGAAGTGCACGGGGTCAGCCTCCATGCACCGGCGCAGCGCGGCCGTGGCCTCGGCGCAGGCGTAGTCGTCGCGGACGGCGCCGTCCAGGTAATCCGGGTTGCATCGCAGCAACACCCTCTCGAACTCCTCTCCGCACTCATAGGTCTCCATGTGGTTCCTGTGGAAGATGCAATCGCCGACGACGGCAGTCGTTGCGGCCGTCTCGTCTTCCTTCGTCCCTGCAATGTCGATAGTATTCCCCATAACTGCAGATTGCGCGGATTGCTTGGCTTGCGTATGTGCCTCACGGGCTAGCTAGGAGCGCAAACGTATTTATATATACAACCTGAATGAGCTGAGATTACTTTTTCTTCAAGGTACAGTTAGGTTTCATCTTCCGTAACCAAATCGTTTGTATAATTTCCTTGCTATACTAACATTATATTGGACATGGAGTTGGAATTAATAAAACTGTATAAGCTAGCGGATAGTCTGGCCGTTGGTATATCATATGTCCGTTATCTCAGCAAGTCACTATGCGGACGTTCTGCTGATGGCATAAAAAACATTCTTGTTTTTTTCGTGTTGAAATTTTCTTAGTTCTGTTTTCGTGTTACTTTTTTTTTGCATCGAAGTTTTCGTGTTACTTAAAAAATAATCTATCCATTGTACTCTTTCGTATACGAATTTCATATCTGTGATACCAACACTTTTTAATAACACTTTTTCGGCATTCTTCGTTTCTACAGATTTGGTTCACCTAGCCCCTTTTCAATATTTTTTGCAAACGTACACAAATAATACTGAATGTATGCATTTTTCTAATTTTATGCTTTAATATTTATTCTTTTCTTATTCGTGAAAGCAAATGCTTTTTATTCATGAGAATGTTGTTTCTGTTACTAGTTATGTTATTTGTTCTATAAGTTTTTGTTGACTGTAGTTTATCATTGTAACTATATTGTTAATTCCCCAAATTTACTAGTTATATACAAATATTGATAAATCGTTTTTTAATAAAATAAGCTAACATCTAATAGGCTATATGGCCTGCTTGGAAGCTTATAAAAATATTTTTGGTTCTTGTGGTTGAAAGGAACATAGCATTAATTATGTTTTTGGTTATTGTTGTCTAAAGGAACATTCTTCAAGAAAAATCAAGCACTAAGACATTTCATTGTTTCATTTTTACTTTCTAAGGGCATCAAGGTTGCCGCCAAGTTTGTGCTGCCAGTAGATAATAATAACATTTGTTTTTCCTTCACTTGTTATAAAAATATGACTAATAATATCCATCTGTGCGGTATAATTCCACAAGGTTGCATTTCATTACATTACATTGATACAAGTTGGTTTTGAAACAAACTGAGATTCCAAAGAGAGCTTAAAGCACAAGCGTCTTTTTCTGATCAACAGTGCACAATTTTGACTATGTTTTTCACAAGACAAAGTGCAATGGTGCCATATATATAGCTCAATACATACACTTCGGAATTATTTACATGTTTAATCCATGCAAAACATTTTTTATTTCATAAACTGGCCGAGGACTTGTATACACCATATGGTAACAAACACATTGCATACGAGTATATCAAGTAATAAATTGGCATATGCAAACATAATATAATCCACAACATGTTATATGTATTGGTTATTATTGTAAGCATTTTTATTTCAATATCAAGTACCGAGCATGCACACATATATCAAATAATAAAATTTAGATATGGAAACATAATATAATCCACACCGTTTTATATTCATTGGTTATTAGTGTAAGTATTTTTGTTACAATATCAAGTACCGAGCATGCACCCTTTGTTAAATGTTTACTTGCTAGATAATTTGACCACGAAAAAACAAGTAAAGAATAATGTTACCGGTTCAGTTTATATTCTAAAAGTTTATATAAATATGCTTAATTAATCATGCACGAGAAACGTCTATTGAGATATTTGTTAGATCATATTCTTTGCAGATCTTTACAATAAAATACGTATACGTTTACAGATTATCAATTGAAGAAAATAATTTCATTATATACTTTTGTTACATGATACAATACAATCTTTCAGTGATATTTGGAATAAACAAAAAAAAATACACCAACTAGTATTTACTAAAATTGCAAGTTTTATGTTGGTTAAAATTTGCCAGCAAATAGTCAAATTATAGCTGTAATAGTGTGACATGATCAATTAAATAAGATCTAGATAAGTATAAAAGTTTAGTAAAAGATGTATTTATTTTTATTCGTCCCTATGCACGTTGCCTTTATGTGGCACGGGAGGGCTGGCTCCCCTCTTCGTCGCCTTTTCTTCCAGAGTTTGTTGTGACTAGTGAGAGAGAGAGAGAGCGCCTAGATGGTGGCAGGGTGGACAACAGACTATACATTGACAACGTCGTTGCATTGTTTTGGATTGGAGATTCTCTCTTCCGTTTGGGTGAAAAATAAAGCCACAATTCCTTTCTTTGGAAATCCACAACTATACAAAACAATGGCCGCATTTAGATTTACAATCACCTAGTGTTCTAAAGGATGTTAGTTTTATCCACGGGCTTAGTTAGAGCATCTCCAACCGGATCTAGCTATTTCGGCCCCCATATAGGTCCGCATAGATGTTTGGATGCGTCCCGGACAAGAGTAGGCCACTCCCTATATAGCACCTACAACAAACACACCACAACCCTCGTCGGAGTTGTTAGGCTCGTGGTCGTTGGCGGCGGATGTATCTCCTCGTTCTCCTCGTCATAGAAGCCCAGTCTTGTTTGCCGATCGCCACCACCAACCGTTCATTTTTATGGACTCGAGGTTGGCGCGGTTCTCTGCGGCGACCATGCGGCGGTCACCAATGAACTCGGTGATGGCATCAACATTTGTGGCCTCGTCCGCGAGCTACCCCTCCGCCGTGAGGTGCTCTGCCTCCAAGGCGAGGCATAATTGCTTAAGCGTCTCTGGCATTGAGATGGCCTCGCCAGCGGCCACATCTCCCACATTGCCCTGCGAGGAGCGTTGGCCACCACCTCCACGCCCGAGGTCAGGGCTTCATCCTCGTCTGAGTTGGGCGGAAGGGCTTGAGAAACACAGGTGCGCGACATGCTTGATAGCGTGTGTCTCCACCAAGATCTCGCCGCCGCGCTTCAAGGTAACGGTTTCACACACCTTCTGGCAAACCATAGGTGGATAATGGTGCTGGTGGCGTAAAATTGTGTGTAGCTGGACATCTCCAGCAGAGCTGCCGTGTGTCTAGACACACCTTCGGCAAGAACAAGGAAGCCGACGTGGCCTATGGCTAGGTCGCCTCTGTTACATCTCAAACGTATCTATAATTTTTGATTGTTTCATCTTGTTCTATATCAATGCTACATGTTTTTATTATAGTTTAATATCATTTTAGGACATTTTTTGGAACTAACCTAGTAACAAGATGCCCAATGCCAGATCCTGTTTTCTGCTGTCGTTTTGTTTCAGACTAGTTATTAAGGAAATATTCTCGGATTGACCTAAAAATTTACGGAGATTATTTTTAAATCAAAACAAAGACGGGGTTCAAAGGGCAGCCGGGGAGGAGACCCACATGCTCTAGGCGCCACCTGGACCGCTTGGTGGCCTCCTCCACGCCTTACACCGCCTCTTAGCCTGTAAATTGTCTTCTGCCCCAAAATCCTAAAACACCCGAAGAATTCCACGAAAAGTATCCGACGCCGCCGCCACTACAAACCTTAGTTCGGGAGGGTTCTAAAACTCTTATTGACACTCTGCCGGAGGGACGATGCGTGCCTCCGGAGTGATGCGTGAGTAGTTCATCTTTGCACTACGGATCCATAGCAGTACTCTTCTTGTGCTACCATGTTTAGATCTTATGAGTTGTCTAAAATGATCAAGATCATGTTTATGTAAATTTTGGCAGAATCTCACTTGCATCTCTAAAGTGTAGGAATAGGAAACCTATAGTATTGGAATGGCATGTCTAAGGGCTCCTTTGATTTGGAGAAAGTGTAGAGGAATAGTAAAGGATTGGGAATTTTTCCAAAGTAGCCACTGTTCACCCGTATGATTCACAGGAAGTGTGGAAAGGAAAAACATAGGAAATTTTCCTTCGACTCTTAGTTTCAACACAAAACGTACATGATGCAAAAATCTACTCATACCTCATTTTTCATTTCCTATGCACAAGGAACGAGGGCAGGTTGGCACATGCCATCCTTTCCCATCCCCATTTCCTTCCTATTCCTTTGAGTTTCCTTTCCTACAAATCAAAAAAACCACCCCGTTTGGAACAAAGGGAAATCGTAGGAATCTTGGAGGATAGGATTTCTACAGGAAAATTTCCTATGGTGCCATTTGGAACAAAGGAATAGGAATCTGAGATTCCTTTGAAATTCCTATGGCATAAGCTATTCCATAGGAAACTTGGAGGAAAACAAACATGAGGTCTCACCTCATGATTTTATCTTTCCGTGTCTACAATTCCTGTATTATTCCTGCGTGACATCCAAACGACACTTCGGAAATTTTCCCGTGGTTTTAATTCCCGTAGGAATTTAGGAAACATGACACCTCAATTCCTGCGTTTTTCCTATTCCTACGTTTTTACTTCCTATGTTTCAAGCGGGGCCTAGTGAATCCTATAGAAAGAGGGATTCTCTTTGGTTGTGTCAAAGGAATTTTCCATGAGATTGGACCTCATGTTTTTTTCTATAAGATTTACACTACAAGATTCCTATGGGATTAATTATATGATCCTATGAATCAAACAACATGTATAGGAAAATTTCTCATATGAATCAACTATACAAAATTCCTACGCCATTCCTTTGAATCAAAAGGCCCTAAACGGACAAGAGCGAGCCCAACCCAAGTACCTAGTCCCAACTCCCAACTCACTCTACAGGAAAGTCTTGGGGTACGTTTGGATCCTAGGCAAAATCAGTTATAGCCTTGCCAGGCTAGGAAATACGTTTGGTACCCAAAAAAATATTGCTTTTGAGGGCCAGCTAGCCTCAAAGGGCTAGAAAAACCTTGCCCCTACGGGAGAGCCGAATCGGCTAGCTTCCGACGGCAAACTTCTTCGCGCGAAAAAAAAGTCGCACGTTCCGCATGTTCCACTGGGTTCAGGTGCTAGCTTGCCTCCAAAAGCAACCGTGGCAATCTATCCAAACAACTAGCCTGCTAGAATTAGCCAGCAAAAGCAAGCAGCGGAACCAAACGAACAGCCAAGGCAGGCTTAGCTAAGCCGAGCTGGGCTAGCTGGCTAGGTAAGCTATGGCCCTATTGAGCAATGGAACCAAACGTACCCTTGAACTCTTGATTCCCTCGAGAAAAAGAATTGAGATGAGTTGAGCTGGCGCCTCGCTCGCGTCATCCACCATCGGCTCGTCCCCTCTTCTCCAAAGAAAAAACAGACAAAGGAAACCATGCGCGATGCGGCCTCGACTTCCCGCCACCAAACTGAAACCGGTCGCCGCATTCCTCCACCACCCGCCCCCTCTCCGTCCTCCGACGGCCGCCCGCCTCCTCTCCACCGCCGCACTTACCTCCGACGCATGCCACCTCCAGCAGCAGCTCGAGGACCACATCGCCCGCGGCAACCTCTCGCTCGCCCGGCACCTGTTCGACCGAATCCCCGACCCGGACGTGCGCGCCTACAACGCGCTCATCCGCGCCTACTCCTGGCGCGGCCCCGCCCTCGCCGCCGACGCGCTCGGCCTCTACAGCGCCATGCTCCAGGACCGCCGCGTCGCGCCCAGCAAGTACACCTTCCCCTTCGTCCTCAAGGCCTGCTCCGCGCTCCTCGACCTCCGCGCGGGCCGCGCCATCCACCGCCACGCCGTCCGCGCCGGCCTCCACGCCGACCTCTTCGTCTCCACCGCCCTCATCGACCTGTACATGAAGTGCGCCTTCTTTGGTCAGGCCACCAGCGTCTTCGACCAGATGCCCGCCAGGGACGCCGTCGCCTGGAACGCCATGCTCGCGGGGTACGCGGTACACGGCATGTACGAGCAAGCGCTCGTGTACCTCATTCACATGCAGCAGGACCACGCCTGCCTCAGGCCCAACGCCTCCACCCTCGTCGCGCTCCTTCCTCTGCTCGCCCAACAGAGGGAGCTCTCCAAAGGAAAATCCATGCACGCTTACAGCCTCCGTGCCTGTCTCCACGACAAGGATGGAGTGCTCGTTGGTACTGCCCTGCTGGATATGTACGCAAAGTGCGGACTCTTGCGTTATGCCTGCAAGGTCTTTGAGGCCATGGCTGTTAAGAACGATGTCACTTGGAGCGCTCTGATTGGAGGCTTTGTGCTGTGCAACCGGATGCTGGAAGCATTCGGTTGTTTTAAGGACATGCTGGCTCAAGGTCTGAGCTTTCTTTCTCCAACCTCTGTGGCCAGTGCTCTTAGAGCCTGTGCCAACCTGGCTGATCTTGGTATCGGTAAACAGATGCATGTCTTGTTTGCTAAATCTGGGATCAGCACTGACCTGACTGCGGGGAACTCACTCCTCTCGATGTACGCCAAAGCTGGCTTGATTGACGAAGCTGAGGCACTTTTTGATGAGATGGCCGTCAAGGACACGGTCTCTTACAGTGCGCTTGTATCAGGGTATGTGCAGAATGGCATGGCGGACGAAGCGTTTCTCGTCTTCAGGAAGATGCAAGCCTGCAATGTAGAGCCGGATGTTGCGACAATGGTGTCCCTGATCCCAGCTTGTTCACACTTGGCAGCTTTGCAGCATGGGAAGTGTAGTCATGGTTCTGTCATAGTCCGTGGAATTGCATCAGAAACCTCTATATCTAATGCCTTGATAGATATGTATGCAAAGTGTGGAAGGATTGATCTCTCCAGGCAGATTTTTGATGTGATGCCAGCTCGGGATATTGTCTCATGGAATACTATGATTGCGGGGTATGGAATTCATGGACTCGGGAAAGAAGCCACTGCATTGTTCTTAGACATGAAAAATAAAGCTTGTGAACCAGATGACGTCACATTCATCTGCCTTATTTCAGCGTGCAGCCACTCTGGACTTGTGACTGAAGGGAAACACTGGTTTCACATGATGGAACACAGGTATGGTATAGCTCCAAGGATGGAGCACTATATCGGCATGGTTGATCTTTTGGCAAGAGGGGGTTTCCTTGATGAAGCTTATCAGTTTATCCAGAGCATGCCAGTGAAAGCAGATGTTCGTGTATGGGGAGCCTTGCTTGCAGCTTGCCGGGTTCATAAGAACATTGATTTAGGAAAGCAGGTGTCTAGGATGATCCAGAAATTAGGACCTGAGGGGACTGGCAACTTTGTTCTCTTGTCCAACATATACAGCGCTGCTGGGAGATTCGATGAGGCAGCAGAAGTTCGAATAATACAGAAGGAGAAGGGTTTTAAGAAGAGCCCTGGCTGCAGTTGGATCGAGATAAATGGCTCCCTACATGCTTTTATTGGTGGAGACAGATCTCATCCACAATCACCTCAGATATATCAGGAGCTGGATAACATCCTGGTAGATATCAATAAATTGGGTTACCAGGCTGATACCAGTTTTGTTTTGCATGATCTTGAAGAAGAGGAAAAGGAGAAGGCACTTCTTTATCACAGCGAAAAGCTAGCAATAGCTTTTGGTATCCTCACTCTTAGTGAAGATAAGACCATTTTTGTTACAAAGAATCTCCGTGTTTGCGGAGATTGCCATACTGTTATTAAGTACATGACCTTAGTCAGGAAAAGGGCTATAATTGTCAGAGATGCCAATAGGTTTCATCATTTCAAGAATGGACAATGCAGCTGTGGAGATTTTTGGTGACAGCGAAACCAAGCTGGTTCATGACATCTCAGTTGTCAATTTTGTCTTGTATACCCCTCGATTTTTTGTTGTTGTCTTGTATCAGTCATTCACTGCATCTCTTGAACAGTGAAGCACTGTCAGGGATCCCCTTAGTTCCCCGGCTCGTTTAAATTTCCTTAGAATATGCACTGTGAGGTGCCAAGTTTGTATGTTGTTGCAATTATGCCCTTACAATGGGTAAGCCAAAGTGTATTTATGTTTTAAAAATCAAATAGGAAATCCTCAAGGTATGTTAAGTTGCAATTCTAAGTGAATCAATTTTAGGATGTGTGCAACATAGCACGGATATGATTTAAGCAGTATTGTATTATGTATATATATAAAGTTTACAAGTAATAACACTCAGCTGCTGTTCAGATTGGTGCTTGCGCTCCCTGTCAGTCACAGGAAAGAGGAAAATATTAACAGTTACAAAGGGATTTACTATGTGATTAAGGTAGAATGAACTAATAAAAACTTCTATTTCAAGTATAAAATGGATGTTTGGTTTGCATTATGCAGGATCAAATTTCAGAGGCTCCATCATTTCAAGAATTTTAAACAACCGGTCCAGTTGATTGTGAAATGCGTCAGAAATATGCTCCAGCTAACCTCCATATCCCGAAGACTGAAAAAGGTAATCAATGTGTGAAGGTAGACTATTAAGCATCATAATTTGCCAATTTGGACAGCTGGCTGTTTTCTTCTGATTAGCACTTTCTTAGATAATTTACATGAATTGTAGAAGCATATTTTATATAACTCATGAGGTCTTAGTTCTGTTCAAAATGTGCACAAGAATTCAAGATGCTCCACTATCTCAGATGCCAACCTCAAATTTTCTGTGAGAAATATGCAAACCATGATTCACAGATTGTGAAAGGAATTGTTTGGACAGTCAAGCGTAGAAGGATGAAAATCAAGGTACCCCGAAATAGCTTTATAAATGTTCCAAAATCAGGATCATCTGTTCATTAAATCTTAATGTGAAAGTTCATGAAAAATTCAAGAAACGATGAGCTATAATGTTTAATATCTGCTTGTGCCATTTTTACAGATTACTTTCAAAATTTGGGAACTGTTTTTTGCCACGTGGATAAATCGCTGAACTCCAGCAAAGCAAAATGTAGCAATGAAACCTTAAACTGAAGAGTTCGTATTTTTTTTTCCAAAACTTGGAATGGCAAAAGTAGTACAGTATAACACTCAAGTTGCCTTAAATCGTGAGCTATGCGACACCAATCTGCTTCATAAATCATAACCTATAAAGTCAAGTTCTATGAAAAAGGCACACAACGTTGAGTTTTCCGCCACTTCTCCTGCTGTAGGTTTTATTCGTTGTGAGGTTTAACGATCCAGTTCAGGATCATGCTGGAGTAGAATATCCGGTTGAATTCTAAAATGCTATATCAGCTTTAGATGTTGGTGACCAAGTTGTTGTTTCTCATATAGATTTCATGGTCCCATGTATGGACATTGGTATGTGAAGGACACAACTCCTCTTTCTTTACTCAAATACTCTCAGTTTCAGTGGTGGGATACCCATAAAGTTGACAGTATGGATGTATACCAGTATTTTGGGTAATCGTACAGGTCAAAAAATTAGCATTACATTTCCTAACTGTGGCCATAGACTTGCAGCAACTTGTTGCAGTGCCGAAGGGTCAAGTGATTTGATCTGAAGATTACTAAGATTCTTACTGGCGTTGCATCTGACTTCTTGAGCTGTACATGTCAACTGGCTGAGCCAACATGCCATCCGGTTTGTTCAAGCATCCATTTCTTTGCTCGGAGTGCCATTTCTATTTCTGCAGGGGTTTTATCTTGCTGTAGGTGCGAATGAAGAAAGTTTTTTTTATGAGAATGAATCAAGGGAGATGATAAAGCAAGGGCACATAGGTTATAGATGGTCTTATACGAGCATGGAAGCAGGAATTTCATAAGCCCGTCTAGCTCAGTTGGTAGAGCGCAAGGCTCTTAACCTTGTGGTCGTGGGTTCGAGCCCCACGGTGGGCGAGAAATGTTTTTTTTCTTTTTGCCTCCCGGTTTGAGGTCTGGTGCTCTGTAACCTCTGCTTTGGAGATACGTCCAGGGCCCAGGTGTAAGGCAGAAGAGTGTTACCATGTACAGCAATGCAAAAATGGTGGATTCTCATTTTTCAGAATTCAGCGAAGATGACTACAAGTCTCCAACAGAAAAGATTACACGGCCAGGTATACTCTAACTGTAACATACATTCTGTACCCTCTGCAATGTACAATGGATTTTACTCTGAGATATCTACAGTTAAGTTCACTACATCTTACTAGCTTTTCAGTGGTGTATAGCGACAGGAACAGCAGGTGGTGTTGTATTGGTAACCCCATCTGGAGCAAAAACAGCTGCAAACCTTGGTGCTTGTTGTTGCTGCTGCTGCTGCACATCATCACCATGGCTAGGCATCTGTGAGCTGGGATCTTCTTCGTCTCCGCGGCGACGAAGGCGAGATATCCTATCTTCCTGCACAATCTGGTAGGCATCGGCTGTCCTGACCTCCTGAGCAAGCGAGCAGGGGCAGCAGAACAACCACTGGAAACAGTCGGTCACGTCCGGCTTGCCGCAACAGAAGCCGTTGGCAGGAAGCCTGAACCTCCTACGCATCTGAATCCTCCAGAACCCGCCGTAGAGCAGGCCGAGAACGCAGAGCAGAGCGCCGCCGATCCCGAGCGCGTCCCTCACGTCTTCGTTGTCGATGTTGATCGCCGCTAGGTTGAAGATGAAGAATGGAGCCAGGCAGAAGAGGATGAACGTCACCGTGTGCACGTACATGTTGCCGAACCCGAGCCTGCTGGCGTTCCAGCCGAACACGCAGCAGCTGCAGAACATGGCAAGGTAGGCCAGCGAGATGTCGTCCCACAGGTCGAACACGCCGCCCTTCCACTCCGGGTTATGCGCCGGGTCTTCTTCCTCTTCGACGGCGGCTGCTCTTTGCATGGCGAAGGAGTACCTCTTCTCGATGGTCTTCCGCTGGAGCTGCGGAGAGCCCGACTCCTCGTCGGCGGCCTGGGCCTCGTAGTCTTTCCCGAGAGGGCTGAGATTGTTGTACAGGCCAGCGACCGCCGGCGCGCATATCGCCACCGAGATCGTCAGGCCGACGCCCACCGGAGGCCGTCTGCTCCTCGGCAAACCAAGATTCAGACCACAGAGCGCGTACTGCGCGAAGCAATTGAGGTGGAGCAGCAGGATCACGACCATCATGTGCTTCCTCTCGTTGGGCTTGACTGTCCCGTCCTTGCAGTACGTCTCCCGGAGCGCGAGCATGTCGGCAGCGCGCCACCGGCACAGGAGCGCCAGATGATAAAACCTCCTCGGGTGGTTGTACAGACACATCAGGGTAAACAGAGCATTCAGTATCTGGTTGTTAACCTCAAACCATGTATCTTTCTGGGACTTGCTTCGCAGGACGCGGTTGAGCATCCCGGTCATGACCATGAAGAGGATGGCGCCGGAAACGCCGACGGCGACGACCCAGGCGAAGAGGGCCATGTTCACCGGGTTTCTGATCCACTGCTTGGACTTGCCCCACAGCGAGCCCCAGTCGATCTTCCTCACCAGAGGTATCACGAAGCGTCTCGAGGATCTTTGCGAGCGGAAAGAGGAGGAGACGTTTCCTTGGTCGCCGCCGAGCATCTGCTCCCTGGAAGAAGGCGAACTTGACTGCAGATTGGACTGATCGAATGCCGTGAACCTGTAGGATGTTTCCAGGTGATCGAAGGAATGCCCGTTTCTTGGGGGCGAGTTGAAATAGAGGGCTATGTGATCCTTCATATTGATGTTTCCTGCAGCTTCTTCGTGTATCTCACCATCATCAGGTTTCTGATGGTCACCACCAGCGTCTGGAACCACCATTTTTCGACAGAATGGGAGGCCTAACGATAACTGTCCAAAATTAAGGCGCGACGACTGAAGTCCAGAGAAGGAAGCCTGCAATTGAAAAGGGACTGAATGAAGTTGACGCACTTCAATTAAAGTTTAACTCCTCGCAAAAATAAATTAAAATCAATCTGAAATAAAGTTGGTACATATTTTGATTGCGAGCTCTGTTTTTTCATCTGTTGCGGCCGAGTCGAGTTCTAGGGTATTCCCAAATTAAAAGGTTTACAAATTGCATGAAATCGACAACAAATGAAGTAGATGAGAAACCAATCCTCTCAGACCATGAATCAATCAGCTGTCTAATACTAACGCAAGTCAAACTTGCAAACCAACAAAGCAAGAACATACCTTACGCCAACTGGTTCACTGCTTTCTAAGGCTTACACAGCCAGGTCGAACCACCTAAGCAAGAAAACATTTCATTGTTTTCATATGCCAGGAGTTGAATTCTTGTTTCTTCCTTGAACAAATTGAGAAGCACCTCGCAGAACTGGAAGGAACGAAAGAAGAACTGAAGAAGCAGAAGAAGACGACGAACGGGATTGAAGGAAGGACGGGCGGAGATTCAAGAGGAGGAATTCGTTGATTTGACCGCCCCGCCACCAGGCACCAGCACGAGGCACCACGAATCAGTCAGGTCAGGAGTTATAAAAAAAAAAAAAGAATCAGGGGGACCAGAAGAGAAGAGAACAAGAACAGAACAGAATAAAATACGAGAGAGAAGGAATGGAAGTTGTGGCCGTCAAGTACTAGGTCAGAGTCAGACAAAGGCAGCTTCTTCGTCCTCCCCCTCCCTTCGATTTTCAACCTTCAAATAGTCGTCGGCTGGAAAAAGCGGCTAAGCCTGTACTATGATGATCTAAAACCCAAATAAAATTCGCAGCTAGAGTTTCTAGAACTACAGAGAATTTTAGGCGAATATGACTGTCGAATCTTTATACTGGAGTTCGCTGAGTTCTCCTGTTGAGTACATTATTAAGGGCCTGTTTGAAACATAGGATAGAGAAAACACGGGAATAGGAAAATCACAGGAATAGGCTAGGAATGCACATGCAAACCAGAGGAACTCAAAACAAAGGAAAATATTTGAATTGTGCCGTTTGAAACCTAGGAATTGTGAAAACGTAGGAATCCTAGTACTAAGATCAAAGATACCATCCATTAAAACTCAGCCCCACCTGTCATAGAAACAACTCGTGAATACTATTATTTTACCTTAGGAATAATTAACTAGCACATGCATGCCGTCCCTAGGAGCGAGTGATAACTGCGCCTCGGTCTGACGCAACGAGCAGAAAAATGTGGTTAGACTGGATATTTGCAATCTTGTGATTTTCCTCCAAAACTGAAGGAAATGAGTTCCTATCCTATAAAGTTCCTACCATGATTCCTGCGTTTCAAACGGTGTGATAGGAAATATTCCTGTGTGAACAGTATTCCTCCACTTTTCCTTCATTTTTCCTTTGAAACAAACGGGCCCTAAAAGTGCGGTCCACATGAAGTTGAATGCCTTACTCAAACCACAAAGTAAATTAATTCTCTTGAAAATGACAAGTCTGTGTTGTACAAAAGATCCAGGCTTTGTAGTTTCAGAGATCCTGCTCGGAATTGCAGGTGCGACGCACTTGCTCACACCATTTGTTTCTTACTCAGTTGAGTAGTCTGCATGTTGTCGTGTAATGACAGTTTGCTATATGCCCATAAGAATCAGATGTTTGTGTTTTCTCTTAATGGATAAATAAGTAGATGTCTTTCTTTGTTCTTGGACTTTTCATGTCATTCTATCTGCACACACATTTAGTACTAAAATTCAGAACTAATGAAATGAGCTAATTTTCTTACGTTGTTAGATTTAGAATTTATATTTGATATACAAATAATTACGTTTATATCATATTGACCGAAAACAACAACAAAATTGACATAAAAACGCATTATATAAGTTATAATTGCATAAAAACCACCCAAAAATTGCTTATTACATCATGTTTATATTTGCCCATAAGAACCAGATGTTTGTTTTTCTTAATGGATAAATAGCAGATCTCCTGCTTTGCTCTTGCTAAAACAGAAACAGGGCTTGCACTGCATGCACTTGCCATGGCATTTTCTCTGCACACACATTTAGTACTAAAATCCAGAAGTAATGAGCTCAAATTTCTTTGAGGGCGTCAGGTATGCAAGGAATGGCACCAGAGTCCAGACAATGTATATATATACATCATTGCATATACTGGACATAGGATGATAGGAAGAATGAATATTCCTAAAAAAATGTGAGGTGTTACTCAGGGGCGGAGACAGGGGGCTAGCAGGGGTCCGACCCCCCCCCCCCCCCCCAACCGTTCGTCCCCCCCAATAATTTTCAGTAGGTAATATTACATGTATTAGCCCATTATCAATTAATTGATCTATTATTCACAAAGGTAACCAAGCCCAAATTATGTACAAAGTTAATTAAGCCCACGTACCGGCCACATAGTCCATCGGTAGATCAACCGACGAGCCACACATAGTCCATCTGATCGATCACTAGGACGCTCGCCGGCCGCCGCACTCTGCCTGCTGCTAGGGCGATCGATCAGATCGTTAGGGCGCTCGCCGGCCGCCGCACTCTGCCTGCTGCTAGGGCGATCGATCAGATCGTTAGGGCGCTCGCCGGCCGCCGCACTCTGCCTGCTGCTAGGGCGATCTGATCGATCGCTAGGGCGCTCGCTGCACTCTACCTGCTGCTGCCTGCTACGGTGCTACTGACGCCTAAAGGTACTGCCATATTTCTGTTTCTTCTAGACTTCTACTGTATATTACTTGAGTTCCTTCCTTGTTCTTTGTTTGGTTCAGTTTCAGTAGAATATAGGCCACTAGATTTGGGAGCTAGATTTGCTTATATTAGCATAATAGCACATGTCTGATTTATGTATTTCATAAAAAAATTCAATGATGAAGAGAAAGGAACGGCGAGTAGATTTAATTTTTAAGCGGATTGGTTCAGTTTTAAGTGCTAATATCAAGATTGGTTCTGGTTCCGTTGCTGAAAATGCAAATCATCTGAAGTGCAGCAACCTCTTGTAGATGAAAATTCTTATCCGGTTGGCATGCAATCTAATGATCAAAATATTATGGAACCATCAGAAATTTCTCTTTAATGATCGCCGAGTGGAGGACAGTTGTGGTGAAGCCGGGCGTGTCTCCGTCGATGACAGCATCTCGGAGAGGCGACAACACACACCTTTGTGTGGGGGGGGGGGGGGGGGGGGAGCTCAGAGTTGGAGCTCGGGCTCCTTCTTGACGCGGCGACGCTATGCCGCTTTGCCAGGGGCTCCTCCTTGACGATGCTCGCCCGTGTCCGTGCTGGCGAGCACGAATTCAAATTTACATGTCAATTTGCAGGATCTGTTCTGGCGAGCACGAATTCAACCCTTAAAACCGTTTTATGGTTCCGCGTATCCGAGTTATACGGGTCGGAATTTTATGGTTTTTTGGTAGAGATGCTCTTATACTTGCATGCAGTGACTCAAACACGTACAAACTGAACTCTGTGTCACATGATGGATGCCGACTCAAGTATCTAGTCGACATATAAAGTAACTGAAAACAGTTAGAAACGGATGAACTACAAGACTAGACATGTATGCATGCATAACATGACTAATAACCGGTCAACTATTACTCCCTCCGTTCCCAAATATAAGATGTTTTAGTTTTTTTTTCACGTTCTAGACATGTATGCATGCATAACATGACTAATAACCGGTCAACTATTACTCCCTCTGTTCCCAAATATAAGATGTTTTAGTTTTTTTTTCACGTTCACATGCACACAAGTATATCTAGACATATTCCGTGTGTAGGTTCACTTACTTTATTATGCATATAGACAATATGTGTAATACCTAAAACATAAGAACGGAGGGAGTACTTGTAACAAGACAGAGAACTAATGATCCCTTTACTTTTTTATGTACGCTCGCGTGCATGGCTTCATGTACACATCCGTTCTCTTTGTACCTGCCGATCGATCAGCATCCAGTAATGGCCTTAGTGGCCTTGACTGAAATAGTACTTCAACAGTAAGGGGTCGTTTGGTTCTCAACCGCACTTTGCTAAGACATGGTTCGCTGAGAAATTGGGCGTTATAAAATGTGATAAAAGTTGGCAAGACTGCGTTTTGGCCTCCGAGCTACATGAAGCTAGTTTGTTTTTTCGAAAATTTAAAATTGACGCTTTTTTGTTTCCAAAAATCGTGAAGCAATTTTCAGATGTAGATATAGTGTCGAGATCTATAACCTCACAAAATTTTAACTCGAAATTCGTTATATTGTGGGCTGCATAAAAATGACAAATGGATAATCTTGGTGGTGAACTATACACAGTTTTAAAAACTTGAAATTTTGCCTGATTTGTTTTTTTTTGTAGCCCATAATGTAATGAGTTTTGAGTTAAAATTTTGCACTCTTTTAAAACGTGACACTATCTATATCTGATAGACTTGGAAACAAAAAATCGCGGATCTAACTGGGTTCTACTGTCGCTACGAGCAGCTGCAAGAGATGGGTAGCATGCTCACCCCCCGTACAAGTACAATCACCAACCCACCACCTACTGTTCACCACTGTGCACACGACACGTACCACTGACACTTGGCTTTACTTCTCACTGTCCCTACAGTAGGGCAGGAGGTTCCATCATGCATTGCATACTGGTATGGCTGCAGCGCTGCTGCTAGCCTCTGCCTCTCCATGCCAGGAGCAATTGAGTTTATTTTGTCAGACGGCGGATGGCCGGCCGTACAGCTCTTCGCCATTTTCCCAGGAGCTTTTACCACTGTTCAAAGAGCAGTATTGTCCGTTTCTGACTGCAAGAGCGCAGAGCAGCATGTACTGGAGAGAGAGATAGAGCCTGGCACTGGCACCCCGTTTCAGATGCCGAGGCACGGCCGCATGGATGCAGTGCATACCTCCGACACATGTCTCTCTCTCTCTGAGGTGCTGTGGAAGGGATCCATGGGAGAAGACGGGCCCGGAGTGGGTCGTCGTCCCGGTTCCTCGATCGTTGCTTTCGCAGGAATGCCATCGGCTCATCCTGTCACTTCGCACACCGGGATTTACAACGTCAAACACTAAGTCAGTCTTTGACCAAACAAATAAACAGCCAAATAAATAAAAAATGATTCTAATTAAAAAATGCATTTTTAAACAAGTTTCTTTGGTTATTTTGGTAGTTTATAATGGCAGTAGAGCAAATATTTATGGAGATATCCTCCTATTGCGAGAAGCTCTTGAACCACGCCTCCAGTTTTCCTTTGCAATGAACTCTAAAACACAAAACATTCATATATACATTAGGTTCAATTCAGGATAGAAAATTTTGAATTTTTTCACATGTGTAACAGAATTTTGAAATAAGTAAGTTCGAATAATTAACATGTACCTCCCAAGTATTTGTCACGCCATAGCTTGTCTTGGGGCTCTTCTATAATGATGCCTTGTACACATAATTGAAGTTTTCTTCCATCTGTCGAATACAAATATAATATTACGTTATATTTTTTCTAGAGATAAAAGCACCGACGGTCACTCAACTCGTAAAATGATCACTTAACTTGTCCAAGATGAGTGAATTGGTCACTAACCGGGCATATCAGGTTTTTTTTCCACGTGACGTCCAGGAGACAATGAGTATGTGTATTTTAATTTGTCCAAGCACCGACGGGTTTTTTTTTCACAGGTTGAAGACGAACCGACAGAAGAATAAGGAAAAACCGTTTCGGCAATTTCACAAAACACTCCTCCTTTTAATTTTCTGACAAAAAACTGCCACGTGGACAGAAAAAACCAAGATAGCGCTGGTTTGTATCCAATAACTCATCTCACACGAGTGATTGGTTTTCACGTTTTATATTACAAGTTCATTGACCAATTCACTCATCTCGTGTAAGTTGAGTGACCGACAGTGCTTTTATCTCTTTTTTCTAATGGTGATTGTGCAGATGGTTGGATGGTTCATAGGAGTGTGGTGTATGACATATCTGTTTTCACATATGCTTTTGTAGCAAAACGAATAGGAAACGACCCTAATACACCGAAAATCCATTTTGACTCATAAGAGCATTTGCTCCCATTATTCAAAATCGTGTTTCAAAATGTCAAAGAAAATTGAAAAAGAAATCCGGGTGTACATATCAACATTCCATGCTGGCACACAGAAATTTATAAACAAAGACATTTTCTTGTGGACTGTGTCAGAAAGACAAAAAAATGTCGGGTGAAAATTCGTTTTGTAGCAACAAAATTTGTCTTTTTACACAAGTCACAAAAACTGTCTTTTTCCACGAAACTTTGTACATGAACATAAAATGTCCGGATGTATGCCCGAAATATATATTTTGCCAGAATTTTTTAACATTTTAAAATGTTTTAAATTTATTTTTCATAATAGGACTATCTAGTCCTATATGGCAAAACACCGCCCACACCGGTTTCTTCCCCTAATGTTGTCTGTTATCACTTTATTTATGGTCTCACTAGAAGAATTGGCTTATTGTGAATGCATCGTCTCTAGTAGTATAAGTTAGCGGAGAGATATCTTATTACTACTAGACATTGCTTATTGTGAATGTGTTTTCCTAGATTATCCTTGGTAAGGGTGCGAAAGTTTAACTTTTAGCGGTACCATCATTTTCTAGGTTTGTTTTGTTATTATCAGCTGACACTTCTAAAAGAACGACCGTTGTATACATAGAATCCACCAAGAATTTACAATCTCATATATATTTCAATAAAATTATCAGTCCCTCGTGATAATTGAAAAATTGCCAACCATCCAAGAAGCATTCCGTACCGCAAGTTTGGTTCCGACTAAATCTCCCATGAAAGACACAACCTATATTACTTATAAAGCTTAAACCCTTAGTTAGTTGCCACTCCCATGAGCATCACAACCTATATTACATATAAATCCCCAATCTTAAACTTTTAGATAATCTCAGGATCCGTTTTATGACCCATCGATCTAGGTGGAAATACATTTCCATTTGTGCCTGTATCAAGTTAAAAAATTATACATTAATCATCTCCGATGAAATAGATTTAAGAGTTAGTTGTAAAGTAAATAAGAGTGATTATGACCTTCCCTTTGGAGTTGAGCAGGACCTTGCAAGCTATCAATAGATTTCTCCACTTATCCTGCAACATGGAACAACATGTTATATCAACTTATAGTACCAATCAACTTAAGTATTCTTCATCTACAAGATAAAACAACTTCAATATTTGCCAATAACCACTAATTCTAATGAGTAGACTATTATATATACCTGGAGCTGTTTTGGTTCTCGGAATAGTTCTGGTTCTCGGAATGATGGAAAGAAGTAATGACGCTTCACTTCTGGCCATCGCCGAAGACCGTATTTCTTGACACCCTCAACTAGCTTAATCACAGCTTGTTGATCCCATTTCCTACGGTTCTGTACAACATGTGAAGTTATAGTACAGGGTTTAAAAAATCAAGCCCCAAGACCATGTGTTTTAAAGTTTTTGACCAAACAAAAAAAATCAAATTTGTAGACAAGAAAATAGTCTTAAAAGATGAAATGTTACACATGAAACAATATTTTTTTGGGTGGTTTATAATGGCAGTAGAGCAAATATCTAGAAAACTACATTCATTCTTACCAATTTATATATATCCTTCTCTTGCGAGACGCTCTTGGGCCACGACTACCCCAATTTTCTTTTGAAATAAACTCTAAAATATAAAACATAAAACACGCGTACATTAGCTTGGAAATAGAAAAGGAATATAAAATTTCGCATGTGTAATAGAAAGTTTGGGAATATATAAGATAAAATATTTGACATGTTACCTTCCAAGTATTGGTCTCGTCGTGGCTTATCTTGGAAGTGGTCAAAAGCCATTGCATAATTGTTGTTCTGACAATTGTAAAACATATGAAGTTATGGATCCATTTTTCCCATCGATGATGGATAAAATATGCACGGACAAAGTTTACAAATTCAAGCACTAAGCCGATGTGTTTTAAAGTTTTTGACAAAAGGAAAAAATACACCAATTTTTTTAAACAAGTAAATAGTGATTCTTACCACAAGAAAGGAAATGTTACACCGGTCTCAATGTTACACATGAAACAACTTTCTTTGGTTATTTTTGGTGGTTTATAATGGCAGTAGAGCAAATCTCTAGGGAACTAAATTCATTCATACCGATGGTAATATCTTCCTCTTGCAAGAAGATGTTGGGCCACAACTCCAATTTTCCTTAGGAATGAACACTAAAACACAACACATTCGTACATTAGCTTGGAAATAGACAAAAATAAATAAATAAATGTGTAATAGAAAGTTTCAGAATATATAAGATCGAATAATTGACATATTACCTCCCAAGTATTGGTCTCGCCATGGCTTATCTTGGGGCTTTTCTACGAAGTGGTCAATTTCCATGCCATAATTGTTGTACACATAGTTGAAGTAGTCTTGCACCTGTTGAATACAAATAAAGTATCAGTTGATTTTGTTTCTAACGGTGATTGTGCAGATGGTTGGATGGTTTATAGGAGTGTGGTGCCTGACAGATCTGTTTTCACATATGTTTTTTTAGCAAAACCAATTGGGAATGAGCGTAACACAGCGGTTTGTGAATGCATGGTTTGTCTAGTAGTATATGTTAGGAGGGAGAGCTGATCAAGGAAGGAAAACGGAGGTGTATATTTTTTATATAGCTTATTACCTCGCTTAGAAGAGGAATTGTATGAGAAGGTGGAGGTGAATCAAGAGGGTTAGCCAGTATAGGTGCCCAAATCTCAGCTTCGTCCACTGGCTCCATTGTATGCTTGGCTCAGTGAGCAGCTACCACCTGTTCAATTAATGTAGAAAGCTTAGTGCACGGCTAAAATCCGTGTTCTGCATTCATTCGATAATACATGCACTGATGCACACACATAGTGCATGCTATGATGGTAAAGCTTAGATATATGTATTGGCAATATGATAAACATGTGCATCATTAAGAATACAGAATGCTGCTAATGCACAATTAATCATCTAACCAACATGTTTTGCGTTGAAATTATTAGAAGGGCCAGATAACATGAGGATACAGCAGTGCGGTGTGGAGATTGACTGTAACATATGAATTCAGCTCCGTTGCACATGTGCATGATTCGTGTGTTTCCGGTTCGACAGGACGTTCCGCACTCCATCCCCAAAGTTAAAGCACTAGCTATGCAACCATGCATGAAAGTGCGGCCACCTAGTTTCTTTGTCCTCGCCCTCTTTTGCTTTTGCCTCTCCGGGTTTTTCGTAAATATAATTTCTCTCTCTCAAAAAAAGTAGCAAATAATAAACAGACGAGCTAAAACACGGTGCTAGAGGTAGCAGACGATGCCCTGATCGACATACATCATGTGGATCTGCAGAAACCCGACGCACAAGCATGCATGCATCAGCTAGATAGCGCTGGTGCAGCTAGGGAGCATTCCGGCCAAATCGCAGCGTGGGGAGTATCTCAGTACGGTAGATTACGTACCTGGCCTGCATGCAGTGGAGAGGAGCGGCGCCGCCGCGCTGGCCGCGACGTGCTCCGGCCGAGTCCTGTCGATGGAGGAGTGCGACTGGAAGGGCGCGGACGGCGAGCGGAGGAAGAAGCACGGTGGAGATAGCTGGAGAAGAGTGGAAGCTTAAATAGAGACAGTCGCTCCGGGTTTTCTTGGACGAACGCATGCAAGCTGTACAAGGATTTTCCACTGGGGTTGCATTTTCCGCAAGCTGTAGCAGGAACGTCTGTCTCTGTCCACTTTATACGTACATATATACGCATGCGCGTGATTGATGAAGATACGAACGCCGATAAAACGAAGAACGACGCCAACCGTGAAGACTAGACACCACACGGCGAAATTGATACGACGGTATTACGAACGGTGCGCGATATCAAGGGTTTTCACATATATATATACGTATTTTCTCGATCCATTTTTTCGCGAATGTTGCCATATCGTATGTACGACATTTTTTCCTACGAGTCTTGTACGACGCTACGGATGAAACGCGGGGGAAGAAGACTGGAGAAAAAAGTGGAGTAGTGGACTGGAGAAGACTGGAACAGTGGACTCGTAAACGTGTTCTCGTGGCAGACAGCCAAAACCCCGCGCGCAGCGCCTGATTCAACAGTGCTTGGAATGTACTACTCCCTCTGTTCTAAAATAGTTGTCTTTCATTTGTCCAAATTCGGATGTACCTAGACATGTTTTTGTGTATAGGTACATTCAAATTTAGACAAATGAAAGACAAGTATTTTGGAACGGAGGGAGTACCTCCCAGTACTACAACGCCCGATCCAAGTGGTAGGCCGAGCTAGGTACCATGGCGCAAGGATAGTACGATCTTATCTTTCTACTCATCATTTGACAACGTCTAGAAGTAGTTACACCTAGGGTGTGTTTGGTAGGTCGGGTGGACTGAGAAAATCCCACCTCATCACAATTTTGGGTGTTTGGTAGGTCGGGTGAGCAACCTGGGCCATGCCCACCTCATGCGAAAATAGCTCCTCAGCCCTGCCCGATCGAGCTTCTCACCGCAGCCAGGCCGAGCTCATACGGAAAAAATCCCCACGCGTGGGCCCCACCGAGCGTCTCCGCGCGAGCACCCGCGAGCCCGCTCTCTCATTCGCCCCCCCCCCCCCCCGCTCTCTCCTTTCCCGTCGCTTGAAATCGCCAGAGGCCACCGCCACCCAGCGCCGGCCAACCCCGCCTCCGAGCGTCGTCCCCCAGCGCCGAGCGCCGCGCGCCGCCTTGCTCTGAGCACGGCCGCGACGACGAGTTCCAGCACCGCCGTGACCCTCTCTCTCTCTCTCTTCTTCCTCCTCCTAGCTCCCTCAATCCCGTGCCATTCCCGTCTGCGCCGCCACCCAGCGCCGGCCAACCCCGCCTCCGAGCATCGTCCCACAGCGCCGAACGCCGTCCTCCAGCGCCGCGCGCCGCCTTTCTCCGAACACGGCCGCGACGACGAGTTCCAGCACCGCCACGACCCTCTCTCTCTCTCTCTTCTTCCTCCTCCTAGCTCCCTCAATCCCTTGCCATTCCCGTCTGCGCCGCCGCCACGGAGAACCACCTGCACCGCCGCGGACGACCACGGAGCTCCGCCGCCGAAGACCACCCAGCGCCGCCACGAGCGACCACCTAGAGCCGTAGCCGGAGCCGCGATGAGCTCTCCCCTCACGGTGATGTGGTTGGGAATAGACGGGGACTTGATTGCTTTTTTTCTTTCTGTTCAGGGATGTTTGTGTAAGAATTTGGACCCTTGTGTAATTTCGATTTCTGGACTCTAATCTCAGCCTGTTCCAACGCATGCAACCCACCAAACAGTATCTCGGTCCAGCATGCCTCGACACATACGGGACACCAAACAAACAGCAAAATCTCAGTCCGACCAGGCCCAGGTGAGCATGCCTCAGTTGGGAAGCCCATGATAGGGTGATGCAACCTACCAAACACACCCCTAGAGTCCCAAATCTTTCCTTGCTAACCTCGATCGTGGCTCGTGCTACTTGATCTTACCAAACGATCCTGGAGTTCAAGAATTTGTGGTCTTGCCGGCGTATGAGTAAGCCGGCGTGGCTTCCGGCCGGCCTACAGGTCGTCCTCCGACGAGTTGCCTGCTGCCGCGCTCTTGCGCGAACCGCCGGGTGCCGCGCGCCGGCGTGGCTAGTGCTCCAGCCTCCAGGTTTTCCTCCTACGAGTTCCCGGCCGTCTCCCACAACCCGAGCATGGTAAATAATGTCTCGCGCGTGTACCACGTGATGTCGCAGAGCCGGGTTCGCGCAGGCCGGGGCCTTCCAACATGATTTGATGAAGTGTCCGAGTGAGGTGAGCCCACAACGCAACCAATCGTGGAGAGGAGTGTGCACGCACGAGTACGTTGCGTATCTCCTGATCCGTGTTATCTCTAGGGCGGGGGAGACTACGTGGATAGCTTGCATCATGCATACACAAGAACTATATTGTCTGGTACTCTGGTTGGAAAATGATGTTCGGGATTGCTGTGCACAGATTATATGATTAACTGATTAGTCGGAGAACCTGTCATCTTGTCCTCTGTCGGTTACATCATCCGAGTACATACGGCTACGGCGCGTGCAAAGCACCTACTATTTTAGAAAAGGGATATCCCGGTCTCTGCATTGAGTGATGCACAAAGTCAAAATTGCACAACGACGTGAATCAAATTGCACATTGACGTGAGAAACGTCTTTTAGTTTCCTCGCTACTAGCTTAATCTGGCGTTATGTGTCCACAATTATGTAGATGTAAGAGAGAAAAAAAATCTTACAACAGCATACAATAATGAACTAATAAATTGTCAAAAGTCGTGATTTCATAGGCTCCATTACTACTAAATTGTACTACCTCCATTCCATAATATAAGTCGTATTTCATTTGCTTTGACCATGCATTTGACCAACAATTAGTCTATTAATATGGAATTTATGTGACATATAATTGACATCATTGTATTTCTACTCAAAAGTACTTCCTTGTGATTGTGCTTTCTATCAAATAAGTCACATGTCAAATGAGTAATTCTTGGTCAAAGCGTTGGTCAAAGGAAACGAAATAAGTCTTATATTTTGGAATGGAGGGAGTAGGAAATCGCCCGAAAGTACGTGCTACTTGTAACGTTCATTTACTAGTCAAAAGTACATGATACTAAATTGTCATACCTATTGAGTTAGGTGGGACATCTAGGGAATCTTCCGACTTATCACATGCATTGACTAGTCAAAAATGTGGGCTATTGAATTGTCTCACCCATTTATTTAGGGTGGGACACGTAGGTAATCTAACAAAAGTACTTGTCACACTTATTAACTAGTCAAAAGTACGTGTTACTGAATTGTCACGCCTATTTAGTTATGTTAACTAAATTATCACACCATTGATTGAGTTAAGTGAGACACCTGAGAAATATCTCAAAGATAGCACTCCATTTACCAACACCACCGGATGTCACCCGGTGTCACAATCCGACTTTGGCATTTGAAGCACTCGCCGCATGTTCCTTCCTTTCCCTTTGTCAGATTTGGGTAGTTTAAAAACATTAGTGGTGATTAGATAAACTCCAACAGATGAAGTAAACAAATATAACTAACTTTTACATCACCAAACGCTAAAAAACAAGTTCTAACAGATGATGCATGGCTATTTGGTGATGTATATTTTTACCACATGATGCAAATTTCTTGGTTAATTTGTTAATGCAAATATACATCACCAAAGTGGTGTTGCAAAATTAAAATTTCAGCTCATGCAACCCAACCGCCAGTTTATACCTTTCCCAATCCTACTGCGCGCGGCGGTGGACACCCACCCACCCCGACCGCCGCCGGCAAAATCCCGGCCAAATCGATCATCATCGCCCTTCCTCGGTCGCCCTTCGCCTTCGTCGAGCCCCTCCGCCGCCTATATTCTCTTGGAATGGCCGCCACCGACCCGTCACCGCTATAAATAGCTGCGCCATCGCCGAGCTTCTTTCGGTCGATTCCGGGTCGCGCCTCTCATAGTCGGCCGTCTGCGGGTTCAGAACACCGGGTTGGTCGTCGATTTGGTTGCCGAGGAGTGCAGCTTGGCCCTCACCGCGCGCGACCCGGACGCTCCAGCCACTGATGCCACCGCCGCCCTCCCGCGCGCGACCTCGACCGGTGACCTCATCACACCGGTTCTCTACACCTTTTTCGTGCTCCGACGCTGCCGTGCTCCGCCGTCATGGACGACGCACCTACCATCACCGGCCAACGCACCTACCACCTTCGTGATCATGCAGAACATAATCATCAAGAAAGTGTGTGGAAAATATTCAGATTATGGTCACTATGAGGTGATGGGTTAGCCGGTTCGGCTGCAACGGAGGGCAGACTGCATTTCCCACTTTCTTGACATGTACCGTGCCATTCGAGATGCCGACGTGCACGAGGATCTTCAGAACGAGATCATCGAGGAGTGGTGGACATGGTTTGGGCGACAAAACAAAACTAGCTTGTTTGACTCGGTAAACTATTTATTGTATGTCAAACTATTTATATTCTTTAGTTGCTGGGGAACTATTTGAGTAATAACTGATAAACTATTTGTGTGATGTAATATTTGAGTATAATTTGTATTTTATTTATGTTTACAATCATTCGGATATGAGTTTCATGATATTTGTGTATATTTGCAATTATCAATATAGGTTAAACCTATTTTAAATCATCTGAAATTTCAGTGGTGACTTATTATACATCATCTGGATTGGACGAAGTCGATTTGGCGATTTAAAACGTAAAAAGTGGTGTTGTAAAACCGAAAACCGGTGATGTATTATCTGTTGGAGTTGCTCTTAGCGTTCAAAACTTGTTATTCCTAATGCATCGCAAGCATCACCTTCTCAACACAAATCCTTATTTAAAATAGACCATCCTCGAGCTAGACGACGTCGCCGTGCTTCTGCTGATGGTGTGGGTTGGGTCTATGGCAACCGACTCCGACGGCAGGCCATCCATCTCCGGCGTCATCTGCCATATCGTCTCCAGCTCGCTCACCACACCCACCTCCACCATGGATGGCCTCGCGTCCGTCTCGTCCCAGCAGCACTGGAGCCCCAGCGCGGCGAACCTCTCCACGCACTCCGCTGGGCATGACCCCATCCGCATGTCCACCACCGACAGTATCATCCCGGACTGATTCGTCGCCACGACTTGCACATGTATCGTCACAATTCAGTTTCTCCTTGCTAGCATGGAACTGCAGTACATTCCCTCATTCATCAACCTGAAATTTCATAGTAGTTACCTCTCTGACTAGATTTTTCCCATGAGAAATAGGCTGCATCCCTGTCAACAGTTCCATAAAAACGACACCGAGTGTACCGAGGCTGTACACGTCACTTTTGTCCGTCAACTTATGAGGATGCCTCCAACAGGCCGACGCAAACGGACAGACCTTTTGTCCGCATTTTATCCGTTGGCGTCGGCCAAAGGACAGGCCATGTCCGCGCGTGTCCGCCGTTCGTTCCAGTGCGCCCAACGGCCCGACGCACCGCAAAAAAAAATTATCACGATTTTCTTGACATGCCATATATAGGCCGTTTTCACTAGTACGTAGGGGGTGGGCCACAAGCAGCCTTTTTACATATATAAAATTAAAAAATATACATATATCTACATAAAATGCCCATGGCAGGCTTCTACTCGTCGTCGTCGTCGGAGAGGAAGATGTACTCCGGCGCCTTCCAAAGGTGCGCCAGTGGAATGCTGGCTGGCGGTTGTTCCTGCTCCTGCTCGGGGAGGGGCGGAGCCCGCTGGACCGTCCAGCTGCCGCTCTGCCAGCTCCTTCTGGGGGCTTGTGTCGGGGATATACTAAATGGGTATCCCCACGAAGTGGTCTAAAGTCTGCCTGCAAGGTGACACATGGGTGGCAAAGCCGCATGCTTTGCCCGGCGGCCCAGTAGGCCGAAGCGCATGACGAAGGGGAATTCGGCTTCTGTAAGAAAAGACAGGAGCCACCATCTAGAAAACTTGAGGAACAAGGTGGTGTTGGCGGTCGTGTTAGTCTAGATTTCTATCCTTAGTCTGTTCCACCTTCCATGTAAGAACTAGGTCTGGCCGTCTATATAAGCCGGCCTACGGAAAAACCTTGGGGTTTAGCTCTCATCCACAATCTCATTGTGATCTATACACAGATTTGCCATATAGAGGTTTATAACAGCACGTAGTGCTCCGCCACCGTCGTGTAGCATGAATGTGGGTAAACCTGTGTCAATCCCGTCACTGGAATGCTGCTGCATTAACCCATGTTCTCTACACAGGCTATGACACCCTACTTCGAGCCTGCGGTAAATACACCGTGACACTTCCATTTCTGTCAGATTTTATTATTTTTGTGTAGTTCAGAATATGAAATATTTTAATTCAAAAAATTATACAATTTGTGGAATACAGTATTGTCTACACTCAGAATTTTTTCTGTTTTTTCTTTGAAACTTCTAGATATGATTTTAGAAAATTTTAAAATAAAAATCTGAGCTCGGCCTCCATTTGTGCGGTTTCCGATGATTTCTTATTTCTGCCTGATGAAAGCGGTCAACTTCCTAGATGGCTAGAGTGGGGAGTGTATCCACGTGATATCCATCCGCAACGGCACTCCATCACCCTGGCCGTCAAATCACAATTTAAGAGAGAGGACATGCAATACAGACGAGCCGTGCATGCTGCATGAGCATGATGATTACACCCTACAGTATTCCGTCGCATCCGGTTGGAAATGCTCTATCCGGACGGTCAACGGCTCATCGTTACACTGTTCAGAGCCATGCAAAAGACTTCCATTTCACAGGCCTCAATCAAATGCCAAAATGGGTCGCACCCTTACGGCCTTGCCCATTCACTGTACTGCTCCTGCTGAACAGTGTGCACAAGGCATGCACCACTGTAACTTCGCTCCACTTCTCACCGAATGATGTAGAGCAACATAAACAGAGGGGGCATGGCAGGAGCTACGAGCAGCTGCACAGCGGCAGCAGTAGGGAGGGCGGTTCCGGAGAGATACGCAACACTACGAGAGCCTACGACAAGCACGCACTATGGCTACACTGATGCTAGCTAGCCCCTGCGTCTGCATGCCACGGCCAAGCCACGAGTATTCTCCAAGGAGCAATCGAGTATATTCTGTCAGACGCCCGATGGCCGGGCAGGTCTTCGCCATTTTCCAAAGCGTTTTGGCCACTATTGTTGGTCCGTTTCTGACTGCGTATGTGAGCGCAGAGCAGCACCGTCGTCCACCGCAAGTACATCCCGCGTGGTCCTGGAGTGTCGTCAGGGTCCGGCGAGCAGCCGCACTAGCAGAACACCAACGACCTGGAGGGAGCTGCGAGCCAGCGTGGTTCTGTGGTCTGTGCAGCCTACGGCGGACGGTGATGGTAGCCATGCATAGAGGCCAGCGGCCGGCGTCAGGTGGCTAGAGGGCTGTCAAGCAGCCGGCGGAGTCCTGAAGAACCGGCGGCGGACAAGGTCTGACAGGGAGAGCCACGCTTTGAGCAGCACTCGGCGGCAGGCGGTGGAGCTGCGATTTGGTGAGAGGTGGCGACCTGAAGCTTCGATCTGGAGGCAGTGTTCAACATTTCTTTTTCGATTTTTTTCTCGCAGCTGACCGAGATTCGCAAATTTCGAGAAATCAACGAAATTTCGAAGAAATTTTTCAAAAATATCATCCAGATTTAAAGTCTGACGTTTAAAATTATTTAGCAAAAATATGGAGATTCGAACCTGAGACCTGGCAGAATACTACCCGTACACAGTACCAATTCGCTGATGCTAATTGTATGACAATGAATGCATTTTATTGTACTAGAAGCGTCATGCTTGGGATATTTTCAAATATTACCGAAATTCTTGGGCGATATTATGTTTTCTCGCCCCACACCGAGAACCATTAATTTCGCGAAATTCGTCCGAAATTTCGACGAAATATTTTTCACTGTCTGGAGGCAGGCGACGGAGACCTTAAATCTGGAGCCTGGGGCAGTCGAACATAGCGGGGACGTTTCATCTGGTGCTAGGCTTCGATTTGGGCTTGCCTGATATTGTGCAGGTGCTCGATTAGGACTGGGAGCCGGTGAAAACCCAAGCAGAGCGGGCGGTCCGCAGCAGGTGCATCCCTGCGCGCGGCGGAGGAGAACGTGTTTGCGGCGTCGGATCGATCTTGGAGCCGAGGAGACCACAAGCAGATGCTCGGATTAGGAGACCGAAACCGCTGTGATATCAATTATGGATACAATTTGTGCTTGTTAACAACCCAATGGGAAAATATATACTACACATGGCTTAGGATCAAAAAGGTAAATCTAGTCTAATACGAACTTCTAGCCAGACAATAATACTTCTTAACACAAATAAGGGGCAATCATTTTCACTCTAATAAAAAAATTGTACGTGTGATCAATTCCACGTAATCATTTGCCAAATATGTTTGCAACACTATATGGGTAAAATAAGAAGGCGCTTGGATGATTGACCATATAAAACATGTGAATTCATATGAAAAAAACTACTTAATTATCCCATCATGGTCACAAATCCGTATCATAAAATTTCATGCCAATTGTGTTTTGCAAAGGTACCACGTGGAATTTTAAATTTGTAGCAGTAACTTCATTTTCCAAAATAACTTAGTATCGGATGGCACTTCTAAAAAGAACGAGTGCCCTATACATAGAATCTAACATTATATAGATTCTAACAAAATAATCCATGCCTTGCAACAATTAAACTTGCCAACCGTCCAAAAGAGCGTTCCATACCGCAAGTGTGGATCGACTAAATCTCGCATGAACACCACAACCTATATTAGTTATAAATCCCCAATCTAAACCTTTTAGCTAATCTATGGATCCGTTTCTTGAGCCTTGGACCTAGGTCGAAATACGTTTCCATTTGTTCCTGTATCAAGTTAGAAAATTATAAATTAATCAGCCCTAATGGAATAGATCTAAGAGTTAGTTAGCAAACACCGGACCCCTCCCTCTGTTCCCCACCTCTACAGTGAACAAGGCGACTTTTTGGGCGAAACCCGCGCGGTCGAGCTCGCCGCCGGCGATCCGCTCGATCCTTCGCCCTCCGCGGCCGCTCCGGCGGCGGGAGGACGGGGAATCGACGGATCCCGGCGTGTACATAGCTTAGGTGTGCGTGGGTTGCTTGCCGGCGGCGCGTTGGAGGTGGAGGCGCGGTCGGAGAAGCTTCTGGAGGCGGCGGTCCTCTCCTCCGCCCTCGGTGCTCCGGCGGAGGATCCGGGCAGATCTGCCGTCTCGGGCGCGTCTGCTGCTCTACGGAGCCGTGGAGTGCCTCCCCTCGAGCCGGCGTCCGTGGTGGCGGCCGCGGCTCTGGATCTAGGGGTCCCTCTGGCCTCGCCGGCGTGCGAGGCGGTGCTTTTGCTCAAATCCGCTGGGAGTTTGCAGCTGCAGCTCTCTCCTTCGTCGGCGTCCTTGGTGGGCTTTGCGGAAGATGGATGGAGCCGTCGTCTTCGCCTCCGGCGTGAGGCGGCGATGATGGTTTGGAGGAGGCTCTGCGTCGATGCCCGTTCAACGTCAAGATGCCGGCGCCTGCGTCGGTTGGCTTCTGCGGCTTTACAACAAGGTTGGCTGAGCTTCCTGCTTCGGTGTGTGGTGTGCGTGGTGGCGCCATGGTCGTCGTGGTTGGAGGGGTCTGTGCGTGCGTTCGTGTGTGTTTGTTCTTCTTCTCGATGATCTTGTACACGACTCCCTTTCAAAAAAGATCTAAGAGTTAGTTGTATAGTAAATAAGAGTGAATATGACCTTCCCTTTGGAGTTGGGCAGGATCCTGCAAGCTATCAATAGATTTCTCCACTTATCCTGCAGCATGGAACGACAAGTTATATCAGTTCATAGTTCCAATCAACTTAAGTATTCTTCATCTGCAAGATAAATCAACTTCAGTATTTGCCAATAACCACTAATTTCTTTTGGAGTAGACTATTATATATACCTTGAGCTGTGTTCGTTCTCGGAATAGTTGTGGTTCTCGGAATGATGGAAAGAAGAAATGACGCTTCACTTTTGTCCATCGCCCAAGACCATATTTCTTGACACCCTTAACTAGCTCACTCATAGCTTGTTGATCCCATTTCCTACGGTTCTGTACAACATATGAAGTTATGGTACATGGTTTACAAAATCAAGCCTGAATACCATCCATGTGATTTAAAGTTTCTGACAAAACAAAACAAAAAACCAAATTTTTAGACAAGAAAAAAGTCTTAAAAGATGAAATGTTACACGTGAAACTACATTTTTTTGGTTGTTTTTGGCGGTTTATAATGGCAGTAGAGCAAATATCTAGAAAACTACATTCTTTCTTACCAATGTATATATCCTTCTCTTGCGAGAAGCTCTTGGGCCACGACTACTCCAATTTTCTTTTAAAATAAACCCTAAAATATAAAACATAAAACACGTGTACATTAGCTTGGAAATAGAAAAAAAAACGTAGTAGAAAGTTTGGGAATAGATAAGATCAAAGAGTTGACATGTTACCTTCCAAGTATTGGTCTCGTCGTGGCTTATCTTGTAAATGGTCAAAAGCCATTGCATAATTGTTGTTCTGACAATTGTAAAACATAAGAAGTTATGTATCCTTTTTCCCATCAATGGATGATGAATAAAATATGCACGGACAAAGTTTGCAAATTCAAGCACTAAGCCTATGTGTTTTAAAGTTTTTGATGAAAGGAAAAAATATATGAATTTTTTTAAACAAGTAAATAGTGATTCTTACTAAAAAAAATGAAATGTTACACATGAACAACTTTCTTTGGTTATTTTTGGTGGTTTATAATGGCAGTAATGCAAATATCTAGGGAACTAAATTCGTTCTTACTGATGTATATATCCTTCTCTTGCGAGAAGCTCTTGGGCCGCGAATCTTTGTTGGAATGAGCTCTGAAACACAAAACATGTGTACATCAGCTTGGAAATAGACAAAATTAGTTTTTTTTTCACATGTGTAATTAGTACAAAGTTTGGGAATAGATAAGATCATATAGTCGACATGTTACCTCCCAAATTTTGGTCTCGCCATGGCTTATCTTGGAAGTGGTCAAAATCCATTGCGTAGTTACAGTTGAAGTATTCTTCCACCTATCGAGTACAAATAAAGTATCCGTTGATTATGTTTCTAATAGCGATTATGCAAATGGTTGGATGGTTTATAGGAGTGTGGTGCCTAACATATATGTTTTCACATATGGTTTTTAGCAAAACCAATAGGGAACTACCCTAACACACAACGGTGTGAATGCATGGAGGGAGATAGCTGGTCAAGGAAGGAAAATGGAGGTATACATTTTTTCTATTGCTTGTTACCTCGCTTAGAAGAGGAATTGTATGAAAAGGTCGGGGCAAATCAAGAGGGTTAGCCAGTATAGGTGCCCAAATCTCAGCCCCGTCGTCTACTGGCTCCATTGTATGCTTGGCTCAGTGAGCAGCTACCACCTGTTCAATTAATGTAGAAAACTGAGTGCACAGCTAAAATCAGTGTTCCACGCTCATTCGATACTACACACGCAATACATGGTAAAGCTTAGATATTAAGAGTACAGAATGCTACTAATGCACAATTAGCCATCTCTATGTTTTGCCATGAAATTATTGGAAGGGCCAGATAACATGAGAATACAAGGGTGGTGGAGGTGGACTGTGAATTCAAGTTTGAGGTTCGGCAGGACCTTCCGCTGCATCCAAAGTTACAGGACAAGCTATGCAACCATGCATGAGAGTAGCAAAATGATGAACATGCCGGCTAGGACACGGTGCTAGAGGTAGCAGACGATGCCCTGATCGATCAGTGGGAGTAAAGATGTGTTGGGTTCGGTTCGGCCCGGTGACCCGCTGTACCGGACCTTGATTTTGTTACCATTAGGGTAACGGGCCGACCCACTAATTTTTAGGTTCAACGTGGATCCGTCCCTTTCGACCCTAGGGACTAACCGCCCCTGTCGACAGACACGCACGGGAGCGCCGCCGCAGCAGGCAACGCGCTGGTGCCGCAGTATGCTCATCGGAGTATAGCACGCTGCCGCCCCCTGCCGGATCCTAGATCCTCCTATTTTGCCCGTTTACAAGTCATCCCCGCCGCCGGAGCAGGGCAGCACACCGGCGCCGGATAGCCGCGACGGGTGCTTGCAGCCGGGGAGCAACCAGAGCTCGCGGAGCACACCCAAGCACGGCCGCGACAGCCTCATGCTCCTCCGCCTCGGCGCCGTGCCCACCCTGCTCGTGTCCTCGCCCAGCGCCGCCAAAGCCGTCCTGCACGCACGACCGCGTCCGCGTACACCGAGGGTGGAGGAGTGCCGCAGCGCCGGACTTAGCCTTGGCACGTGCCGCCGCCCGGGACGACGGGCCTAAGGACAGAGACTCGCCGGAGAACTCGCTGGCCTCCGTGCTCTCGACGCGGCCACCGGCGTTTGGCGGCGGGGCACGCCGATGACGTCGGCACGGTCATTCTTCTCGTGCGCCGAGGCGGACGGCATGATCTATGTTCCCGGCTTCGTCTTCTCCGTCAGCGCGTGATGTTGCTGTTCCCGACCGTCCATCTACATGCCCAAGCTCATCTCCGTCCAGCACTCTGAGTCGGGCTTCGTCTTCGTCGCTGCGAACCTCTCAGGACGAAACTCGTTCATGTCGGGATTTCACAGCGTCCAGTCGCGACGCGGCGTCGAGGGAGCCGTCGCCGGCAGAGCGTATGCTACTGCTCCGGTTGCGCGACGAGCATGAGCGGCGTCCACGTCACGGGCCGCACCGTCGTCTTACGCCTGCCGAAGAAGAAGGTGTTGCATCATCTTCCCTCCCTTGTACCTGGTGGCCAGCAGCAGCGTGCGAGTGCATGTCCTTCTTCTGATCAGCGTCATGGCGGCGTCGATCATCTGTCGAGCAGGCAGCAGCAGCGCGTCAATCTCCCAGCGCGTCATGGTAGGGTAGAACCTATAGGTTACCCTTACCCTGTCAGAAGAGGTGCGGGCTGAACCTTTAACCTGAAATTTTGCTAGCGGTGCATAGGTCCAGTAACAGGTCCAAACCGGACCGGACCTAGCACATCATGAAGTGGGAGGGTGCGTGATTCACTTAGGTTACTAAATCATGTGGATCTGAAAAAACACACACGCATGCATGTATGCACCGGCAAGATAGCCGGCCCGAGTGCAGGGTGCATCTCGGCAGATTGCAATCGGCGTCTCAGCTAGCCAACGCCGGCGTCTCTCCTGCATTCCGGCCGGCCCAAATCGCAGCCTGGGGAGTTGTTGCTAACTTGCTATACATATCGCAGCAGGCTGGATTACTTAAAAGTACCTGGACGGGGGAGAGGAGCGGCGCCCGCACGTGACGGCCGCGATCGAGGTGCTCCGGCCTCCGAGTCCTTTCGATCGAGGAGTGCGTCCTGAAAAAAGGCAGGGCGAAGGGTGGACAGCGAGCGGGGAGCTCGGTGGAGCTGAGGAAGGCACAATTTTTTTAAATAATACATTTTATTAAAGAAAATCGAAGAATATTACACGGATTGAGGGTTTTTCAAAAATAATGCGGCCTAATCGGGGGCCAAAACGACAGGCACCTATCGTCGGGGGCCAGGACGATAGGTACCAATCGCTGTAGCCGCAGACGACTGCATGCTGGCTGGGCCAGCCCACGCGGACGACGAGCCACTCGTGCTCGAGTGGACGGCAATCGTCCACGTCGACGACGATAAGGATTATCGTCTTGGCCCCGGACGATTAGTCCCAGGATTTAGCACCGACGGCTCCTTTCTTCCTCCTCGCGTCTCTCTCTCTGTTTCGGCCGAGCTCGTTTTGCTCCGGCGATTCCCGGCCGATTTACTCGAAACAACCACAAAATCTTCGTCCTAGAACCTCATATAGGTAGTAGGGAGCATAGGAAACTTCGATCTACTCATGGGATAGCTTGGGGTGGCCGTTTGGTGGAGCTTGTGTGAAGCAATGGTGGAGGTTGGGGTAGCTCGTGCAGGAGGTGGTGGTGGTGGTGCGGCTGCTGCTCCGGTGGTGGTGGAGGTGGTGTTGCTCCGGTGAATCAAGGCACGCGTCAAGGGTACGTGTTCTTTGTCTAATTAGGTTTAGATTAATTAGGTTTGCGTTTAGGGTTAAGTTTGTGCGTACGGTAGTATTGAGTGCGGGTACTATTGAGTACGGTTTGCATTCATGATTAATTAGGTTTGTATTTAAGTTTAGATTAATTAGGTTTGTTTATTAGTTTACGAGTCCGGGTATTTTATCGTGCGATATTAAGTAGTTAATATATTTTGGAGAGTCGGTATAATTTAGTGGTGTTCGGGTTATTATTATTAATCGATGGTACTTAATATTTTTCTAGGCGAACAGAGATGTCTGATGTAGTGAAGTGTACGTTCTACTACGGTGATGGTACTGTGTTAACAAATGAATTGGGGGCAGATTTGAGTCAGTTTCAGAACTCGGAGTTGGAACTTAATTCCCCGCAGACATGGTCGATTAGTCAGGTGAAAGACTGGTTGGCAGGATGTTTAGGGCTTAATCCTGAAACAGACACCGTTGGCGTGCATGCATTGTGGTCGAAGTCAAGGGCAAGGGCAGACATATTCTTCTATCTGAGGCCGATAGATCGGACCTCTCAGTGGGTGCGCTGGCTGCAAGCCTGTGAAACCAGGGGCACAAACCCAGTCGCCCTTCTGCTTCCTGTCGCGAAGGAAGTGAATTCATATGTCGGGGAGGGTGGCAATGAACCTGGGCAGAGCAGTCAAGAGATGCATACTGAAGAATATGATTATAGCCAGTCAGGAGATGTTGGAGGCGGCGGTTACGAGTCCGGCGAGAACAGTCAGGCTAATGCGGAGGATGATTATACTGGTGAGGCAGATGCGGACGATCAATTTGGGCATATGCAGAACCAGATGGAAGAGGAAGATACAGATGGTGATAGTGCTGACGCCGATGATTCCGATGAGTCAGATGACGAGCTGGAGGTGCCAAATCCAGCGTCATGGAATCAGGACTATACTTCTGCGATGACCGTGAATGATGGTCATGATTCTGCATGGCAATATCACGAGAATAAAATTGCCGTTGGTGCTCTCTATCCTGACAAGCAACATTTGCAGGACGCGATCATTAAGTGGGCAATGTCGACGGCGAGGGTTTTCAGAACAAAGGTGTCTAGTAAGAAATATCTGACAATGGAATGCCAGGTACCGAGCTGTCCAGCGAGGGTGCATGGATATCTCCCTATGTTTGGGCTAAACTGGAAGGTCAGTGACTTGGTACAGCACACATGTAAACTTCAAACCATACCTAAAGATCATGCCAATATTTCGTCCACCCTTCTTGCTCGGTTGCTTTACTCGGAGTTAGTGGTGGGCAAAGATGTGGACGTTAAGGCCATTGTGCAAAAAGTGTTGAGCAGGTTTAAGTACACAATTTCTTATGGCAAGGCTTGGAGGGCTAAGCAGCGGGCGCTTGAGATCAGATTTGGTTCTTTTATGGACTCATATGACTCAGTTGTTCGGCTCGTTCATACATTGCAGGCCCGTAATCCAGGCACCCATGTGGACGTTCAACACTTCTATATGCAAGAGTTCCCAAATGTAAAAGTGTTGCGTCGTTTGTTCTTCTCTTTCGGTGTATGCATTGAAGCTTTCAGTCATTGTCGGCCAGTGATTTGTGTTGATGGAACTTTTCTCACTGGCAAGTACAAAGGGCAGATTTTGACCGCCATTGGTCAGGACGGCAACAATCAGATCGTGCCGCTCGCTTTTGCTTTTGTGGAGAGCGAGAATACTGCAAGTTGGACATGGTTCTTCAGGCAGCTAAAAATTGCAGTAGTGAAGGATAAGCCGAATGTGTGCATCCTTCATGACAGGCATGCAGGTATACTCAATGCCATCAAGGCACTCACAAATCCTGGGCCAGAGGAAGAAACGCCATGGGTGGACTTGCAGAGCCGTTGGTGCATGCGCCATCTTGGGGCCAATTTTTTCTCGCAATTCAAAAACAAGGATCTGATGAATTTATTCAAAAAACTCTGCAAGCAGAACCAGACATGGAAGTATAATTACATTCGTGAGATGCTTGATAAGTTCACTAACAGACATGTTAAGCATAGGAAACTTGCACGGAATGCAGCCGTGGCAGCACATGCACAACTTGTAGCGCAACAGGCAGCAGCAGGACCTCCACCAGAGGAGGATGTACCCGTTGGGCTTTGTGACTTGCCAGGATTTGATCCGCCTGGGGTTAGGAGAAAGGCTGGGAGACTGATTAAAAACTTTCAGCAGTGGATAGAGCACGAGCCTCTTGAGAGGTGGTCTTTGCTGCACGACACTCATGGAGCTAGATACGGCGTCATGACTACCAATCTCGCTGAAACATACAACTTTGTGCTACGAGGCAACCGGGCTTTGCCTCTGACAGCCATTGTGGAGGGTATTTTCCAGGGCACCGTGAAGTATTTTAGAGATAGACGCCAAAAAGCTCATTTGCATATTGTGAACAACCCTAACACGCCTTACTGTGAAAAGATTATGAAGTACATGGATGAGAAGATGGCAAAGGCTCGGAATCACACTGTCATCGCCATCGGAAATCAAGAAAGGAGGTTCGAGGTGCGCTTACCGTATGACAAGTTTGGCTGTGGAAATGTTATGAGGACGCATGAAGTGAGAATTGGAGATGAAGCCTGGCCAACATGTGAGTGCACATGCAACAAACCAAAGTTGCTTCACCTCCCTTGCTCACATGTACTTGCTGCTTGTGGGCAGATTGGGTTGGCCGCCATCTCGTTCGTGTCTCCATATTTCCTGAAAGAGTCTGTCCTCAATACCTGGACAGGTGAGATGGTTGGATTTCGCGCCATGGGTAATTTCAACATTGTTGATCCTGCGGAAAGGCAGTACATCCCTGACCCAAGACTAATGCGTACTGGTAGAGGGCGACGGCAGTGCAAGCGCATCCGTAATGATATGGATCAATCTGAAGCCGGAGGCCCTACTAGGCAGTGTTTTCTCTGCAACGCGTTTGGCCACAAGGACGACAATTGTCCACGATTCGGGACTGGTGAAGCTGCTACTAGTGGTCGAGGGAACCAGCGAGGAAGCGGGACTAGTGGTCGAGGGAACCACCGAGGAAGTGGTCGAGGGAACCAGCGAGGAAGTGGTCGAGGGAACTAGAGCTGGTCGTATTATGTTTTAAATTTGTAATATGTGTGGAACTATGTCTCTATTCGTACTAAGTGTGGCATTATGTTTTAAATTTGTAATAAATTTAGAACTTTGACTCTATTTGTACTAAGTGTGGCACGCTAATTTGTAATATGTGTGGAATTATATTTTTATTCGTACTATATGTGGCACTGTATTTTAAATTCGTAATATGTGTGGAATTATATTACTATTCGTACTGAGTGTATCTTTTAAATTTTGCAGGAATGGAGAGGGTATACTTGATTAAAGATGCCGTGGATAAGAAGCATCGTGCTAGGATATTGCAGGAACGTAGGCTCGAAACCCTTATCACTCGCGGACCTAGGGAAAACTGGCAGATACACCCTGCTTGGGTTGATAGGTATGTGTTCAAATTAAGTTCTGATTACACATTTCATACATGTTGAGACACTATACCCGTAAACTAAACATGTATGTTGTTTTGTACAAACAGGTTGAAGTGGGCCGGGCTTTTACCGTTGGCGCGGCTAGTTGAGGCCACAACTCAGTCTTTACGCCTAAAGATTGACCACTCCCTGCTCACTTGCTTAGTTGACAGATGGAGGCCTGAGACGCACACGTTTCACTTTCGTTGGGGTGAGATGGCGCCCACACTGGAGGATGTGTCTTTCTTGTTGGGTCTGCCTTTGGCGGGCACGCCCATAGGACCGTTGGAGGCTCCGGCTAATTGGGAGCAAGCTATGGCCGAGCGTTTTCAGGGTATTAATCCCGCCGCTAGGCCATTTGGGTCGGAGGATCACGGACCCAAGCTTGAGTGGTTGCTCGATTTCCAGGTTAGTTCAGATTTTTAAAATGTTTTACCTAACATGATCTTTCTCATTTCTCACGTACTTTCTTCGCTACATACAGGTACAGAAATTTCCGGGGTATCCAGGCGTCCCACTCAATGGGACACAGATCACTCGGAGCCTGGAGGCATACATCATTTGGCTGCTCGGAAAGGTTATGTTCACTGAGAACCATGTCAGCACTATCAGCGCGAGGTACATCCCTATTGCACGTGAGATCGCGGAAGCCACAGAGCGAGGGCAAATCGTGCAGAGGAGTTGGGGGTCTGCTGTGTTAGCTGCTACGTACCGAGGTATGTGCAACGGGTGCCAACTTGTTGCGGCAAATGCAGGTCTGCTTGGATGTCCTATATTGTTGCAGCTCTGGTCGTGGGAGAGGTTCCCTATCGGACGACCAGACGTACGAGCTGAGCAGGCTTACCCGGTGACCCCGTTGTTAGACGCTGAGAGGATAGACTTGCCTACTTTCGGTACACTGTGGACGCGTCGTGAGGTATGTGTACATATCACAATTTAACGTATTGCATGCCTGTTTCATTACACATGTGATGTCACTAATTTTGTTTCCTGCAGAGACGCTATGCTCAAGATAACATGCGGAATTGCTACGAGGCTTTCACCGAGCAGTTTGACTACTTGAGCGAGGGTGCGGTTCTCTGGCAGCCGTACACGGCGGCTGCTATGCACGCTAAATACCCGGGTGGTATCTCCACGCTCTGCACGAGAGATCGTAACTACTGGATGACAAAATCGAAGATCATCTTCGATGTATTCGTGGAGGAGATGGCCCAGCAGCGGGTTATGAGGCAATTTGGTCTCCGACAACTTGCACTTCCTCCGCCAACGGATAATCCCGTCCCACCCATCATTCACGGGTATGTATTTCTATGTGTTCCAAACTTTTCCACATGTTACAGCTAGTTAAATGACGAGCACACATCACAAATGTAGGTTCTCAAGAAAAGGAACAAACAAGACCAGGCAACAGTGGCTTCAGAGGCTTCAGCCGTACACCGCAGAGTGGCACAGTGCCACGGAACAAGTCTGGGTGGAGACTCTCGAGTTTGATCCCGCACTGTTCGATTCCTATTTAGCGGTTTATAGCACCTCGACACGAGTGCGCATCCTGAATCATGAGCACCCAGAGGCGACACCGGCCCCTTCTACGTGGGATATGTATCCAAGCCAGTCTACTGCAGGCACCAGACAGTACGCCGTAAGTTCATTCCCCCTATTGAATGCATGTATGCTTCACCTACGTTTCATTAAAAATTCTTGTCCAAATTACAGGCTCAGTTGACACACGAGCTGCAGACTGATGTGGCTACCTACGCTCGTTCGATTTCGAGCGGACCACTACTTGAGCGCCCGCCGCATTACTCTTGGGTGCGGCGCTTCGAGGAGAGGCTCCGTCGTATCTACGAGGTGATCACTTGCACACGTTCCGATGTTGATCCGCAGACAGCAATGCGGCCACCTCGTCGTTCCCAGCCACAGACGCAGCCGCATCGCACTCCTGAGCAGCCGCAGCACACTCCGGAGCAGCCGCAGCCCCAGCACACTCCTGAGCAGCCGCAGCGACACCGACACCAGCCGCGACCACGTCTACCTACGCAGCCTACGCCCAGACCACCGCCGCCTGACCAGGCTGGAGGTTCGTCGTGGCAGCAGCAGCAGAGCCCAACGTCGGGCGGCTTCATTCTTCGTCCACAACCCCAGCCACAGGGTATGTATTTTGTTATATCTTGTTTTCGATATTAATCATGGTACAATTTCGTCTACTAAGTTTTTATGTTGACTCTGACAGGGTATCAGTCTTCCATGTCCGGCCAACAGTTGTCTGGATCAACGTGGGGGAGTGAGCAGGATGCGTACAACTATCACGACGCATGGATGGGCATGTACAACACTCCTCCACCACAGCCCACACAGAGACACAGCAGGACCACGACGAGTCCCTGGATCCTGCACGTCACGTTAGGCCACCGCACAGGTACGGATGGACGTCGCCGCCTAACCCACCACCTCCGCGTCGTGGCAGACGTCGTTGAGACTTGTCTATCTACGCACGAGACATATTATTATCTATGTATGAGACATATTTATGTTCGTATGTACGACACATATTATTATCTATGTACGAGACATATTATTATCTATGTACGAAACATTCCACATTGCATAAATTAATTTAACATACACACTACACGTCCACGTTACAACTTCACTACTTCTAAACACTGCATAGAACAACTACTGGTACAAATATTACATGCAACTTAACGATAACTAATTCGAATCAACGACTTCACTTCCCTCTGCCACGTGCTCGTGTTGGAGGCATGAAGTCGTCATCACTATTTTCATCGACGACAGCCTTGGATGCACCAACACTCTTCAACTTACGTCTAGAGTTGGCTCGTTTAGGAGGCATGAAATCATCATCACTATCATCTTGAACGGCTTTCTTGGATGATCCACCACTCTTCGCCTTTGATATAGCCCTCTTCACTGCTTCAGCGTGAAGGGCATTTCCAGGACCATCACGACATGCGCCAAAAAGCATTTCCATCCAACCAAAATGAGGGATCTCTTTGTTCAGAAACTGTCCTTCGGCAGGCCAGTGCTGGACATTCGCAAAATCAGGGGAAAAAAGTTAGTACGATAACACTAGATTCTAACATAATATAAATTCGGTACTCAGTTACCTTCACGTGAAATGCATAGGCCTCCGGCGAAAAATGGATTATCTTTGACTTAGGTGTCATAGGCATGTCCCTAAGCCCGCCTCAATAGCTTTTAGCTCATTAATTCTCTGCCACTTCCACCGCCACCCATCAATTTCATCTGAAATTTCTTCAGGGGTCATCTGGATTTTGTTTTTTTTGGCTATAATTTCTCCCACCTCACGAATGTTGCCCCACTCACTAATTAGCTCCCTATAACAGCTCTTCGGCCTACCCTCCCTAATACTACCTTCAGTCCATATTGCGGCGTGATACAAAACACACCACGACCTATGCTCCGAACTAGGACCCGAACTACCAGACATCGTTCCTATCCGACTGAGGAAATAACCACGCACCACACCCCTCCTCCATCACCAAATCTACTGGGGTATATATATAGGCTCACCCGGGAGAAGAAGAGCGGGAGAAAAATGGCGGGAGAAAAAAGGCGGGAGGAAAATGGCGGGAACAAAATGGCGCGAGAACTATGGCGGGAGAAATATGGCGGGAGGAAAATGGCGGGAACAAAATGGCGCGAGAACTATGGCGGGAGAAATATGGCGGGAGAAGAAGTGCGGAATAAAAGGCGGGAGCGCGAAACAAATTCATTTGTCGTGCAGCAGCGCCATGCGAAACAAATTCATTTAACAGAACGGACCAGTGCCATGCAGCGCCATGCATTTGTCGTGCACGATTAGCACTTATCGTCTTGGCCCTAGACGATTGGAACTAATCGTCTTGGCCCCAGACGATAAGTCCTATCGTGGACGAGCAGGTTCTCTGTCACACGCAGCCGACAGACGATAGGCCTATCGTCTTGGCCCCCGACGATAGGTACCTATCGTCTTGGCCGCAAATTAGGCCGCATTATTTTTGAAAAATCCTCAATCCGTGTAATATTCTTCGATTTTCTGTAATAAAATGTATTGTTTAAAAAAAATTAGCCTGAGGAAGAAGGTAGAGCTGGAGAAGAGCGAAGGATTAGTAGCAAACTTATAATGTGTTCTCTGAGTCGGGCGTCGCAGCCAGCCCAAGGGCCCGCATGGTCTGTTTTTCTCTGTCCAGTTTTTATTTCTTTTGCAATGTAAATAGAGCACTCTAGGTCGTGCTGGCTAGCACTCTAGCTCAGCGGCTGCCGGCCTATTTTTGTGCGTGTACACATGCGCGTGATAATGAAATTAGTGCCGGTAAAAATGAAGAACGCCAACCGAGAGGGCGCAAATGAGAAAATACGAAGAAACTATCCATGCGAACGGACGGGATCACGCAGACAGAGACGCTGTAGATAACGAGGAAATATAGAAACCGGTAAATACCACAAAATTATCATGTTTAAATATTTTTTTAAATTCAACAAAAATGCATTACATTGCAAAGATATAGTTCTATAGACGTGCAAGTTGAAAATCAAAATTGGTCATCTTTTACATTAAGAATCAAATTTGGTTGGGAGCTAAGTACTATCCATTATTGAATTTGTCATTTTCATAACTCTAATAAAAATTGCAACCTAAATTCCTAAGCTAGATTCATAGAATGAGAACAAGAAAGTAAAGGCAGGAAAGAAGGCGGCATCATCTCTCTAGTTAAGATTCGATTGCGGAGTACATGAAAGAGGTCTCATCGTGCTCGACTCGCACAGTGAAGATATCACGAAGATAACCAAAAAAGGTGAGATACCTACTTTCGTGTGTAAGAGCAAAAATCAAGAAGATTCAAGAGGATAGCAAGGTCAAGAAAAGGGTCGAGAAGCGCAAGATCGTGTCCACCGATACGAGCAACATGAGGCACAATCAAAATTAAGACTTACATCACCGAGCAAAGAGAGCGCGCGAGGAAGGAAAGGGTCGTGTGTTGTGAAATTGGTGTCATTTTGGTTGCTGGATGTGCTAATGGCCGAGATTTTTATTTGTTGCCTACTATGATATGGTCGAACTAGGATTATCAAATATTTTGTAGCCGGATTTTATTGTCGGTATAGACTATTTTGTTACAAATATGAAAATTAATTGAAAAAAGATCTGGGCAGCCATCTGGGGTGTTTCTGAGGTTAACACGACACAGTGCCGGACATTTTTTTAGCACACCAAAGCGGACATTTTTCTATCGAGAGTATGAAATCGCGTACTGTATTTTTATACGCAAACGGACATATTTTAAAATTTTAGGGTGCTGGTAAAGATGCTCTTAGTGAGTTGCGTCATATAAATTATCATTTTATAAATAATCAGTTGTCCTACCCATTAAAGTTGGATGTGACACATCACATCCACAAGTGGTAGGGACCCAACCCATTAAACTGGGTGGAGACCTGTCCATCCATTACCACTCCGGCTGCGCGTTCGGTTAATATGGTTAATTCGGTTCGGTTTATACGTTTTTTTTATTATACGGTTTCAATACTTCGGTAAATACGGTTTTGTATGAGAATACGGTTCGGTTTCGGTAATAGCCATTTAATTTCGGTTCGGTTTCGGTAATAACCAAATTAACCTAAGTTGACGCGAATTTTAAAATGACAATTTCTTTTTGTGGCCATATATTACAAAATAACGGAATAGACTATAAAATTAATAGGCATATGATCCAAAGTAACCAAATAACCCATAAAGTTAATAAAAGTCTATACAAGTAGTGAATCACATGCTACAAGTAACCCGTAAAGTTAATAAAAGTCAATAAAAGTAGCAAATTAATAAAAGTTAATAGGCATTTCGGTTTTTTTGGTTAACCATTCGGTTTTCGGTTATTAACCGTATTAACTCAAGGCATATGGTTAGCTATTTTACTAACCGTAACCTTAACCGGAAACCAAAATAACCATAATTTTGGTTCGGTTTCGGTATTTTCAGTTCGGTTTCTCGATTTTCGGTTAACCGTGCGCAGCCTTAATTACCACCACCGCCGGCGGATTCCAATCCACTTTTGGCTTTCCCTAGCTATTAAATTTCTCGCTCTCGCTGCATCCATCTTTGTCAGTGCGCGGTGGATACCATGTGCGGCAGCAGTAGATAGTGTTAGGAATAAAATAGAGTTATTATTAGGCTAAGTGTTAGCGGTTAGAATTTGTCCAACCGCCTTAAGCGAAGAGACGGCTCACTTCGTACATCGTACGCAACCTTGTAAACCGCCTTTGTGGCGCCTGTTCGAGGGGTATATTCAAGCCAGTAATGCTACACCTACGGACTAAATGGGCTACGGAAGAGTTACGCGCTGACGAAACATCGGACGTGTATCCAACGTGGATTATTAGCTCGATCCCACAACAAAAACAAATGCTGCTAAATCCCCATGCATGTCTCCCAGTCCCAGGCGCCGGGGCATTTGATGATAACCCCCCATGCCACTTAAACCCCACATGTCATAGACACATTTGAGGGGCATGTGAGCAAACATAATTGGGGGTTATCATCAATTATCCCGTCCCAGGCGACAGAAACGGCTGCTTCCTCGATCCCTTTCTCTACACCTCTCCGTCGGCGGCGGCGGCGCAACCTAAGACGTTGCCGGCGGCGGCGGTGCAACCTAAGCCTCCCTCTTCAGGCGGCTGCACTGCGACCTCCTCGGCTCCTCGTCGGAAGCGGCAGCGCATCTTGGTCGTCAGCGGCGGCGCGGCGAGCTCCCCTGTTCAGAAGCATCGCGTTGACCTCCCCATTGCTCGGAAGCCACGCGGCGAACTCGTACTCTTTGGCAGCTGGCAGTCGAGCTGGCCCCTCTTCGGCAGCAGGGCGACGACCTCACCTCGTCATCGGCGGCGCAGCGACCTTAGCCATGGAGCTGCTTGTTTGTCTTCAGCTTATTGTACTTCCCGTTTCCAAGATTCTAGTACTGCTCGTTGTAACTTTGGGTTGGACCGAAATTGGTCCCTGGTAAATCTGCAGAAGCTACAAAGTGGAAACTACTACATCTTGTGGATGCTAGCCTTGCTAGTAATTCCTGTCTGATGGAGAATATCAATAAGCCTGTGAGATAATGTTCAGTGGAGGAATGAAGCTGTAGGAAAATTGGCAAATGTTGTTGTTCGTAGCTACCAAACACTATGAGATGATGTATGATGTAGCTTTGTCATGCTAACTTGAGATGATGTATGCTCCTTCTCATGTGTATGTACTTGTTCAATATAAAGCTTGCTCAGTTCTGCAATGTTCTAAGGAGTGTAAAACTGTGAATGATAGGAATGTGAAATGAATATTCAGTGAAACTGAAATATGCATGGCCAATAAGAAGGGCATCAAATTTTCAGTGAAACTGAAAATGCTTGTGCACTGAAACTATACAAACAGCTGCTACGTAAATAAAGCACTAGCTAGACGAGCCTTACAGGACAGGAAGCACATCAAAAGCGTGAAAGCAAAAATAATTTGCAAGCAACCAAAAAAGCATGGAGACTTCCTTGGCTTGATCCTGGCTAAATACAAAAAGTACAAAAATCAAGTTTAGTTCATTCATACCTCACATGATTGAATTTGATGGATAAATAGGAGATGTTTATGTTGTGAGTTCTAATTGAGAAACAACTGATGGGATAAAGGTATTTAGTATCAACAAGGTGTGCACTATACTATTATGCGTGAACATTAATCATAACCCAGAAAATTCATAAGTTCGTGTTGATATCATTTCTCAGCTCCATCTCCTAACATCAATTGGTTGGCTGTAACTATGCTATCTATGGCAACAGAAAGGCCAAAGATTGCATATCTGTGCATGGTAGATAAGCAGAAAAAACACCCTTGCCTGACAGGGTAAATATGAACCAAAGTAATTCAATAAGATAAGCAGTTTTCAGAAATTATGACTAAAATAAAAAAAGGTGCACTTTAGTGGGTGTGTTGATTACATGTACTTCAACAGATGCACTTTAGTGGGTGTGTTGATTACATGTACTTCAACAGATGCATGGATCGCAATAGATTAGGATATCATTTTTTCTACAGCCCACTTTAATACTAGAAAGCAGTTGAATAATAAAACATCATTCGATGAAATAAGCCTTTTCGATTATTTATAAGAAACAAATGTTGCAGGAAGAACCTGCTCATCCTCTTCATCGCAATAACCGAGCAAAGAAACCAGGTTTCGGTGATGCAGCCTAGACAGCAATTCTATCTCTGTAAAGAACTCCTTTGAACCCTGAAGAAATCCCTGTTGTGCACGTTTTATTGCTCCTACTGTTCCATCAGCCAACGGCCCCTTGTATACTTTTCCATACCCTCCTTGACCAATTAGTGATGAATTACTAAATCACTTGTACACTTTGATAATTCTTCAAAAGTGAAGTCTTTACGCCATCAATTTTCATCGGAATTCTTTTCGCTGGAAGTCAGTAGAATACTGTCATCAAATAGCCATTACACTATATTTGAAAAAGAGACGACTCGTGCAACAATTTTAGACAATAGAAAGTAAAAATAGAGGGTTTACCAATGCGTCTCTTTGAAGATTGAGTTGACTGCCTTCTCAATATGAAGAGAGTAATGAGGGATGAAAGAATTGCAGCTGCAGCAAATGCTGGGATGACAACACCGACAATGGCACCTGTACTGAGACTAAACTTTCCACGACGCGGCAGTACTGGAAAGAAACCATAGGAAAATTCTTTGTAAGTTCAAAGACACACAACTAAGCTCACTAAGTTAGTACAATTGTAATTTTCTTATTTGATTGGCGTGGCACATGGTACACATCTAATTAAATAAAACAGGGCCTTATTAAGTGAATAACCTCCACGAGCCAATCCTCCAGTCCTGAGGCATGGTGCAATCCCGGCTACCGATCATGGAGGAATGGGGAGAACAAAGAGAAAGGTGGAGGAAGACGATTCTGGCGGTGGCATGGGTTTGAGGATCAGCTCGGCCGCTCGACGTGATCTGATATACTCCACACGGTAGTAGGGAGCAGACACGAATCTCGGGGATATGCAACAGCCGAGTCGACCACAGTGGAGATTTTTTGATCCCGGGCACCAGTACTCCCTCCTGTTTAAAAAATTCAAAAATCATATTTGTAAGTTTCAAAAAATTCTGAAAAAATTCCTCGTGTAGCCAATGGTGTATCCCACAACCGTGTAAAATTTTAGATTGAGATACTTTGTATTATGGGCTATACAAAAATAACAAATCTGATAAAACTTAGAGATTTGAAAATATACATTCTCATATCTACACATTTGTCATTTTTGTGTAGGTCAGAATACAAAGTTTTTGGAGTTGAAATTTTGCACGTTAGTGGGATATATCATTGGCTACACATGAAATTTTTTTTTCAGAATTTTTTGAAACTTATAAATATGATTTTGAATTTTTTAAACAGGAGGGAGCACTGGTGCCCGGGATCACAAACCACTTTCCGAGTCGACCAAGCCTAGTTAGCTACTGTACGTTCCACTAAAAAAACTAGCTGCCTTATGTTACCCTAAAAAAGATTTTTAGAAACTAGCAACTGTACATGCACGTGTGGTCAGTGATCACTAATACAAACATCTATACGTGATCAGATAAACACGGTGAAAAAAAAACAGCAAGGAAACGAAGGATGGAATGGAGTGAAGATAAATAGCATATACACATACCATTGTCATACCACCCTGGGATGAAGTCGATAAGCTCATAGGGGCCAAATATACCCAAGTCCGCGATCAGCCACCCTGTGAACATGTCTCTCAGTTTCAGCACTTCACCCGAGTTAGAAACCCCAGTGTTGTTTGGGAACAGCTTCAGCCACCCTGTGAACATGTCTCTCAGTCTCAGCACTTCACCCGAGTTAAAAACCCGCGTCCGCCCATAGCGCCGTCCGCTCTGCCTGCTGGACATACGCGGACAAGCCGTGAGACAAACTGTATAGCTTTAAAAAAAAGTAGCTTTGCACAGCTGATTCTTTTCACAATCAAATCAAGCATTACTAGACTACAAAAGGACCAGGTTTTATTAATGATCAAGCATTACTTTGCCGACTGCGCTCCAGTTTGGTTCTGTTGATGAGGGGGTTGGATGCTTCTTTGGAGATTATTCTCCTCGTGCGGCGATGCCGTCTGTCCTTGGGAGTGTTGTTAGCACTGAGGTGTTGGCTCCAGTTGTGCAGTTTTTGCCTGAGCTGCAGGAGAGTTGCGGGGATTCATCTATGGTTCTTCCGATCAAGTTGGACCCAGTGGAGTCTTTGACTCCGTTTGAGTCATGTCAGCTGCTCGCATCTGTAGATAGTGGTGGTTGTTTCTCTCCTCGTGGCAGTCCCTGCCCGTCGCCGCAGCTTGCGGTGACGACTGCCTCTGAGGGTGAGGACATAGGTGAGATCACGCCGGAGTCTCAGGAGTCTTGTGGAGACTCATCTTTGGCCTCGTTCGAGGCTTTGGTGGTGGGCTCGACGCCGTCTGTCCTTGAGAGTGTTGTCATCACCGAGATGCCTGAGGAGCCATGTAGAGAATTAGCCATCACTGCGCCATCGTCACACCAGTCCGAGCCCTGTCAATTGTCTGCTTCTGTGGATAGTGGATGTTTGTTTGCTCCTGTCACTTCCTCTTCTTTGAGTGCCCAGATTTCTGAGACTCGTGTGTTGGCGCCTAGCTCCAAGGTTCTGTTGGGTAAGGAGGTTCCTACTTTGCTTCTCGATTTGGAGGCGGCTCGTCCTGAATATGGCAAGGAGATTATTCGTGTCTTGATGGGGATAGCTTCAGATGCTAAAATCTTGAAGGTGGAGAAGTCTCTCAGGAAGATGGGTAAGAAGCTTCGCGTTGCAAGGAAAGGTTCCGCTTCTACATGATTGTTGAGACCTTTGAGGTAGTCATGTTGTCGGTTCGTGGTTAGGATAGGTTGGGCGAGTTTGTGAGCGGTCGGGTTGCTTCTGGATGTTGCCTGTCGTAGGTGTTGGTCTTTGTGTTTGTGTGGGTGCCTTGTTGTTGTGTTGTTGTTTGTTGTATGGTTTTCGCCCGATTTCTTCCACTAATAAACCGGGCACCTTCTTCTTAATAAATCTGAGGCAAAGCTTTTGCCTTCGGTTCTAAAAAAAACAAAAGGGCCCTCATTTAAACAACCAGCAGATGCTTTTCAAGCAGTCAAGCATTACTTTTCACAGCCGATACTTGTAACAACCAGAGAGAAATCAGTTGGTGGGCACACTTAAACAAGTAATGAGCAGATCAAGCATTTAGTACAAAAATTCCTAGTTAAACAAGTAGAGAAATAAAACTGGGACATCGATCATTACTAGAGTAAAGAACAACCACAGGAATTAGATCCCTATGGAAAGCGCCCTCCGCGTCACACGCTCACCATGTCCGTGGCGGTCGTCATCCCGGTGGCCTTGGTCGTCGTCGTCGTCTCTGCCATCTTGACGGGGCCGCAGCGTGCGAGGATGGTTGTCAAGCGTGGTTTACCGAGCGCACCGCACCGTGTCGTCCTTGAGCCATGCTTCCCCCTTGTCCAGGAGCAGGCCCGGGCCCATGGGAGTGCGACCTGTGCGGCCGCACAGGGCCCATAAATTTTGGGGGCCCAAATTTTTTATGTAAGCCTTTGTAGCAGTTTATCTTTACCAGTTCCAAATCTGAAGAAATCCATTGGATTGGGCTTTACCTGGGCCATCTCTGCCATGCGCTGGACGTTCAAGCTTCTACGCGTGGAGTGGATTCCATCGTGGGCTTAGATGGTGGTACAGGTTGTGGGGCAAGAGCGTGGAGTAGACTCAATCGTCATGCGCCAGCGTTCGCTACTTTGCTCGCGAAGAAAACCCTATGCCGCCAGCGTGTCCAAATCCAAATAGAACGGAAGAGACCAAGATCAGATAAAAATCGATCGGCGACAGCGGCGGCGACAATCCTCTTCTTCTATTGATCGTCAAAACAGATCGACTGCAAACTGGTGAGTTCAGAGTCCTCCTTTAGCCTTTTATTCTTCAATTATAATGTTGATCATTGACCAACTTCGGACCTTCGTCTCCGAATTAACTAACGGCAAGGATCATTAGGGATCTGTTCTCGCCTCTTTGTTGAATCATGACGGGGAAATATTAATCTGGTGCTACGGACAGATGTATTAGAAAAGAATGATCACAAGTTTCATCCGGTAATTACCAACCAGTCAGTTTATCCTTGAAGGTTTCATTACAATGAACACTACACAAATGATATTACTCAAATACTAACAAAACGCCCATGCGTTGCTACGGGCAATATTATTATACTGAGATTTGATGATTTTTCTTAAGAAAAAATTGCTCCAAACATCAGCTGGCGGGATGTGAAAGAGCTTCTCCTTACATTTAGTGGCATTACTTAATTTTGTACATAATCACAAATGACTTTCCCCACAAAAGTCGGAGGCTGCATCATAAAAGGGTATAGAAATAATTTAGAAGCACTATAGCCTGAAGCACTATCTTGGGAAGGCACCGCTAATAGGGCGCCTTGCATATGTGTAGCAAGAGGGCTCTTTAAAATAATGTTAAAACAATTCTTTCTAACTAATTGCTATATAAATGAACATTTTAAAAATAAGCATGAAAAATAATTTTCCCAAGACATACAAAAACTGAACTGAATGTGACAACTCTTAACTACTAACTAATCTGCTACATGAGTTTTTTTGCGGGGGTGTAGATGAGTTGTCAAAAAAAAACTATTTTTTGCTAGATTACCTCTCCTTGGGGCACGTAGCCGGCTAGGTAGGAGTTTTTTTTAAAGATGGCAGGACGTATACGTCAATAATGATTGGGTGATGCTAAAGATTTAGATTTGGTGATGTACTCGGATTGCTGTTTTTTTTGCGTTTACACAGACCGATCGCTGGTCTGGATGGATTGATGTTTTTTTCTACTGTGTGATCTGATCGGAATGATGTTTTTTTCTACTGTGTGATCTGATCGCTGGTTTGGAGAAACCGAACTGGATTGGAACTGGGAGTTGGAGGGAGCGGTCGCTGGCGGCGGACGCTGTCCAGACGATTGCCTGGAGATGGGCCTCCAGTCGAATCGCGTGGATATGGTGTGCATCAACTTGAGCCGGATCGGGAGACCGGTCTGTATCGATCGCCGTATTCTTAGATGGATGATGGATCAATGTACCGTTTCACTTAGCTTTTTTTTGACGTACCACCGACCATCACCTCTAAGGATATTATATAGTAGAGAAATAGTATGCAACTGGACGTTGAATAGGTATGATTCTTAATATATCCAACTTTATGTAAAATATTATACTCGTACATTAGAATTGTTTTTCCAAACTTTTCATTAGTTCATTTTTGTGTGAGATAGGGCCTATCTTACAGTTTCGCACAGGGCCTCGGATTTTGCCAGCCCGGCCCTGTCCAGGAGCAGCACCTCGCCTCGCCGTCAATCGCGCGGTAGTTCCAGTCGAAGGAGATGGGCGTCGGCTTGAACGCGTTGACGTCGGTGCTGGAGCCAAAGAAGTCGAGCAGCACCGTGGAGTAATCTTCCATTTGGTCCAGGTGAACCAGGACATGGAAAGTGGCGCCCCGCAAGTTTCCCGTCGGGCACACCTCGTGGATGAACACCTCCGTTGCTCTGCCTCCCGAGCCGTGGCCAGTGAAGGCGAGCCGGATCACCTGCGGGATCATGCTCGGGTTGGAGGGTCAAGCCCAGCAATCCGGTGACTCGGTGCTGGCCATGAGCGCCGAGTTTTTCTCCCACCGATAAAAAGCGCAACGGTGACCGATGATCCTTTCGGCGACGTGCGTCGTGTGGCGATAGCCGCACGCCCTCCAGGCATAGGCGAACGTGGTAGGAGAGGGTGGCGCCGAAGGCATGCTCCAAAGGGCGCCAGGGCCGTAGCTGCATCAGCGCGCCGTCGTCGGCCTTGATGCGCACCTGCTTCAGCACCTCTGAGCAATGTTCCTTCCTCTCGAATTTGACCAGGAACTGCACCGGCTGGTGCGGGCAGACGGACAGATCGGGGTGGCTGAGCTTGAATTCCTTTCGGATGGCCCTGTCAACGTAGAGGTCGTCCACCTTGCGCCTGGCGTTGACGACCCAAGCAAGTGCAACAATGAAACCTCAGTTTTAAATTAAATCAAGATGAAAACATGCAATCAGTTTGTTGTGCAATTATCAATCAACTCTGAAACAATATCGAGGATATTTCTATGTCTTTCATTGCAGCGAAATTGAAATCCTTGTCTTGAATCAATTCATGTATATGTTTGTCAAATTTCCAAGGCCCAAACTACATCAGCTAGTGAGGAATCAGATGAAGTAATTTCTATGTCTGGCAAGAGCAACCATACAACATTTCAGATTTGTAGTATTATAGCCTCCTTCATCAACGTATGTGTTCCTTGTGGACTTTATAAACACATAAATTCAGGTCTCGTGAAGATTAAAAGACATAAATTCAGGTCGCCTGTAACATCTTATAACTAAGAACAGCTTGGAAAACCATGTAGCTCAACTTAAACATCTCATATATTCTCGAAAATCATATACTAAAACACAACATGATGTTCTTAACGCTGCATTATCTGGTACAAACGAGAACGACATGATTTAGTAACTAATCTCATCCTCCACAAAATGAGCACATGTCTTGCCACGTAAGTATAACTCTAATGACCATAGCATAACTACCCAGGAATCAGAGTTGATGACACCATCTGGCTCTAATATGAGCAGATAACATCTAGAGATAGTAGCTTTTTTTTGTTTTGCGAATAGAGATAGTAGCTTGTTGATGTGATTGATTCATGACTACAGGGCGGCGCCGCTCCTGTGTCCTCGCGAGCGGCGGTCAACGAACAAGACCGAACGACTACACGCGCGTGGAGGCGCAGGCTTTCACCCGTTTTTGCTCCAATGGTTCCTGGGCCCAATAGCTGAAGCCGTTTTGCTGGGCCGAAATATACACAAACGAACCAGTTTTGCTGGGCCAAAATAAACACACACAGCCCAACCCGATCTGGAAAAACCGAATATCTACTTCCCCAAAATCTTCTACATCTGGTCTATACAGACATAATTTACTTTAACATCAATCAGAGTTTGCAAACGAACATGAAAATGACATCATCACAGAAAGCATCGAACCCATATGAATAATTTTCTCCATGAAATATTGCTCCAGAATTAGAGTACCACTAGTAGTTGGAAAACAGAGATACTACTCTTCTACATATAGGTAGCAACGTGATAACAATAAGGTCCAAAACATGGCAAAGGACTTACAAAATTCACACATGGTGCAAGGATAAAGGTTTCTCATACAGAATTACACACATACAGAAACATGGACATAAAATACATAAACTTGGTTCTTTGATTACAGCCAGAAGCATCAGGATATAAATCCTCCATTGACAAAAGAATCGAACCCTCTCCATTCAAATCCTGTTGCAGAAAAAAATAAGAAAATGGTTGAGTTAGCAACACTAACATCTCTCCACCATTTATATATGTTTACATGTCAATATATATGGACAGTGCAATCGAAGGATCTAACATTGTCGTTCCGCCGTTTCGGACAATGTTCATCCTAGCTAGTAGCCACCATGTTAGTTCAAGGAACATACCAATTTCAATGATGCTAGCTATCAGGTTATATCTTTACTGGTTTATTTGAAAAAAACTAGCTAGCTACCCAGGTTTAGAACATGCTAGTCATCAGATTAATCCAAAAACGACTGCCAGGTTGAAACATGCTAGCTATCAGATTAATCAAATACAACTGCCATGTTAATTAATGATAACTATCAGTTTAATTCATTCCAGCTACAAGTTTCATTCAAGCTAACTATCCTTTTAAATCATTTCTAGTCGATTTAAAAAACTACCAGGTTAATTCATGCTGGTTATCACGTTAACTGGATACATATGCCATGTTGATTCATGCTAGCTATTAGGTCAAATTCAATTCAGCTAAAAACAGGTACTGTAGTTACCACATGACAGTGCTTACAAGTAGTTTACTAACTATTAGCACATATTAGTTGAACAGTTATTTAAAACTCTTTTTGCATGGCGTGAACTAAAGGAAATGCATCTGCTGAACATGATAGACAAGGTTTGGTGGTAGCGACAGAAGATACTGTGGTCATGAAAATTACCCAGGCTGAATCAAGTACTCAAACATCCATAACTGAAGGGGAAAATCTGAATTATGGCAAAACAGAGGCTATGTCCACACCACAATCCCTTGCACGTTCGCCCATGAATTAATAGAGAATGGTGTATTTTCTAATTCTAGCACCAACTATTCATGGAAAAATCAAAATGAATTAGGGATACCAGTATTTGAATACACAACTATCAAAATTTGAACGCAGAGCTATCAGGATTTTAATACACAACTACCAGGATTTGATTACAAAAGCGTACATTGAAGGGAGAAATGTAGCCACCATGATTTACGTACACAGCTACCAGAATTTGAATGCAGAGCTATCGGGATTTTAATTCATAGCTACCAGGATTTAAATACAAAAGCGTCAGCTACCCTAGTTTACGCACATCGCTACCAGATTTTCCATACACAGCTATCAGATTATGAATACACAGCCACCAGGATTTGAATACAAAAGCGTACATTGGGCGGGAAAATGCAGCTACCATGATTTGAGTAGAGAGCTAGCAGATTTTCCATACACGACTACCAGATTATAAATGCACATCTACCAGAATTTATTAGTAACACAATGATATTGAAAACAATGCAAATTAATAAAACAAGAAAAGGCAATAATCAGGGGTGGGAGACGCACCGTGCAAAACAAGAGACATGTTAATTAACAATGTTGAGCACATTATTTGCTATCTATGTCATAAAAATGTTACTGTAATCTAAGCCATGCATACTACAATCTACAGTCTACAGCTACTTGACACCCCTCCCCCTTGACAACTACACTAGTATTGCATAAAAAAGGTAGGAGCCAACCAACTCACCTTGCGCCTTTTCCTTCGCCATCACTAGCTGCTTTGTTTCAGCTGCCCTTCCTCCTAGCCATCACACTAACCTTGCATGCAGATAAATATATCAAATTCACCATATATACAAATTGAGGAAAAAGAAAAACACAAAGAAGCACAAACTAGAGTCATGCTACAAATTGCATGATTCCAATAATTTGTATCGAGAAAATGAAAAACGACACACATATATATAAAGCACATTGGTCGACTACAATTTTATTAAAAAAAACTAAATAAAAATCAGTACCACCACCATCAAGTACACAAGCATCACACATCAAAAAGAACACCAGCCAAGTAAAAGGCGAAGAGACTGTTCAGTACAACTGAGACAAATCCACAATGGTCATAATGTAACACAGATCGGGCACACATAATAAATCATCAATGTTGTGCCGGCATATTGTGTTGCTCACAAAAACTTGTATTACAAATTAACAACTCAACAAAATACATATAAAACATCGGTACAACTACAAAATCCACCACTACTACACTATCATCATCCATCGGCAGCGGGAAGCCGGGAACACACATAAAACTATCCCTAGGTCCACCTCCGTGCATCAACACACACCACAATCTCAACGAGAAGACCTACTATGGCCATGAACACAAGCAAACAATTCACTGTAGAACATGATGAACATCGTAGCATGCTTGTGACGCTTGTCAGCTACCGGAGCAGATACTACACGGTAAGCCTGCAGCTAGATTCGAACCATATCTCTATGGAATTGCTAATATACACCACCGACCAGTACACTAGCACAATTATCTCGCAAAAATACAATGAACCTCCCTCTATTCTCTAGCCACACGGTAAAAAAAGCACCAAAATCCTGTTATAGAAATTTGCAGCACAAAACCGTTGCCCAATCTTACCAGTACACTCGAGAGTACATGCCTCACCACGGAGAGGACTGCGACGGCGAGCCTCTCTGCCCCTACCCTGTTGATGGCGACGGCAACAGTAGCCGAATCCGGACTACGCCGCAAGACACGAAATGGACCACAAAACCAAGCAAATCCAGATGGTTAACCACAGTGAGGAGGAGGATGAAGAGCCCGTCCGCCACAAAGAATCGCCGGTCTGCGGCCAGCGCGGCGAGAGATCAGGAATCACCGACGAAAGGGGACGGGACAGCGAGAGACCGAGACTGGAGAGCAGGAGAGAGAGATGGCCTCAGCACACGCGGGGGATGCGACTACGGGGCTCTACGCCGGCGACAACCCGCGGACTGCGGTCAGCGCGCCCGGAATTGGCAGATCTACACCCAGTCGCCGGAGCGGAGAACGAAGCAGAGGAGAGGATTCTTTCGGGCGGAAAATCCCCTGAGCAAGGCTTCATTGGCTGCCAGGTGGGACCGTGTGTCCAGTGCGTCGCGACTCGCACGGGTCATACGATTCGAGCGGCACGAATCGTGATGAGCCGCCGCTCGCGCACGTCTTTGTGCGGCGCCTCCTAATAGATTTTCCCTTGATTCATTGATCAGTCAATTCCGTTGCGCCGCGCACTCGCCATCTAGAGATAGTAGCTTGTTCATCCTAGGAAATCTACCAGTTTTCCTACCGATCTGAACTTTTTGAATCAATACTGCAGTAAGCAAACTAGTATTGCATCGATGGGGGTGTCAGAGAAGGCACACCTGTCCCGCTGGAATCCTGTCCTCCTTCTCTCTCAGACTCTTGTCCACCACCTCCTCTGTCAAATTCATCCCCTCCTCCGCCGTATTCTTCTCCTCCACCACCGTTGCGCTTGCCCATCTTGCTCCGCAGGTGGCAACGGCTAGGGGGCCGGGGCAGCGTAGGCGCAGAGCGGAAGGAGCTGGCTGGCTACAAGCGGGGTGCAGGGCGACGAGGTGCAGCCGGCCACGATGTGGGCGGCGACGAGGGCGACGCAGGCCCGATGGCGCCGACTAGCGTGGCGGCGAGCCCTGTTCGGGCGTACTGGTTCTTTTCCATCGAGGCTGTCTTTTTTTTGCTTCCTACCGGACGGAATAGACAGGCCTGGCAGGTTGAGCGGGCCAGGCCATGAACAATGGCTCGTCACCGATGTGGATGCTCTCTTGGGTTGGTCTCTTGGCCGTCTTCTTGCTCAGTCTGTAGGCCCTGATCATGCCGGCCAAGGAAAACCTCCCCATCATCCCACGAAGCTCGTCGTAATACCTCGGGTCGTCCGGTATTGGCTGTGTCATTTCGTCGAGCAGGTTGCGCACATCGGGGAAGTTGGCCATAGGATGACCCGCGACTGCTTTCTTTACAGCACCGGTGATTCACCGACAAGAGGGCTGCGTTGAGGTCGAGGGGCGACACAGCTGGGATGACGGCCGGCACGGAATCGCCCATTTCTGGCGAGTTGGAGAAGTGGGGCGACCCTCCTCGGCGGGGCTGTGCCCGGGCAGATATCCATATGGTGCCGACGACGATGCTGACACGGCGGGCGACGGGCTCCTGTGCGGTCCGGCCTCCGCGGCGGCGGCGACCCGGACCACCGTCGGCTCCTGGGCGAAGCCTAGCATGAGGAGGGAGGCCGTGGTGGCCTTCGTGGCGATGGCCTCCGTGTCCGCAGTGGCGGCAAGCGCCTGCGCGGCTTTGGCGGCGGCGGTCTCTTCGGCCTTGCTCTTCACCTTCTTCCTCCGGTTGTCCGCTTCAAGGTCTCCATGCTCTCTGCTCTCTGCTCTAGCTGAGCTCTTTTTCGGTCTCTTTGGACAGGGATGGCCAAGGCCATGGTGTCCGAGGTAGGGTCGAGGTTGTTTTGTCGGAGGCGGTGGTGGTTACGGGTGGTGCGCTGGCCAAGGGTTTTTGGGTAGGCGGCGAGAGAGGGAGAGAAAAGGGTAGGAGTGGCGATTTGGTCACTGGTTGGTGGGCCAGGGGAGGACACCGTGGTCGTCCCCGTGTGTGTGCCGCGAACACAAACCCAACCCAAATTTGAGCTGAAAATCAGTCCGCGCAGACAGAAATCAGACACGCTATCTGTTTTTTCGGCGTGTTGGGCCTTGTTTTTGCTCAAACCGACAGAAACGGATTGTTCCGGACCAAATGGGTCGGTGCGTTTGAGTTACCCTGAAAGAAGCAACTTCCTACGATGACAGAAAGAATCCTGATGATAGGTATTCTTGAAATTGCGCTTCATACGTAATAAAATCCCAGAATCGTGTTTAGACGGTAATCTACATAGAGTGGAACGCCACATGAACATGGGTTTGGTTACTTGAGTTTGCTTTCAAAAGGAAGGTCGAACGGTTGAGTATGGCGAACAAAGTGTGATGTTATCCATGGAACCTCCTATCCACACAATACTGAGATATGTTCAGTTGGTTCTGAGATGTGCATATGGGGTTTCCAGATAACCTAAACATGTCATGTTAATAAAGGAATTATAAGGTATAGAGAATGGCAAATAGATCTACATGTGTTTTAATAAAGGAAACCCCAAAGTCAAACGAATGCTCCCATTTGTACGACTACCACACTAAAGAGGACCTGAAAATTGTCTCCTAGGCCGTTCGCGCGTGCGGCTCCGGAGACTCCCCAAACCTTAGGAAAAGGCTCTGGATGCCCATCTGGTGTGGGAAGAGATTAAGCAGCGGAGGTTTGCGCACACACAAGACCCATGAGGCTTCTAGGCTTTTACTACTCGTGTTTGTTTTTGTATCTGGCACTTATTTGCTTCGGCAATGACTCTGTAATTATAACTCTTCTATCTAATCAGGCGACATGATCGACTGCTTTAAAACTAAAAAAAGACCAATATATGTACGGAAGAGAGTTACAAAATCAAGCACTAAGCCAGTCTTTGACCAAACAAATAAACAGCCAAATTTTTAAAATGAAAACAAAAAGAATTCATACTAAAAAAGTGTATTTTAAACAAGTTATTTTGGTAGTGTATAATGGCAGTAGAGCAAATATTTAGGGAACTAAAATCATTCATATTGATGGAAATATCTTCCTCTTGCGAGAGAAGCTCTTGGACCACGCCTCCATTTTTCCTTTGGAATAACTCTAAAACACAAAACATTCATATATACATTAGGGTGGGGATAGAATTTTTTTTAGGGTTAAGGCAGTCCTTCTGCCATCAGATTAGATAGAAAAATTAAATTTGTTCACACGGTGTAACCTCGAATAATTAACATGTTAGCTCTCAAATATTTGTCTCGCCATCTTATCTTGGGAACTTCTATAAAGTGGTCATTTTCCATGGCATCGTTGAAGTATTCTTTCACCTGTTGAATAGAGATAGATATTAGGTTATTTTGTTCTAATGGTAATTTTGCAGATGGTTGGATGCTTCATAGGAGTGTGGTGCCTGACAGATCTGTTTTCACGTCTTATTTTGTAGCAAAACCAATAGGTTACGACCCTAATATACCTTTCCCTACTGTTGTCTTTTATCCCTTTATTTATGCCTTTGGTAGAAGAAGTGGCTATTTGTGAATGCATGGCGTCTAATAGTACAAGTTAGCGGAGAGATAGCTTATTACTACTAGACATGGCTTATCGCGAATGCGATTTGTTAGACTATCCTTGATAAGGGCGCGGAAGTTTTAATTTTTAGCGGTACTTTCATTTTCTAGATTTGTTGTCATTATAACGACTGCTCTATGTCGAATTTACATTCTCATATAGATTTTGATAAATTATCAGTCCCTCGCAATAATTGAACAATTGCCAACCGTCCAAGAAGAGCATTCCATACCGCAAGTCTGGTTCTGACTAAATCTCGCATGAACGTCTCAACCTATATAACTTATGAAGCTTAAACCATTAGTTGGTTGCCACGCCTAATTGTTATCTCCCTAGGGCTTTCTTTGTTTTTTGTCTAGACGCGCAACTTGTAGCTAACTCTGGATTTGTTTGATGATGACTGAATCTAGGGGCCGTACATCCTCTTTTGTGCCTTTTCCTGTATCAAGTTAAATAAATATACAATAATCAGATCTAATGAAATTGATCTAAGGGTTAGTTGTATAGGAAATAAGAGCAATTACGACCTTCCTTTTGGAGTTGCACGGGACCCCACAAGCTCTCGATAGATTTCTCCACTTATCCTGCAGCATGGAATAACATGTATATGAGTTAATAGTTCCAATCAACTTTACTATTATCATCGAGAAGACAAACAATCTCAATATTTGCCAATAACCTCCGAGCAGACTATTATATACCTTGAGATGTGCCGGTTCTCGTGATGTTGGGAAGTAACGAAGCTTCACCTCTTTCCAGTGCCCAACACCATATGTCTTGACACCTTCAACTAGTTTGATCACATCTTCTTGTTTCCATTTTTTATTAGTTTTCCTACTTTGAAATCTCTTGGTGCCTCGTCTTTCGAAGGCACATTGCTTAAGTATGTCGGGTTCTGTAGAACATATAAAGTTATAGATCCCTTTTCCCAATCAATGGATGATGGATAATATATGCTCTTACGGGATTTAAAAAATCAAGCATTAAGCCCATATGCGTTTTAAGATCTTTGACAAAACAAAACAAAAAACACCCAAATTTTTAACATGAAAATAATACCGATTCTTACTAAAAACATACAATGTTACAAATGAAACAACTTTTTTGGTTATTTTTGGTGGTTTATAATGGCAGTAGAGAAATCTCTAGGGAACTAATTCATTCTTACCGACGGTAATATCTTTCTCTTGCGAGAAGATCTTAGGCCTCGACTCCAACTTTCCTTTGGAATGAACACTAAAACACAAAACATTCGTACATTAGATTGGAAATAGGTAAATTAATTTTTTTCACATATGTAATAGGAAGTTTGGGAATATATAAGATCGAATAATTAACATGTTACCTCCAAAGTATTGGTCTCGCCATGGCTTATCTTGGGGCTTTTCTATAAAGTGGTCAATTTCCATGCAATAACTGTTGTACACATAATTGAAGTAGTCTTCCACCTGTCGAATACAAATAAAGTATCAGTTGATTTTGTTTCTAACCGTGATTCTGCAGATGGTTGGATGGTTTGTAGTGTGGTGCCTGACAGATATTTTTTCACATATGTTTTTTAGCAAAACCAATAGAACGACCCTAACACACCGGTTTGTTTCCCAAGTGCTGTCTTTATCCCTTTATTTATGGCCTCGGCAGAAGAATTGGCTTAGTTTTAGTTAACGGTCATTATGTTTGTTCACTGGCATAGATAACATAGCAAAAGCAACAGTGAACGACCCTAACATACCGGTTTGTGAATGCATGGTGTCTAGTACTAGTAAGTTAGCAGAGATATAGCTGATCAAGTAGGGAAAATGGAGTTATATATTTTTATATAGCTTGTTACCTGGCTTGGAAGAGAATAGTATGAGAAGCTGGAGGCCAATCAAGAGAATCAGCCAGTATTGGTGCCAAATCTCAACTTCATCCACTGCTTCCATTGTATGCTTGGCTCACTGAGCAGCTATCACCTGTCAGTTAATTTAGAAAACTGAGTGGACGGCTAAAATCAGTGTACTGTATTCATTCGATAATACACACGTAGTACATGGTAAAGCTTAGATATATATGTGTGTAGAAATGCATACAGTATATGGTAAATCGTCGTTAAGGATATAGAATGCTACTAATGCACAATTAATCATCTCATCTAGGAGTAGTACTACATGTTCTGCCTTGAAATTATTAGAAGGGCCAGATAACATGAGGATACAGCAGTGTGGTGGAGACTGACTGTAAGATATGAATTCAGCTCCCTTGCACGTATGCACGATTCGCGCTTCAGGTTCGACAGGACGTTCCGCTCCATCACCAAAGTTAAAGGACTAGCTATGCAACCATGCATGGAAGTGCGGCCACCTAGTTTCTTTGGCCTCGGCATCTTTTGCTTTTGTTTCTCCGGGTTTTGCGTAAATACTTTCTCTCTCAAAAAAAGTAGCAAATGATGAACAGACGAGCTAAAACACGGCGCTAGAGGTAGCAGACGATCGATGCCCTGCTCGACACATACAAGCATGTATGCATCAGCTAGCTAGCGCTGGTGCAGGGTGTGTCTCGGCTGATTTCAACCGGCGTCTCAGCTAGCCAACGCCGGCGTCTCTCGTGCACTCCGGCCGTCCCCAATCGCAGCCTGGGGAGTTGCTGCTATACATATCTCAGTAGCAGGCTGGATGGATTACGTACCTGGCCTGCCGAGAGGAGCGACGCCGCCGCGTGTGACGGACGCGCGATCTACGTGCTCCAGCCCCGTCGATCGAGGAGCACGTGTGGCTGGAAGGGCGTGACGGCGAGCAGAGGAAGAAGCGAGCACGGTGGAGCTAGCTGGAGAAGAGTGGAATAGTGGAGTAGCAAGTTCACCGAGGTCGCCGGGTGTCGTCGCAGACAGCCAAAGGTCCCGCAGAGCCCGTTCTTCTCTGTCCAGATTCCTCTTCTTTTGGAAGACTAGTTGAATGCCCGTGCGTTGCTACGGGAGGACAAACAAATATATAAATGAGATACATTATACGCTTCACTGCATCTCTTTTCCTCCCTTTGTTTCCCTCTCCACGTTGCACTGGCCACCACTATTGTCTACTTGTGGATTTGATGCATCCCCTTCGACCTTTGTGTTTCAGCACATTCGACACGGCACAACAATCACTCGATTTGTACATGGAGGAGGCGGGCATGGAGGGCGTTCTTGCGGCTTCCGGCAACTCAAGAATCTGGTCTGTATGTACAAAGTAAAAACATCTAGACAGGTTATGGGGACCAAATACAGATAATTGCTTTACTGAAAATCCCCTCTGAACATATGGGAACAGAAATATGAATCATGCATGATTTTCAATTTTTCCATATATAGGATTGGAAATGTAGTTTTCAGCACATGAGCAACATCCCCTCTCTACCGAGTCATTGCTGCAATCACATGCTTCTTATGTTAAGCTAATTCTGAATACAAACGTCCAAAGTAATATAGCTACCTAGTACTGTAAAACGAGACTTGCAGCTGAAGCTGATCAGTTTACTTCAAATTCAGAAGTACCTTCATGAACAACACCTCCACCTGCAGCTACCTAATTGCTGCCTCGGTGCAACTCCATACCAAGAAAACACCTAACCTGTTAGTTCAGATTCAAATCGGAGAAGGCAGACAACATTCACGTCAAAGAAATATACCAAATCAAAATTTAGATCTATGTACATCTCTTTTTTATGATGAAACATAACCAAAATATGATCAATACAGTGAAATGACGATGATATGTCGAACATAATGGAAAGTCTACATTTTATTAGAAAATCAAAGTATTGATGGTGATCTAATCAATTTATATGATACTCCATGGTTCTATGTTCTGTTTGCCGAGCATTCAGAAGCCAAGACACATATCTAGAGACTGTAGTATGTTTACCTCGCTGTCCTGGGCGACCTGGTCGCGGAGCTCCTTGATGATGGGGTGCCTGGGGTTGATCTCCAGGACACACTTTCCACGCATGTAGGCCTGCTTGCTCGAGTCCGACAGGGTCTGTGCCTGCATGATCTTCTCCATGTTGGAGCTCCACCCGTACTTGGAGGTCACCACCACGCAGGGGGTGTTGTGCAGCCGGTTGCTGATCTTCACCGAGTCGATGCCCTCGCTGCTGTCCAGGGCCTTCTTCCACCACTCCGTCAGCTCCTTGATCTCCTTGGCCTTCGAGTCCTTGCCCAGCTTCAGGCCATCCTTGGACACGTTCTGGAACTTCTTGTCCTCGTAGTCCATCAGGTACTGCATCAGGTACTCGTCCACAGGGTCCGTGAAGTAGATGACCTGCAAGAAAAGACCGGAATGCCACGTTACTTACACAGGGTTGATACAGGTTACAAATTAAGACTGTTGCAAAGGCAAAGCCAGCACAAATAACATACCTCATAGTTTTTCTTGGTTAGCTGCTCAAGGAACGGAGATTTCTCTAGCTGCTCCTTGCTGCTTCCTGTAAGGTAAAAGATATCCTTTTGCCCTGCCTTCATCCTTGAAATATACTCATCGAGAGAGACAAGTTTGCCATCTGACTTGGAACTGAAACAGATACAAGCAAGATCAGTTCTCTGCCACACTGTATAAAACTTCACCGTGACTAAAGGAATGCAGAATACAGGACAGACGTCTCGAATCTCAGAAGCTTCGCAAGACGGTTCCTGTTCGTTGCATATTCAATGATACCCAGCTTGATTGATTTTCCGAACTCGTTCCAGAACTTAGCATACTGGCCCTTCTTCTTCTCCATTGCAGTTTTCTCTTCATCTGGTTACACAAGATGATGAATAAGGATTTTGTCATAAATATATAGTATGTGACTTGACTTCTTCAGAAACCCTAGTTGCCTGTCTTTTCTTTGTTGTTGTACTCCTCAGGATCTTCCTCGGCAAGTTTCCTAATCATGTCAAGAGCCTTGCGGATCAGTTTCTTCTTGATGGTCTTCAGGCTGCTATGTTGTTGAAGCATTTCTCATGATACATTGAGAGGCAGTGTGTCTGAGTCAACAATACCCTAGAGAGAACAATAGCATGTTATAAGTTAATCTGCACAAGTCAATACTCAATAGACAAAATATTCCATTTCATGAAATAGTGATGCAGTACCATCAAGAAGCTGAGGTACTTTGGAAGAAGATCATCAAACTCATCGGAGATGAAAACTCTTCTAACAAATAACTTGAGATTCGACTTGTTAGCATTGTAGTAACTTTCGTAGAGATCATGTGGAGCCTTCGGAGGGACAAAAAGCAAAGCTTTGAACTCAACATCTCCCTCGGCACTGAAGTGACTCCAAGACATAGGCTTGTCATCGCCGAAGTCCTTCAAAAAAATTGATGTTAGGGACATTTCTTGTTTTATCTTCAAAAAAAGATTTGTCTCCTATGAATTCATAACTGAAGTACCTTAGCTCCCATTCGGTGGTAGTTTCCTTTACTGTCTTCGTCTTGGGCTTTTTCTCTTCCCCATCTTCAGTCTCTTCTTCCTCCGAGGTCTCTGTGGCTATAAAATAAAGCAAGATGCATTAGATTCCATGCACACAACCCAGTATGATCCTGGAAACATGAATTATATTGACTGGTAACTTACTCGATTCCTCTTCTTCACTTGATTCCTCCTCGTCAGCTGGCACCTCAACATCAACCTCCTTGGTTGCCCACAAGTAAATGGGGAAATTGATGAACTCAGAATACTTCTTCACCAATTCCTGCAAAACAAGTACCCATAGTAAGCAAAACAAGTACCCTCCTTGGTTTCGGTAATCTCTGTAGCCATTGTTTCAATCTACACGTACATGCACGATTCTTCTACAGCCTACACAAGCGATTCACTCAACATAGCAGAAAGGAAGCAATTTTTCGTTTGCAAAATTACATGGAAGGAGGAGGAGGAGAAGAGGGAGCTCACCTTACCAAGATGGGGATGTCCACAGCCTGCAGCAGCATGCCGGAGTGGTGGTGGCCGGCAGCATATCGAAGACGCGGAGGAGGTAGGGCATCCATCTCCGGCGCCGGCTCCAGCCTCTGCCGTCGCAGCTGCTGCTATGGCGGCCTTCAGCCATGACCGCCGGCCAGTCGGCTGTTCCCCGCCTGCGTCATTGGCACCTGGGCGCAGGTAGGTCGGGCTGTTGCTAGGGCTAGCCATGGAGGGCCACCGGGCCGGCGGGAGGCCAGCTCGCGAGCGGAGGTGCCCGCTTGCAGCAGATAGAGGGAGAGGGTGGCGGCGCCGACCCGATGCAGAGAGGAGGGAGAAGGGGCGGCGGGGGACGCGGCGTTCGATGTGGTGGAGGGCGATGGTGGTGGCCGGCGAGATCGGAAGCAAAGGAGGGAGGCGGCGCTGGGAGAACGACGCTGGTGGCCGGAATTGGGGCGGCCGGCTGGCCTGGAAGGCGCGCGGTGGTTCCCCAGGGCGCCGACGGAGTTGGTTGCTGATGGCGGCGGCGGATCGAACGGATGGATGCGGGGAATCGAGGGGATGGAGACTCCGGTGGTGTGGGTGATGCCGGGCTACAGATCGAGGGATGGAGGCGGGGAATCGAGGGGGTGAGGAGGCGCCGGGAGGCACCGGTGGTGGGAGGCGCACGGCCGCACGGGGGCGACGGCCTCGCCAGGGAGGCGTGCGGCGGCGCCCGGGCCGTGGAGGCGCACGGGAACGGAGGCCTCGACGAGGAGGAGGTGGGGGGAGGGTTGCGGGGCGAAGCACGAGCCGTTGGATTTCGTACGTCGCCGATGTCGTCCGTTGGATTTCGTCCGTCGGGTGGCAGAAGACAGGACACTCCATACTTTTGTAGTAGAGATAAATAGGGCGCTCCGGGTCTTGGACGAACGCATGCCCTGTAGCAGGAACGATCTGTCCACTTTGCACGTACGCACGCACGTGCGCGTGATTGATGAAGAGACTAACCATGCATGAAAGTTAGCATTTGAGGTCTTGCCGGCGTGGCTTGTGCTCCAGCCTCCAGGTCTTCCTCCGACGAGTTGCCTGATGCCACACTCATGCGCAGGCGTGGTTACTGCTCCAGCCTCATGGTTTTGATCCTACGAGTTCCCGGCGCGCCGCCGGCCGGGTGCCGCCAACGAAACACTCATGATTTTTTGACGTGATTCCAACGTGGGTTAACTGAAATGATCGGGGGGTTGCAAAGGTACTAATTTAAGGGGTAAAAAATGTCAGTTTTTTCCCGTCCAGATTCCTTTTCTTTTTGAAAAGATAAATAGAGCACTCTCAGGGTCTTACACTAATGCATGCTACTAGCAGGAATGCATGCAGCTTTGAGCTCAGCAGCTGCCGGCCCAAATTGGTGTTTGTACGCATGCGCATGATAAAGAAATCAAAGACAAGAAAATGAAAGAACGCAAATCGAACTAAAAAAAAAGAAAGAAGAAACGAAGCAAACACGTGCACATCTGTGTGACGGATGGTACCGACATAGACGCAGTAGGACACAGGCAAGGGGAAGCCGCCCCATGGCAGCGGCTAAATTGCAGCGACCAAATTTTTTTTGCAGCGACCAATGACGTATAGGAGTCCGGCTACCGATGCCGACATATGAGACCTGAGCAGTGAGGAGAGAGGCGACATCGAGTGGAGACAGAGGAGGGGGAGAGATAGCAGGAGGGGAGGGAAGAATAAGGCGTCATGGTGATGCGAGACGTGTGAAGAAGCGATGTCGGGAGAGATGAAGTGGTGAACAAAAATGGCACACTGACCCGGGCCCTCTCCCACGACGCGAGCATGGTAAATAACGTCTCGCGTGTGTACCACATGACGTAGCAGAGCCGATTTTGTATGGGTTCGGGCCTTCCAACATGAGCTGATGGCAAGAATCCGAGTAAGGTGATGGCGGGGAGAGTTGGCATCGCGTGGCCCCAAGTCCACGACGCAACCAATGGTGGAGACTGGAGAGTTCGCGTCAGACAGGCGGACGCGATATCTAGGGCACGCTTGGTTCGCCGTTAATTAGGCAAAACGACCTATTAAGTTAGGATACATAAATTCTATTCTACCGACTTATCGAATCATTGAGTTAGGTGGGACACATGTAGAATTTGTAACTTTTCTTCTACTAGTACGTTATGGAATAGTAAGTTATGATCATAAAGTACGTGCAACTAAATTGCCACGCCCATTGACTTATGTAACATATTTAGGAATATGTGCTAATGACTTGCCACAATCATTGACTAGTCAAAAGTACGTGATATTAAATTATCGCGTCCATTAAGTTAGGTGGGTACACGTAGGGTCTAAAAGTACATGATAGTGACTTGTCACGCCCATTGACTATTTAAAAGTACGCACTACTAAATTGTCACGTCCACTAAGTTAGGTGGGACACCTAGTGAATTTCCTAAAAATACGCGATATTGACATGTCATGCCCATTGACTAGTCAAAAGTATGTGATACTGAATTATCACATTCATTGAGTCAAAAGTGTGTTATTACAATTATCACGCCCATTGAGTCAAAAATACAAATGCATGCTATCGAATTGTCACGTCCATTAAATCAGAAGTACGTGCTACTAAAATCTGCCAAGGATATCACCCCATCAACCACCACGATTGGATGTCACCCGGTGTTCCAATCCAACTTTAGCGTCCGAAGCTCTCGCCGCGTCGTGTCAGCGCGTCGCAGCAGCGGTAGTCCTGGATACGTATCAGTCTGTTCTTTCTTTGTGCCACGGAGACTTGACCCCGGATTAGTTGTAGTCTTTTGATCATTTGTACTTCTTTACATACAAAATTATCCTAGAATTAATTTTATAGTCATGTTTATAGTCGATTTGGGCAGTTTGGAAAAAAAAGGTTAGTTGTCCTTTGGTGTTTTATTTAAAATGGAAGGAAACGCGAGCAAACCACAAATTTACCCAAAAATAAGTGTCTCAGATTTGTCAGAAAATGGATGTAGCTAGACATGAAACAACATCCAACATCCACTTTTTGGCAAATCTGAGACATTTATTTTGGGGGGACAAAACACACATCTATCAACGGCAGCAGCTAGGCTCTCAGCGAGGGTGGATGCTGGGCACGACGCCGCTCAGCAGGTTGCTGCCGGACACATCGGACGACGACATGTACTGGTCGTTCCCGCCGGAAACCATCCTCGAGCCAGACGACGACGTCGCCGTGCTTCTGCCGGTGGTGGTGTGGCTAGGGTCCATGGCCACCGACTCCGACGGCACGCCGTCCATCTCGGGCATCATCTGCCATATCGTCTCCAGCTCCCTCACCACCTCCACCATGTTTGGCCTCGCGTCCGTCTCGTCACGGCAGCACCGGAGCCCCAGCGCGGCGAACCTCTCCACGCACTCCGCCAGGCACGACCCCATCCGCATGTCCACCACCGACAGTATCATCCCAGACTGATTCGCCGCCATGACCTGCAAATGTATGGTCACAATTCAGTTTCTCCTTGCTAGCAATGCATGATTCTCATCACAAAATCACTACAGTAAACTACATTCTCTCTTTCATCAATCTGAAATGTGGATGTTACCTCTCTGACTAGATTTTTCCCATGAGAAATAGGCTGCATCCCTGTCAGCAGTTCCAGAAAAACAACACCGAGGCTGTACACGTCACTCTTGTCCGTCAGCTTATGAGTGAGGAAATACTCTGGGTCAAGATATCCCTGCAATATAAAGCCAAGTGGATCGATATACCAGCGTCTTTTAAGAAGCTCCTCAGTACTGCCTGCAAACGAGTTGATGGGAGATATGTGTGCAATGCGTGGTTCAACCTACTCACCGGGGTACCCTTTACAACAGTGGAGACATAACCGGGAGCGTTTCCCTCTGTTTCCGGCAGTGGAGCGAGCCGTGAGAGACCAAAATCGGCAACCTTCGCTACAAACTTCGAGTCCAGTAAGATGTTGCTGGCCTTTATGTCACGGTGAAATATTGGAGGGTCCGCTTCCGTGTGCAAATAGAGGATGCCTCGTGATGATCCCAGTGCAATTCGTAACCTCATGGGGAAACTTAGAGCCTCTTTAGCTTTAGCTGCTGCGTAAATAAAGCACTAGTTAGAGGAGCCTTACAGGACACTAGGACAGGCAGCACATCAAAAGTACGGAAGGAAAAATAATTTGCAAGCAACCAAAAACGCATGGAGACTTCCTTGGCTTGAGCAAAGATATCAATAGTAACTCACATGATTGAATTTGTTGGGTAAATAGGAGATGTTTATGTTATGAGTTCTAATTGAGAAACAATTGATGGGATGAAGGTATTTAGCATCAAGAAGGTGTGCACTATACTATTACGCACGCACAGTAATCACAACACGGAAAATTCATAAGTTTGCCTTGATATCATTTCACAGCTGGATCTCCTAACATTAACTGCGTGACTGTAACTATGCTATCTGTGCCAAGAGAAAGACCAAAGATTGCATATCTGTGCATGGTAGATAAATAGAAAAAACACTCTTGCCTGACAGGTAAATATGAACAAAAGCAATTCAATAAGAACATTTCAGAAATTATAACAAAATATAATTTTGGGTGCAGTTTAGTGTTCTAACCTGAAAGATTATCACGTAGAGTACCATTTGGCATATACTCATACACCAGCATCTGCAATACAGTAATTTAGATCATCATACTGTTGGACCAAATATAAGGTACCATTAGGCATAAACAGAAGAATATAGGCACCAGTTCAGCTTCTGCCATTAAGACTGCCCAGAAGAAGAGCTCTCAATAACAAAGTGCTAACACAGAAAATGAGCTTACAATATCTATGAACAAGGAATCGCTTCTGCACTAAATAGTTAACATTGTGTCGAATTGCTCTAGCAAAAAATAGGCTGATAAAACGTGTGTTGATGTAAGGAAATAAGTTGATAACGTGTGTTGATTATATGTACTTCAACAGATGCATGGATCACAACAGATTAGGATATCAATTTGTCTACAGCTCAATTTAATACTAGAAAGCAGTTGAATAATAGAACATCATTCGATGAAATAAGCCTTTTCGATTAATTATAAGAAATAAATGTTGCAGGGAGAACCTGCTCATCCTCTTCGTCGCAATAACCGAGCAAAGAAACCAGGTTTCGGTGATGCAGCCTAGACAACAATTCTATCTCTGTGAAGAACTCCTTTGAACCCTGAAGAGAACCCTGTTGTGCACGTTTTATTGCTGCTACTGTTCCATCAGCCAATACCCCCTTGTATACTTTTCCATACCCTCCTTGACCAATTAGTGTCGAATCACTAAAATCACTTGTACACTTTGATAATTCTTCAAAAGTGAAGTCTTTTACACCATCAATTTTCATCGGAATTCTTTTCGCTGCAAAGTCAGTAGAATACTGTCATCAAATAGGCATTACTATTTCTTCACAACAAGCTCAGATAAATAGCAGCAACTCATATCAGAAAGTCAAAATAATATGTACAATGCTACAACTCTACTAAAAAAGTCATAAGCAAAAGAAGTGAGAACTGTTTTCAATAAATATAAGTGGACAACTGAAACATTACACTGTATTTGAAAAAGAGGCGAATCACCTAACAATTTTAGACAATAGAAAGTAGAAATAGAGGGTTTACCAGTGCGTTTCTTTGAAGATTGAGTTGACCGCCTTCTCAATATAAAGAGAGTAATGAGGGATGAAAGAATTGCCGCTGCAGCAAATGCTGCGATGACAACACCTACAATGGCACCTGTACTGAGACTGGACTTTCCACGACGCGGCAGTACTGGAAAGAAACAATAGGAAAAATCTTTGTAAGTTCAAAGACACACAATGAAGCTTACTAAGTTAGTACAAGTGTACCACTGTAATTTGCTTATTTGACTAATGATATGTGGCACATGATACACATTTACTTGAAAACAGGGCCTTATTAATGAACAACCTCCTCAAGCTAATCTTCCAGTCCCGCGGCATGGTGCAATCCCGGCTACAGATCATGGAGGAACGGGGAGAACAGAGAGAAAGGTGGAGGAAGAGGATGCCGGCGGTGGCATGGGTGGATCAGCTCGACAGCTCGATGTGATCTGATATACTCCACGCGGTAGTAGGGAGCAGGCACCAATCTCACTTTGGCTTGGGCCCGAATTAATGGTTAGGCCCATATCCCATCGGGGATATGCAACAGCCGAGTCGACCAGGCCTAGTTAGCTACTGTATGTTCCACTAAAAAAGCTAGCTGCCTTATGTTACCTTAAAAAAGAATTTTTAAAAACTAGCAGCTGTACATGCACGAGTGATCAGTGATCACTAATACAAACATCTATACGTGACCAGATAAACATGGTGACAAAAACTGCAAGGAAACGAAGTATGGAGCGGAATGAAAATAAATAGCATATACACATACCATTGTCATACCACCCTGGGATGAAGTCGATAAGCTCATAGGGGCCAAATATATCCGAGTCCGCGATCAGCCACCCTGTGAACATATCTCTCAGTCTCAGCACTTCACCCGAGTTAAAAAACCCAGTGTTGTTTGGGAACAGCTTCAGCTTCATCTTCAGCCTTGGGCCTTCTTCCCACATGAAAGTAGCAACTTCCAATTGGTACGAGGACAGAAAGAGTCCCGACGATAGGTATTCTTGAAACTGCGCTTCATACGGAATAAAATCCCAGAATCCTGGACTCTTCAGACGGTAATCGACATAGAGTGGAACGCCACATGAACATGGGTTTGGTGACTTGAGTATGCTTTCGAAAGGAAGGTCGGTTGAGCATGGCGAACAAATTGTACTGTTATCTATAGAACCTCCTTCAGGAACAACTGATGAAGGGGTTCCACAATACTGAGATATGTTCAGTTGGTTCTGAGATGTGCATATGGGGTTTCCATATAACCTAACATGCCATGTTAATAAAATATATATAAGGTACTGGCAATGGAAAAAAATGTAAAAACTACAACACCATTGTTTCTCCCCTTATGTGAATGACATTCTTTTTCAAAAAAATTAAGCTTGGGGAATTTCACAAACAAACAAAACTAGATTTGATATCCAGTACGTATTCTATTCTGAGATGAAGAAACAAAAGTTGGTGGCTACTAGTACTAGCTAATCTACTTATATGCTCGCATACAAAAGCAAGAAAGCTGCAGCATACATCCTTGCCAGATAGCATGTGGAAGTTAAGACTAATACTCAAGTTGTAATACCGGTCAACATCAGCTTTTTATTTAACAAAGATTGTCAGACAAATTCCTGGGTGTCAACATAGAATCTTTGTACCGCTACAAGTTGGATAAGATTTTTCTAATTTAAATTAACAAGGAATTTTTTCAGTAGAAATGCTTACAGGATGGTAACATTAGCAGGGGGTGTAAGAGGATTTGACAGATTCGTGAGTGAGTTATTATGGAAATCCCTGCAAAATATTCAAAGAGGATATTAGACTATCAGTCCCATGAAATATGTCAATAAAAGAATTCTGATGAGTCAAAAGGTGAAATGAAAGGTTCAACTTATGATGGGCTTACAATATCAGGCTTCTATTTCCATTGAAATTAATACCTCGCCAGATATTAGATGGAACAGAACCATCCAAGTTATTATTGTCCAATGACCTGAACGAATACAAACAAAAAAATCAGCTCAATCTGATTCAACTGATCATTCATGAACATTACTGTAAGGCAGACTGTTTTAAACTTTGTTTGTTGAAAATTGAAGTTAGCATGGGCCCACAGAAGGTACTCCAGAAAGCAGCTCTGGCATATTAGGTATTTTACGTGCAAATGAATAACATTTAGTCGGCTTATCTGTCAGACTGACATAACCTATATGAGCAGATATACCTATGTATAAGGAGGCATACTGTAATTACTAATTCACTAGCATTCTTACAGTCTTTGAAGATTAGGAAGGCCGGAGAAACTTCCAGGAATGGAACCGTTAAGACGATTGTGGGAAAGATCTCTGCACAACTTGCAAAAGTCAGGAATAAAAATTTCCTAGGGAAAAAAGGACCAATAAATGATACTTAAAAAACAAAATGACATGAGTTGTTTGTGAAAGATCTCTTTGTATACATTGTAGTTATGTTGCTCGCTAGTTGGCCAAATGGTATGGGACCTGTCAACTGATTCAAGCTAATATCCCTGAAACACCAAAACAACAAAGATCAGAGTAAGTTATAGCGGCCAAATTCCTCTGAGCATCATTTGTAAGATTTTTTTCCCTAAACAAATAGGTCATATGTTGTTCTTTTTAAGGTAATATGCAGTTCAGAGTTCTACATACAAGTAGCCAAGTTGCGGAATTCCACTGACATTAGGAGCGGGACCTTCTAAGCTGCAGTTCCTCAAACTCCTGATGTAGACCATATCAGTTAGATTAATCTGAAACTATGATAAATACTTTAAAAGAGAAAAGCAGATTAGAAGTCTGAACTTAAACTTACAATTTGAGAAGTGTGCTGATATTGCCATAAGATGAAGGAATAGAACTTCCCAGAAGTTGTTATTGTCTAGCTGACTGGCATCATTTTGGAAAGATGTAATTAGATGGATAGTGAATGTATACATCTTTAAAATGTGATATCTCAAAGACGTGTAAAAAAGATAAGAAAAATAGCTGGAAGTTACTCAAGTTGCTAAGGGTATCTCAGTGTATTTTGTGCTTTGCTTCTTTCCAGTTAGTTTTGAATTACTTATGATATGTAAATGACAGAAAAAAAGCCAAAAGGGATAGCAGTTATATTGTTTCAGCAGCATTTCAGCTTTCAGTAGTTTACTGCTGGCAAGAAATAACGCCATAAAGATCAGGGTAAAATCAGAAGTAATCCTAAGCAACTAGCTGAGCAAATGCCGTTAAAGCAAGTTCTCAGCGTTACGGCTGAATAAGCTGTCACAAGGAACACAAACCAGAAGCTACTTTTCAGTAAAAGAGAACAGTGGAGCAAACATTCTTTGATTGTGTGTTGCTCCCTAAATTGTAGGTAACCATAAAAACTACAGTTCAAATCCATTCAAGCTACAAAAAAATTAATACGGAGGAGCTACTTATGAACTTCATGTAATATCAGGAAATTAAATCCATTTCGTGATCGAAGATTGATATCCAACCCAACCAACCAAAATAACCAAAAAGTGAATATTATTCGAACTACTGCCCAATAGTAGGCTTCATACATGATGAGCACTTTTGGTAGCTGTGATAATTCTGGAGGAAGATAGCCCGATAAGTTATTGTTATCCAACAATCTGCAAAAAAATTATACGGTCAGTACAGTATAAATGAAAAACAGTATTATAGTAGGTGCAGTGGTCAGGTACTTACAGGTGAACAAGTGAAGGTAATCTGGACAATTCAGGTGGAATTTGACCACTCAACGAGTTATTGTTCATGTGACTGGATAGAAATTGGAAATACATTAGGATAAGTATAAGTATCACTCGTTAACAGAGAGACAAAACCATATTCTACTTACAAGTGCTTGGTTTTGTTCAGGTTAGCGAATGATTTAGGTATGGGTCCGGATATATGGTTCTGATCAATCTGAATCCTATCCAAATTAGGAAGGAAGCCAATTTCGTCTGGTAAAGAACCAGTCAACTGGTTCCCATTTAAGAGCCTGAAAAGACAAAAGGTACACCTTGTTACATGAGAAAAACTAACTGTGAAATCATATCAGCGAAACAACTATTTATTGAAAACCTGTAAGCAATAACTAATTAAAAAATTAACATATAAAGAAAAATGATAACCTCCATGTCCAACCCGAAAGATATGAATGAAACTGATTCAGGCAGACCATGTCGCTAATAAATGCTGTAGATTTCAACTTACAATATCTCAGAGAAGTAATGTTGCCAACCGCATTAGGAATGCTCCCACCAATTGAATTCCACATAAAATCCCTAGAAAAGAAAGTAAAATAAGTACTCAGTCCCTCTTGTGCATATAAGAATGGATAAAATGAACATGCAATCCAAACAATAATTAGTCAATCAGCCAGCTCAACTCAATCCACTTACATTATTTTCATGTGAGAAAGCTGGCCAAGCTCAGGAGATAAAGTCCCAGATAAGTTCAACCGTAGAAGCTGCCTGGCATACAAGGATCATCAAGTGAAAAATATTTTCATAAAGTGTCACAGGAATTAGATTCATCTGGAAAGAAAATAAGCATGAGGTTTTTCAGAGGGAAAAATTCTCCGTAATCCATCTAAACACACTTCTCATCCTTTTTTAGTGCATTAGCAGCTCCATCAAACATGCTGATAGTTTAATATGGTTTAGTTGTAAATTCCTCAGCCTTCCTACAGTTCTCAGTGCAAAACAATATGGTTTATTTTGCAAGAGATGAACAATGTAAAAAAATTCTGGTATACAAACAAGGAAGCTGCCAACAGATTAAAGATGTTAGTTTGTTCTTTTTAACAAAAATTAATAAAACTGTACATGCGACCAAGTCTAAGTTTTCCAAATCATAACCAAAAGCTAGCCATAAGAGAAGAAGGAGAATGGTTGTATAGATGTTATGGACATGATTGAAAAGGAGATCACTTATGCACAATTTCACATACAGTTCTTCCACATGAAAGTATCCATCGCTTGCTGTTCCATTATCACAGATAACGCGGGACCAATTTCCGACGCATGGATCTCCACGGTTCCAGCTGTCGAGAAATCCCAGTGGATCGTCCAAGCTGCCTTTGATAGCTCTCAAAGCATCAACTGCATACCAGTTGAACCAAATGTACAGCAAGTTAGTTTCGTAACGCAAGCAGGATGTAGAAAATAAATATGCGTTGCATTCCTGACTTGTGCTCTCCTTTGCATCTCTCCTCAAGTGAGGAAGATGGTAAGAGGAACAAGTAAAATGAACAAGAATTTCTATCAAACTAAATAAGACGTATTTAGGCAAAGTGCGGTGGCTAAGATGGATTTTACCTTCCCATGGTGCCGTGATCTGTGCAGTCGTCGGCTGCACATGGGCAAAATATAATGTGAAGATAATGGAGCAAATATAGAACAGTCGGGACCCTAGCATGATGCAGTTGCAGAGAAAAAATCCCAATTTGGCAGTAATATTCAGAGTTTAATGGTGCAGGTTGTCTGTGATGGTGGAGTCCATCCCCTGAAAAGGAGCAAAGGAGAAACAGTTACTTGTCCAGATCCAGAAACATGAAAAATGATCATCTAAACCATGTTATGCAACAGATTAGTGCTCAAACTTGTCAGCAAAGAAACGACGGCGTGCCTAGTAAACTGGGACTTTGTTGACATATCTATCTGGGAGTTCTCAAAGGTCTGAGCACCATTGTTTGCGAAAAGCATATAGTCAAGAATCATTTGGTACCCAGTAACAACAATAATACTGAAGATTCAAATAGATATGCGATGGGAGACATAAACTTGATATGACATGAGAGGTTTGGTGGAAGAAGGAAGTATCTAATTCCTTTCGCTGCTGCTGCACCGATCAATGGCCACACGACGCCGACATGTATCCATTGAAGGAGGCTAACAATCATGGCAGCATACCATGAAGGAAGCTACTATGTTATGAAGAAGAAGAATTTGATGGATTCAATTACAATACTGGTACCGTGCAAGGAAGAAATCGATGGGTATACTGCAAGCACAGAGATGAAGAGCACAGAAACGAAGCTGAACTCACCAGGCAGCCAGCACGCAGGACAAAGCAAACCCAGCAAGCTGAGGAGAAGAGAAGATACGCCGATGATGCAGGACAAGGAGAGGAGGAAGGACAAAAATAGAGAAGGGGACAGGAATGGTGAGGGGGTGGACTAATAATTAAAAGTGGGAGTAGTAAGTAGCACGGAGCCGAGTAGGAGATTAGTACTAGCATTGTGATAGCGGTTGGAGAGGGGATTAATGGGGAGGAAAGGGACAGCAAGCTGAAACCATGTTCTTTTGAACACAATCCAAGGCACCGTGGTACTGGTAACCCGGCCACCGATCGATGACCGGTTCCAAACATCAATCTTGATCAATTCCGCCATTGAAAAGGAGTGAGGAAAGGATAAGAAAAGGCGGTGAGGAATTGACCAGAGAGCAGGTGGGGAAACAGAGATGAATATTGGGGTTGGTGGCATCCATCCATCCGCCCAAATGTCCGTCCCCCCTGACCTCAGCAGCAAGACCACACACATTTCTCCATTGATTCCGATGTCAACGAAAGGGACTGAGATCCAGTACCTTCACTATGTAAAGTCACCATGCCACTTTAGCCCCATCATCTCCATCCGTTTGCAATCCAACGGCTCAGATTTGGAGACAAAAATTCAAACATTTTAGAAAAAATCGAAAAAATTCTGGCAAGTAGTATATGACCCGATGTAAAGTCTGAGAAAGTTTCGTCTTCTTTGGATTAGTGGTTTATGACTTATTAGCCTTTTAAGTTTTAAACATAAAAATCGATTCAATGCTAAACCGTTTATCCAAATGAATCCAAACTTTCTCAGACTTTACAACGGGCCATATACTACTTGCCAGAATTTTTTCGATTTTTTCTAAAATGTTTGAATTTTTGTCTCCAAATCTGAGCCATTGGATTGAAAACGGATGGAGATGATGGGGCTAAAGTGGCATGGTGACTTTACATAGTGAAGGTACTGGATCTCAGTCCCAACGAAAGTGGGTGGCTGCTTCGTTCCGTTCTTCCTTCCTTCACCCAGATAAACTGGAGATGGCTATTAATCTATCGGGCCAACGAACCTAGGCAAGTACAACAACAGCACCAAGAAGAGGACCGAGTCTCCCAGGAAGGAAGGAAGAGTCAAGCAAGGTCATACCTGGATGCCCTGCCCATCCTGCCGTTGCTGATGCAGCCGCCTCCTCCTCCTCCTCGCCGCCGCGGCCGCCGCTGACCATGCTGGCTGCGCCGCCGCAATGCGTTCCCGTGGATCCACAAAAACCAAAACATCAGTCAGGGAAGCTAGGATGCTCTCACTGGCATGTGGGTCCCGCATTACCAGCCACAGTGGTCAATGCCACGTGTGGTCTGTGCTTTCACTTTATAGAAAACTCGGAGTGGGGCATTCATATCGGTATTTTAAAAAATTCGAAAAACATTTAAAAGTTTTAGAATTTTTTTTAAATAGCATGGATACATACACATGTTATCTCATATTTGTAGAGATTACCTTGGCAATACATTGTATTGTAGACTGCATAAAAATCACAAAATCTCGAATCTGAAGAGGCAAAAAATAACTTACTTCTCTAACATTTCTCTTTTTTGTACAGAACACGTATGAAACATATTCTGATACAAATTTGATCGTACATACTAGACATGTGGAAGTAGCTATATATATTTTTCATAATTTTTAGAGAACTAAAAATAAACGTTTTGATTTTTTTTTAAACGGAGCATTAGTGCCCGTGTATCAAAAAGACTGTCGGAAAACTTGCCGTGCTCTGATTGATTCTGCTGCACGTGGGCTCCAACCTCATGTAAAAAAATCCATTTGAGGAGTACAAGACAAGCCGGTATTTCTCTATGTCTCTGAAGAAAACAATTTGTTGCAAAATTCCTCCAAATAGCACCTCTAGATAATACGCGTGTTTCCAACTACTCCTGTATGAATTATTCCGCAATACATGGTACTGAATTCCCTTTGTTTATTCATTCACGTGTTTTGAACAGGATCTTCCCATTCTCACTGGATCACAAGCAAAATAACAGCTCATGGTAGGTTTTTACTTTCGATTGTATTAACGACTAGTGGAAGTGAACCCTTCAAAGGAAGGTCGGAGAAGGTGGCAGACTGGTGAAAACCGATCTTTGAGGAGGGTGATCCAGCAAGATGGCGCGAGAGCGCCGTCCACCATGGGCGGCAGAGGTCAGGGTGTAAGTGGGGGCGGCTGCCCACGGCGCCGTCAAGCCGTGCCGTTTATTTGTGTTCATGGACACCCACGGGCATAACCAGGAAATAGGGGGCAACCTTGGCCCGTCCGCTACCGCCGCTACGAGCCCACCTGGGAGCCTCCGCAACCGCACATGAAGCCGCGACCCTTCCTATTGATGCGTAGCCCGTCACCGGCGCCACGGCGGCGGAGTATCATCGCCTTCATCGATCGAAGCCTTCTCCTCCTTCTTCTCGTTCTCGATTCGGATGCGAGCGGGCGGTGCGGGCGTGCCGGGCGAGGAGGGCCTCGAATCTGGAGGTTGTGCTAGTGTGAAGCAGAGTTGGAGGAGGGGCTAGGCTATGTAGCCTCTTGATCTCGACGGTTTACTTAGTCGTCGGAGGAGGGGCCGGGCGAAGCCCCGGCGCTGACGGCGGAGGAGGCGGCGGCCGGGTGCAACTGCACGAAGGAACGCCGATCCAGGGTGCCCAGCCATCCGGAGGCTGAGAGAGCAAACATATTTGTGAGCTGCTGCCAGTTAATCGGGTTTGACGGAACGCCACGGCATTTAAGTGGGCAAATCTTTAGTCCCTTTAGGGCTCCTTTGATTCGTAGGATCTCAAATTGTATGAATAGGAATAGGGATAGGAATTAGATAGGAATGCAAGTGGAAAACTATGGATAGGAGAACACAGGAATGTTTCGTTTGAGATACAGGAAAGAAAAAGCGGAGGAATTCAACATGCTCTGTTAGGAATCTTGATTAGCATAAATAAGCAGCAAGGCAAGCAACGTTAAGTGTGTAGGCTGCAGCGATAGGACTCAACATTAGCTTTTAATTGCCTCGTTCCTTGCGAAGGAATAGAAAAAAGAGGTAGGACTGAATTGTTTCCTTCCCGTGAATTCCCTAAGAATCTGGTTGCATAGAGAAATTTCCTTCACATTTCCTTTGGTGCATTCCCATGAATCAAACACAGCTACAGTACCAATTCCTATAGGAACACGAATCCTACATATTTCCTATACAAATCATGTGAATCAAAGGGGGCTTAATTAAGCAGGCACAGGCGGCAAGCCCACAAACAGTCGTGGACGTGCCCACATACAGGCTTAGGCAGAGGTAGCCATTCCGGGCAATGGCGGAGCTCAGTGCACGCCGACCTGGGCCATGGCCCGCCTAGCCCAGGCAAAAGCACTGAAGAAATAGCGAAAATTTGGCCCATGAAAGAAAAAATAGTGATCTTTATTGAGCTGGCCCGCCCAACATTGTGGCTGGAGCTCCACCAGTGATTCCGGGCACTGTTTGTCGCGGGGTGGCGCTTTCCTTCCTCAAACCCTTCGTCGCCGCCTTCCTCCCTCCCTCTCTTCTGAAGGAAACACGTGTGGGCAACTGATTGAAATTGATGGAACACAGGCCTAGATACTCAACGCGATCACAGTGGTGAAGAATTCGTGGAACTCACGCGCCCCTCTGAACCTCGCTCTCTCTGACGGAAAACAAGAACACACACAGAGAGACAGTTTTGCGACGCGCTCAACTCCAGCGTCTTTTCTGTTTTCTCCTTTTATTCAGAGGATTACAACTCGCCCGAGCATCTCGCCCACGATCTGTTTCTTCCGCGCCATCCCACGGACGTGATCGTGGCCGATCGCCTCGCACGCTTCTAACGAAATAAAACGATCTGGAGACTAATTCTCTTTTGGCTAGGAAATAGCCGCAACGTGAACTCAGCACGTTTCTGGCTCTAACTTATTACAGAGTTTCAGAGAAATAAAACTAAACGTGACAGGTTCAGTAAACCATCGAGCTTAAATGTCAACATTTCACCCCCTTAAGCTTGATGTCTGAACCTACCTCCTGAATTCCAATCTTCTTCATCAGTGACTGAAAACGGAACCTGGCCAACGGCTTGGTCAGTATGTCTGCTAGCTGCTCCTCCGTTCTCACATGTTGCGCTGAAAGTTTTCCTTCTTCCACACTGTTTCTCACCAAGTGATAACGTACATCTATGTGCTTGCTCCTTTCATGAAACACTAGGTTTTTGCACAACGAGATGGCAGACTGGTTGTCTATTTTGAGCACTGACTTGTCAGCTTCGCGACCAAGAAGCTCACCAATTAGTCTGCCTAGCCAAATGCCCTGACATGTAGCAGATGTTGCTGCTACATACTCTGCCTCGCATGATGATTGTGCAATAATTCTCTGTTTCTGTGATGTCCAGGACACTGGACAGATTCCATAGAAATATAGTACTCCAGTAGTGCTTTTTTCGATCATCCACATCGCCAGCGAGATCACTGTCACAAAACCCCAGCAGTTGTGGTTTTCCTGTAGTTTTCCTGTAACTGCAGCCAAGGTTGATTGTATCTTTTATGTACCTCAATATCTGCTTCACTGCACTCATGTGCTCCTTGGTAGGTCTTTCCATGAACCTACTGACATACCCAACTGAAAAGCTCAGATCAGGTCGTGTGTGCAACAAGTACCTCAAGCTGCCAACTACACTTCTATACTGAGTGGAGTCCACCTTCTCAGCTTGACTTGATTTGCTTAATTTCAGTCGAGGTTCCATGGGTGCATGAGTAGGGTTACAGTCTGACATGCCCATCTTGTCAAGGATTCGAGCTGCATAACTAGATTGGCACAATGTGATAGCATCTGTTGTTTGTTTCACTTCTATGCCCAAGTAGTAACTGAGCAGCCCCAAATCTGTCATACTGAATTTAGACTTCATCTGCTTCTTAAAGTCCTCTATAACTTGCTCACTGTCACCTGTGATTACAAGATCATCCACATAGACACCCACAATCAGAACTGAAACACCTACCCTTTTCCTGTACAAGCCAGATTCAGAAGGGCACTTCTCAAACTGCAGTTCTGTCAGTGTCGCATCAAGCTTCGAATTCCATGCTCTTGGAGCCTGCTTCAGGCCATACAATGCCTTGTGCAGTTTGTATACTTTGGTGCTATGTCTTGCTATCTCAAAACCAGGTGGCTGGCTAACATACACTTCTTCAGTTAACTCTGCATTGAGAAAAGCAGACTTGACATCCATCTGGTGAATTTTCCACTGAAACTGAGCAGCAAGTGCAATAACCAGTCTGGCAGACTCCAGTCTAGCTACAGGGGCAAATACTTCCTCAAAATCAATGCCCTGTCGCTGAGCATACCCCTTTGCTACTAATCTTGCTTTGTGCCTGATGATGTTACCATCTGGATCTTTCTTTAATTTATAGACCCACTTAAGCCCAATAGGCCTCTGCCCCTTTGGCAAATCACAGAGTTTCCATGTGTTATTCTCTATGATAGAGCCCAGCTCTTCTTTCATTGCCAACTTCCAGCATTCCTCCTTCATTGCCTCTGTATGTGTAGCTGGTTCCTCCAAGCCAAACAGACAGAGACCGGAATATGCTGCATCAACTTCTACTGTGTCTTCGTAAATATCACTAAGAAGACGCTTTCCTTGCGGGCCTTGAGATGGCTCGGAGTACGGTGATTTAGGGAAGACTGGAAAGCTAGAGGGAGTCACCGGAGAGGCTGCCAGATCGAGTGAGAATGGGATCGGATTCCCATCGCATGCCTGCTTCGTCTTGGCTCCCCGCCATGGCGCTGCCAAGGCAATAGAATCTGTTGTATTTCCTTTCTCGGCAGGAGTTTCAGCTAATTTCTCTCCTGTGCATGCTTCCTTCCCTTGTTCATGTTGGTCTGAGTACTGAATAATTAGTGGATCTTGGTCTGAATCTTGTACTGATCCTGAGGAGCTCCAATCCCAGGGTCTGTCTTCTTCAAAAACCATGTCCCGTGCGACGACCAACTTCTTGTGTTCAGGGTCGTACATGCGATAAGCTTTCGATCCACTTTCATATCCTATAAACACCATCTGTCTGCTTCTGTCCGACAGCTTCGACGGTCCTGGCCCAACTTTCTTCACATGAGCCGTGCACCCAAATGTGCGCAGGTGTTGTACCGTGGGTTTCTTTCCATGCCACGCTTCATAGGGAGTCATGCCCTTCACGCTTTTAGTTGGAGCCCTGTTCAACAGATATACGGCTGTTGTAACAGCTTCCCCCCAAAATCTTGCTGGCATTCCCATGCTCTTGAGAAGGCTCCTTGCCATGCCAACCACCGTTTGATTCCTGCGTTCGACGACGCCATTGTGTTGTGGGGTGTAGGGTGCAGTTCTGAAATGTTTGATGCCGTGTGCTTCACAGTATGCCACGAATTCATCTGAATTGAACTCACCTCCCCTGTCAGTGCGCAACGCCTTCAGCTTGAGTCCCTTCTCTAGCTCTGCAGCTATTTGCACCTTCTTGATGGCTCCTAAGGCCTCGTCTTTGTTCTTCAACAGCACTGCCCACATATAGCGGGAGAAGTCATCTACTAGCAGCAAAAAGTATTGCTTGCCGCCAGGTGTGGCTGGGGTAATGGGACCACAGAGGTCACCATGCCAGAGCTCTAGCTGCTGTTCAGCTCTGTATGCTGCATGAGCTGGAAACGACAGCCTCTTCTGCTTGGCAATCATGCAGCCATCGCATATCTGATCAATTTGCTCAATCTGAGGCATCCCTACAACAATATCTTCAGCTGACAGTGAGCACAATGATCTGAAATTTATGTGTCCGAATCTCATGTGCCAGAGCCATGCGTCGTCCTTAGCGTGTGCCAGCAGACAGACAGGTTCAGCAGGTTGGATCTTGAGGATGTACATCCGGTTGCGAGTCCGAGGCACTCGTGCGAGCACCTTTCTCTGCCTATCCCAGATCGTCATGACACCGTTCTCGCCAGTGTACTTGCACCCGTTCTCTTCCAGTTGACCCAAGCTTATGATATCGTTCTTCAGCCTGGGGATGAAATACACATCGGACAGAACCCTGTGCTCGCCGGTGAGGCATTGCATCAGGACAGCTCCACGTCCGCAGATTTCTACAGCAGAACCATCCCCAAATCTCACTCTTCCATGTACAGTTCGGTCCAGCTCAGAGAATTTCTCTGGACTTCCCGTCATGTGGTTGCTTGCCCCTGAATCAAGGTACCACGAACTCTCCTGGCTACCTGTGAGTTTTGGCACAACCTTCTCCTCATTCAACAGTACATGCGCTGTCAGAGTGTCGCATTGCTGCGACAGCTCGGAGGCCTCCAACATATACAACGCTGGATCATCGTCCTCCTCCTCGGCCAAGTTTGCCTTCTCCTTCTTTGGCTCGAGACAATCCGACTGGAAGTGTCCCTTCTCATTGCAATTGTAGCATCTGACTTTTGTGATGTCAAATTTTCCTTTTCTTTTCTGCTTGCCACGATCACTGCCTAAGTAATTCCCGGACTTGGAGTGGTCAGCTTTTCCACCAGTTTTCTTCCCAGTAGATCCACCTGAGCTGCCTGCAACCCCACTGCCGTTCTTGTTCTGCATGAGTTGTTCCAGAGCCCATGTCACGAGCATGAGCTGCTCATCCTTGCCGCCGCCGCCACGACGACGACCACGCTGGCCGTTCTCGAACGCCGCCAGCCTCCCCACGGCCTCAGACACAGACATGATGGAGAGATCACCCCACTGCTCAATGGTGTTGACCACGTCTGCGAACCTGTCGGCACCGCATTGAACAAGACATCGATGACAGATTCATCATCAATTTTCTCACCTAGGTCTCGAATTTCAGCACGAGGGTGGTCAGCTTCTGCCCGAACGCCGTGATGGTCTCGCCGTCCTCCATCTGCAGCCGGTCGAGCTGCCTCTTCAGCTGTTTCACCCGCGCCTTCTTGACACGGTCCTCCCCGACGCGCATCCGTCGGATCGCTTCCCAGGCCTCAGCCGCGGTCTCGTGTTCCGCGATGGCCATGACCATGGCGTCAGGGAGAGACTGCGAGAGCGCGGTGAACGCGTCCTCGTCCCTGGCCTGGTCGTACTCGCCCTTGCCCTCGATCGCCGACCAGCAACCGAGAGTCCTCATGATGATCTTCATCTTCACGGCCCACACGCCGTAGTTGGTGTCGGTGAGTTGGGGATAGTGGACGGGCACACCTCCCCTGGGCGCAGCTCGAACGACGACGGCGCCTCCGTCGTCGCCCTGCCTCCTGGCGGGCGTCGTGTACTTTCTGGCGCCGCTGCTGCTGCTGCGATTGGGAGTGACATCCCCCATCTCTGATCACCGCCTCCTCTTCGCCACCGTCCACACCGCCGCCGCGATCGCCTCGGTGAACCCTGAGGCTCTGATACCAAATGATGGAACACAGGCCTAGATACTCAACGCGATCACAGTGGTGAAGAATTCGTGGAACTCACGCGCCCCTCTGAACCTCGCTCTCTCTGACGGAAAACAAGAACACACAGAGAGAGACAGTTTTGCGACGCGCTCAACTCCAGCGTCTTTTCTGTTTTCTACTTTTATTCAGAGGATTACAACTCGCCCGAGCATCTCGCCCACGATCGTTTCTTCCGCGCCTTCCCACGGACGTGATCTTGGCCGATCGCCTCGCACGCTTCTAACGAAATAAAACGATCTGGAGACTAATTCTCCTTTTGGCTAGGAAACCGCCGCAACGTGAACTCAGCACGTTTCTGGCTCTAACTTATTACAGAGTTTCAGAGAAATAAAATAAACGTGACAGGTTCAGTAAACCATCGAGCTTAAATGTCAACAGAAATCGGCACGCGCAAGGGTGGATAGCTAAAACATAAAACAAACGGAAACAAATACAGTCCGGTGCTGGCCGGAGAGCGCACTAGTCAGCATGTTGACTAGCTAGTACGGAAACGTCATCCCAAAAACTGTAATTATTTGGGCCAGGTCGAGACGGATGATATTATGCATGTACTGTACATAGTACCTCTCACAATCAAACGCTTAATTGTAGTTTGAATTTGTGTACAAGCGTGTCCCTCACATTTTATTTCTCTCTTTCCTCCCAATTTACATGCGGCGGCGTGGCGCGTGCATGCTGGTTCAGCTGATCGGCCTCGATCATTGACTGTTTGGGCACACATTGGGGCCGATATTATGATACCGATCTGTCCAGGTTTAATTACGATCGGCCACCGAGCGATGTTGTGACAACCGTTGAAGACTTGAAGTACAAAAGTAACAGAGAAATATAGAGTCAGAGGAGCTCTCTTGACGAATGATTTTGGGGTATTTATACGAAAAATGCTTTTAGATCCTAGCTTCAGGGCTAAAAAATATTAGAAAACATTTAAAATTTCTGAAAAACAATATACAAGTACTTATACATGTATAGTGTGTGTACCAAATTTCATCGTCATATCTTGTAAGACGTAGCAAATTTATTTATTTATTTTGCGTTTTTGGAGCCACAGTTTTATCTTTTTATTAATAAAAACTATATTGTATTATGTAACAAACGTTTACAAATATGCAGCGAAACATATGCATGTATTCATGGAACAGTTCATCATTTTCGAACTTCTAAATATCACTTTCATTTTTTTAAATATGGTCCCCGTTGCCTGGGAGTCAATACAACGCTCTCCGTATTTATGACCTTGGATATGCACAAAAAAGGTGCCTATTAGGGAAAAATCCTCATGAACCATTTCGGCCTGTTTTGTTCGAGGTAGTTGGGCAAAACGAATGGGAGTTTCATGGGTGAGCCTGTTAAATCTCTTACTCCCTCCTATCCATATTAATTGTCGCTGAATCGAATAGTGTTAGATACATTCGATTCATCGACAATTAATATTAATCAGAGAGAATATTTATTTGAGGGTTTTGGGAATTTACGTGGGATGGGGAGGGGGAGTTGGGGCCAACATTTTCCACTGATCTCCTCCCTAGCTAGGGCGACGAGTTAATTCGTGAGATTTTTTTTGTGAAATAGTTAATTCCTCAGATCAATACAACCATTTTTATCTAAAAACGGTTCACGCTAATTCAGGAAGGGGGTTCCCATACATTATCAATAGAATTACGGGTAGTCCCATATCTAGTCCCTCCACCAATTCCTTCCTCTTAACTCTCATTATATTGCCATTGGTTGCAAACATGTTATTTAGGAGAAAAAACATCATGAACAATGCCTTTTGGGAAATCCACAACCAATAGATAGCAAGTAATTCCAATCCTAGCACTCTCCCTTCTATATTGACGCTTCTTGCATATATACATCAAACTAAAAATCTACTCCAAAAATCTCAGCGGGGGAAATTTGATTGTGTAAACTCCATTAAACCAATATGGAAAAAGATTGAGAAAATGATACGACATATAATGATTATTGTCTATTTGATAATTCATATTAGAAAATCTTTGATGGAAAAATGTCATTAGTTAGTTTGAAGAACAACAAATATATATTGTACACTTCTTTTTTAAACCTAGTATGAAAATAGAAAGTATGACCCGTGTGATCTTTAGAAGATCGTGCCAAATAAAAACCTTTGATGATAAAATAACTTTGAGAGAAAACTCATGAAAGGAAAAGAGTGCAACATATGAACATCAAGTACTATGTCAGTTGTGCTCAAACGTCGAGCAATCAGAATATCCACATAGTCGAAGGTTGTGGTACCGACCATGATAGGAAACGCAGTTGCATCAGGACGGTGCCCCATGTCCCAGACATGGTCCCACCGCCAGTCTTGTTAGAAGATTCTCTACCTCGTGCACCTTCTCGCCCTATGTCGGTGTCCTAGGGTTTAGTGTTTAGGCCTTAGTGTCTCTCAACCCCATGCACCCGTGACCTATCTCTATGTCGTCGTTGAGAGGATCCGGACCCCCACGAGAGGCTATAGCTTTCCTTATCGGTTGGGGACCGTCCTTGTGCCGAGTCTGTTCTACGGGGTGTGGTCCTACAGGGGTCCTCTCCCTTCGGTCATGATGTGGGTCCTAGGCTCACGCCAAAATGAAAACCTTGTAGGTTTGATTTTCCTACGAGTCTTTGTATCTCCCTGGTCAGAGGTACGGAATCTATTTGTCCAGTGGATTTGAGAAACATCTAATTTGGATTGTTTGTGTGACGTAAGGACCAAATGTATATGATATTTCTATAAGTATTTTGGCTTTTTTGTGGTACTCATCTCCCCTTATATCTGAAAGAAATCATGTTGCAACATCTATCCTCGTATGAGTTATACTAACTGTAATATGTGCAAAACTGTGATCATATTTTGCACTCATTTTGCAACAGCTATCCTCGTATGAGTTATCCATCTGTAATCTGTACAAAAATCACACACAAAAAACAACGAAAGCTGCGTACTAAGTTCCACAATATGTAACTTAACCTAGAAAGTAGAAACATAAATTTGCACTCATTTTAAACGGATTTTGTAGTTCTCAGTCGACTGAGAATTAGTTAGTTCTCAGTCGATTAGTTAGCTGTCAGATCTTTGCTTCTAGATTCGTGTTTTAAGTTGTAATCAGCTGGAGCCGGAAATCACTAGAAAAAAGGTTCCCTTTGCGAAGGAACACAACGGACCGTGGCGTGATGACAAGTGTCAGTTTTTTCCTTCACGTGGTCCCCCGTGGGCATATGCGACAAATGGCAGCATGAGAAAGTTTTGGTGCGGAGAGTTGCATGTGCATTTATTTTGAGATTCGTTTAAAAAAATGAAATATCTTTAGAACCGTTTATCCAAATTACGAACCGTTTTCACTTTTGAACTCCTCGCGTCGAGATCTTCAAAACTAGATCACATGTTGATAGGTTTCGACGATTTTTTTTCGTACAACCGGTTATGTATAGTTGTATAATCTGTGACTGTGTAGTTGTACAATCTGTGTTTGTACAAACTGTTGTACAACCTGTGTTTGTACAAACTGTGTTTGCCTAGTTGTACAACATGTGTCTGTATAGTAGTACAACCTGTGTTTGTACAACCTGTGTCTGTCTAATTATACAACCTGTGTCTGTACAAGCTGGGTCTGTCTAGTTGTACAACCTGTGTCTATATAGTTGTACAACATGTGTCTCTTTAGTTGTACAACCTGTTAGTTGTACAAACTGTGTTTGCATAGTTGTACAACGTGTGTCTGTATAGTTGTACAACATGTGTCTGTAAAACCTGTATCTATCTAGTTGTACAACCTGTGTTATGTAGTTATACAACTTGTGTCTGTATAGTTGTACATCTCAGATTTTTAGATTCACGTGTAAAAGATTCTGTACATCCGTCTTTCTATGTAATATATCTATGTAGTTTGTATTATATATTATGTGTAGTTTGTACATCCGTGCTTAATATTTCTTATACTTCCTACTGTGTACTAAATACCTTTGAACTAAATACTTTACTTTTGAACTTGGCATAAAAAGTACAACTATCGATGTGCTTCACGGAAGTGTACGTACATGGGGCCTCAGCTCGTGGGCTCACGTGGGGCGATAGATGTACACGAACGCGGGAGGCTTTCGCTCGCTCGTACGCACGCGCGGGGTTGCTGTTCCAGTCAGGCAGTAGACAAATTTGATTTTGCCAGCTTATAGGCTCACCACGTGGCGCGCTGCAGACACCGAAGTGCCCTTCGCGAAGGGAGCCCTCTCCCTAGCGATACCCGCTGGAGCCTGGAGGTACCACGCACCTGCGGGAGATGTACGTGCGTGGGCCTGATGGTTCTGTTTGAGCTCTTCGGTTTGCTTCTTTCATGTATCTATGGGCTTTTTTCATGCATGAGCTTTGATGCATGCGGGACTTTGCTCACAAAGCTCGAACTTTTTTTGTCTAAACAAAACGCTTACATACTTTTTTGATTTTTGCAGGCTTTTGTTCTATTGCTTCCTGGATTATTATTTTCCATTTTATAATTGTTGTGCCGGTGTTTATATGTCTCACCCTCTCAGCCTGTCACCTCATTTTTGTTCAAATTTTTTCTTGTAGTTTATTTTCTGAATTTAGTTTCCCTTTTTGTTTTTCACCTTAAATTTGTATCTCTTTTTTTCTTTGGCTTGCATGCACATACCGAACACTATTATTTTTATTTTTTCAAAGGTTAATCTGGTTTCTTTGTTTGTCGTCTTAGAAGAATTACCAAAACAAAATTCATAGTATTAACATATTTCCACTTAAGGATTGCTATTTAGTGTCATACGAGGTAGAGATCGATCAAGTTCTCAGGCATTGGATTATCATCCAGTTGCAAGTGGGTTGTAACTGTGACTTTTTACAGTTGTAAGTCGGTTGCAACTGAGTATTTTTATTTTGGCCAGTTGCAAGTGTGTCGTAACTGGGCATTTGTGCAAGTGGGTTTGCAGCTGAGTTTTATCCAGTGTTGCAACTGAGATTTTTCAGTTGCAAGTAGGTTGAAACTGAGATTTTCCAGTTGCAAATAGGTTGAAACTTAGATTTTTTAGTTGCAAGTCATTTTACAATTGCAAGTGGAAGAGTTGCAGCTGAGATTTTCCAACTGCATGTGGGTTGTAACTCATATTTGGGTCATACTTTATCCTAGGTATGAGTTGTAAGTATGTTACAATTGAGATTTTCTAACTTCAATTGGTTTGAGATTTTTTCTAGTTGCAAGTTGGTTGCAACACCTTTTTTCAGTTGTAAGTGGGTTGCAACTAAGAATTTCTAGTTTCAAGTTGATTGCAACAAAAATAATCTAGACTGAGTTTTTTCCAGTTGCAAGTCTGTTGCAACTGACTTTTTTCGAGTTGCAAGTGGACTGCAACTAAGAATTTTTAGTTTCAAGTGGGTTGTAACCGAGTTTTTTTCTAGTTGCAAATGATTTAGAGCTGAGATTTTTCAGTTAAAAGTGGGTTGTAACTGAAAATTTTGTCATGGTTCATGCTAGCTAGGTGTTTTAATTGGGTCGCAACTGACATTTGGTGGAGTCGGAGAATTAAGCCAATTCTCGTTGAACTAATCGTGGCCAAAACAATTCGAGCTGCAACTGATGCACACACAAGTATTCCATTTTGTGGAGGTCGATTGTCATCGCGGCCTCCGCGTCTAGTCTTGCAAATCATTCAGGGGGGCAGAGCCAGTAGACAGTGCGGCCAATGACCAATGACGACGATGGGATGGGAGGAGGCCCGAAATAGTTGGAATTGTTTTTAGGGCATGCACATAATTAGATTGTTCACGTAGAACGCTGGGTTCAAACTTCAAACCAATCCTATAAGCTTATTACGACACAAAACAAAGTACACAGCCTAATTCCGGTCCAGTTAATTTGAGACAAATTCCAGCGCAGTTAGACCCAGCAAAAATAACAATAACACGGCATGGGCTTGGGCTTGTTCAGAAACAAGAACAGGCATCAGACAGAAATCGCTCGGAGGAATATAACGTACGATGCTACGGTTGATGTACGTCGAGTCGTCGACTGAGAACTAGGTAGTTCTCAGTCGACTGAGGACCAGTCACGCCCCATTTTAAAACCGAAATGAATGGGCCAGATGTTGGAAACCGTAGTGGTTGCAAGCACGTGTAAATCTGTATGTTTGTTTCATTCCGTTGCAATGCACTACCATGAATGTGAGTGTCACAAAATTTAAATCGGATAAATAGTACATCAACCGACGTCACAATTACACAAGCAATACAAATACTCCATAGCGTGCACGTAGTCGAAAATTGATATAGTACTAGAATAAATTGAATTAATCAATCGACTCCCACTAGAGAGGGAATGCGTGGGGGTTGCCGCCGGAGAAAGAATTGCCGACGAAGGAGGAGGAGGCAGGCTGCTGGACGACGACTTTGTTGCTGTTGTACCTGGTGCCGGCGCCAGCGTCGCTGTTGATGCTCATCATGGTCATGCTCATGGACGCGGAGTACCCGCCGCCACCACCCGCGGCACTGGCAGTGCTGTAGGAGGCGGAGATGGAGGTGGTCGACGACGACGACTGCCGCCGGCGCGGAGCGGCCCCCTTCTCGGCCCAGAGCAGCTCCTGGGCCCTGAGCGAGGACCCCTTTCCCCAGCCATGGAGGCCGCAGGAGCAGAGGAGCCCAGCGGCGGTGGAGGTGGTCCGGCCGGCCTTGTGGATGTAGCGGTGGCTGTACTTGCGGCCGAGGCAGTCGACGCACTTCCGGCCCTCCGGCATGTCGCCCATGCCGGCGCCCACGCACCGGCGGCAGTAGACGCGGCCGCAGGAGAGGCAGCGGTGCCGGAGGATGTGCACGTAGCCGCTGCAGAGCGCGCACAGGTTCGAGTGCGGTATGCCCGGCCGACTGTAGTTGCCAACGCCGCCATTTCGACGTAAATCATGACTGCTTCGCCGCTCTTCCGCGGCAGAGGGTCTGATGGCAGTACGGGACCGGCGGCCTGACGGGGGAGGGGAAGGAGAAGGTGACAGCTGAAAACCTGCTGCCGAGTGGACGTCGCTCTGCCGCTGGTCGCCGCCGTCGTCGTCGGACTCGACCTTGTAGGTGAATATGTTGGTGGAGGACCTGAGGAGCGCCTTGCCGTTGCGCTCGTTCTCGTCGTCCTCGTGGATGGCAGCCAGGGCGGTAGGCGAGACGGCGCCGCGGTCGGCGGCTGCAGGAGGTGGCCGGACGACGAGGTCCTTGAAGGTGAGGTCCACGGAGCCGTCCGGCACGCCCAGGTAGAGGTCCTCTAGCTCCTGCCGCGCCATCCGTAGCGTCGCCGTCTTCTCCGCCATCCTTTCCTTCGTCTCGCTCTGCCACGGTGCTACCTAGCAGAGTCGCTTATATGTATGTATACTGACAGAGCCGATCGACGGTTGCCGGCCGACGCATATCCAGCCTGTTCTGGTGTGTGCTCCGTACTTATTAGGCACCAATTACAAGGCGATGAATTGGTATTAGCCTGCAGGCGCAGCTAATAGCGTCTGTCTGTCGAGCTCATCGGCGATCCCCGTTGTTTGTTCCGTCGATCAATCCCATGCACGTACGGTTAAGCCGATCCACCCGGCCGGCCGGCCGGCATGGCACCCTGCGCTCCGCGTCTTTCATCGGCAATATAGTATTACTAAGAAAACTTCAGCATCTCACTATACGTGCGCGTAAAATATATGAATAAAACATAGACCAGTTCGACCCCAAGAACATGAAACATAGACCAAGTCCTGCAGAAACAAAAAAGTATAATTCATCGATCATGGATTAGAGTCTTAGAGACTAGTAGTCATGACACCTAAAACGCCAAAGAAAATAAACCGCGCTTCGATCGAAGCAACCACCCACCATACGAAAGCAAGTAAAAAGTGATAACACTTTTGGTGTTTCTTTGCCATATATATATTGTGCAGCAGCAATATTAGTTCTTGTTCAGATTACATATAGTATAGTATAGCACTATGATCACAATCTACAATGCCGGTGAGTGCGACAGACATAAAACCCATGGGCGAGTGTTATACCTCCACCCAGTATTTACTACTACACTGGTTTAAGGACCAGACTGCTTACTACCACCAGAGGAAACAGCAATCTTCAGGACGCACTGCATCACTTCACTTCAATCTGCACCTATTCACTCCGCAATCTACAAGGAAACTCTGCTAGCCTCTCGACACCATACGTACTTGCAATGCTATTTTCGTGACATATATCCCACCTACAGACCTTATATATAGCACGAAACAGAAGGCCTGAAGCATCTACTCTAGGTCACTTCCTGATGAAACAAACTCCAGCAGCTGGAACGCATCGATTTCGGCAAAGTAGGCTCTCCGCTCCTCGATGAACTCCTGACTTGGTAGCGGCTCGCCAGAACTCTGGTCCAGAGGCTCCATGTGCGGCAGCAGCTTTCCCTTGTTACCTAGAACACAAACACAGGGAGGTAATAAGAGTTCGCATTCTTTGAGAAAAAAGTTCCAGGAATGAGAAAGATCCACAGGGAAACAAAACATAGTAAACAGGGACCTCACAATTTTCACACAAAGGGCTGTCAGATGCCATATAAAAAGTTAACATGCTAATACTAGCTGGAAGCCCATGCCTTGCCATGGGGCAGCAAAGAGACATACATAGGCACTGATCAGAGAGACGTTCTATTCAGAAAAAGCACACACACATTGAGAACAACCATATACGGTGATTCCAATTAGCACTGCAGCAACGGTTTTCAGACCAGTGAGAGCTGTTAGATAAACAGCAACTTGTATTCCACGGTGCCTAAAGGCCACAATATATAGTACATGAGAAAGCCAAAAGGCTAGAATATTAAAGGCCAAAGGCCACCATAAAGGCTAGAAGGTAAAATGCCAAAGGTCAACATAACACCCCCTCAAATGCAAAGCGTATGCAATAGCATTGCATTTGAAGAAGTGTAAAACTAGAAAAGAAAATGATAATCCAAAATCCGCATCTTGGGAGTGTCGTCATAGCATGAAGAGTCTTCAATAACCTGTCGAGTCAAGCCATAATCGGTCGAAGAAGAGACCGACACAACCCGAGAGGTGGTCAGAAGAAGAGCATGTCACAAAAGATCATAGCACAAGAAGCCCAACGGCATAAGAAGCCCAACGACAAAGAAATGTGCGTAGATCAATTACAATGCAGAGAGATGACGCATCAGAGAAAGACACACACCGCATCAAGAGAAGATGGGTTGTCAAAAGATGGCACATTAAGAGAAACAAGCATCGCGCACAAAATCATAGCCCAAGACAAGAGAATAGGCGTAGATTCACAATGCAAAGACAGGCCACAGAAATCCTATAGAAAGGACCAGGACCATAAAAGAAAAGCAGGCTGACAAAACAGAGGTATAGTGGACTCGCATGATAATAGACACGAAAAAGAAACGGATTTGGTGGACGCAGCAGAAAAACAGAGCACCAAGGGAATGCACACGTGTAAGATAGAGTAGATAGACTGAATCTTGTACCAACATGTGGAGAGCACACAGCAGTTACGAGAGGACACATTTTTTTTTTTACAACTCACGAACGGACCTGAACAGAAAGCAACTCAGGAACTGATCTGGGAAATAAAGAAACCACGCACGGAGCAGCAGCCAAACGAGATCCATGGGGATCAATCCAGCGAACAGCAGCAGCAGTCAAACTAGGAGGTCGGTGGAGATGGGAATCATGCAGCGATCGATCCAGCTCTTGCGAGAGGGCAGTTGAACGAGGCCGGCGGCTGGGCGATGGAGTACCAGCACGAGGCTGGCGACCGGAAGACAGCAGCGGAACGAGGAAGCAAACAGACGCAAGGGGAGATGCACGCCGATGCATCAATTCAGCAATGAAAAGCAGCAGATGAAATCGCTGACAACAGATCGGGAGGACGAGTTGCGCCTTGCGCGTCCAAAAAAAATACCATAGCTCATGATACCATGTTAGATAAACAACAACTTGTATTCCACGGTGCCTAAAGGCCACAATATATAGTACATGAGAAAGCCAAAAGGCCAAAGGCCACCATAAAGGCTAGAAGGTAAAAGGCCAAAGGCCAACATATAACTCTAACAAGAGCAACCAAATTATCAATCAATCATGACAAACCAAAGTAATCACGCCATAATTATGTTGGTGGCATTATCCCTGACACTAGGTTGGAGTTAACTTAAGCTGCATAGTTCACCAATCAAGGCATGGATGAATAGCTGGTTGATCCTGCAAACCAGTACAACTTCACTGTGCACACTAGTTTTGATATGAATGCCCGCAAATATTTAGCATAGCAAATTCAGAGAATTTTAGTTAGATATATATCATTCAAAATAAAGTTTTTTCAAGTTTTAATTTAAACTACCGCTGACATGCATCATATGTTCCTTTAGTAGTAATTTCACTATATTATCATTCACTATTTGGAAAATAACTAATCTGTAGGATTGGTTCTGTATCATTGGTTCTTCCAATTAAATCATGTGGTAGATATTTTTCTCTAGCCTCTGTAAAGAAAAAGAACAATTGTAAGAGGCTTACAATGGATGATTAGCATCAGCAAGCAAGCACCATTGGATGACCATTTTATTTGCAAGCAAGCACCATTGGATGACCATTTTATTTGCAATACAGCAAGTAGTCAACAACAGTTAATCTTGATCAGATAACTATCTGTATCTGTATGTATAATACTTGAACAGAAAACTATTTGTACTTGCTTAACATGATTATCTGCGAATCATGCTGACCAAATCCTAACCAACACTTGTACTATGCAACAGTTCATTCACATAATCAGAAAGTTAAATTCAGATGATTTTAGGTGCCCTTAGTCTATTAAAATTCTACTATGAAGATCTTGAGAATGCCCATGAGAGAGGATCAGAGTACAAGGAAAAAAATATCCCAGCTAGCTTCCCTACAACATATGAAGTGAAAATTTAACATCCATGTTTCAATACTGAAAATAAATGTACATTCAACTGATATCACATAATGCTAACGTTGAGAAGATTTATTAGAATCACATGTTGCAGAAACCTAATATACCTTCCTCGTCTTTTTGCTGGGAGGTGATGATGCCCCAGGCAGCACGGCTCCGGTCTTTACCTTTGGTTTACTGGAGGCATACAAGGGGAAGATCAATCAATAAAAAAATATCATGATAACATCCTATTTGGAATTGCAAGTGTTCAACATTACAGAAATAGAATGTCACACTAAGGCAAAGAAAAGGCTGCAGGGGAAAAGGTGAACAAATCAATTGACAATATGAATGATACAAAACATGACTATCGACTACCCACAGGTCCAAAAATGCTCCAATGTGTTTTCTGAGAATAGGTGCAGGAACAGTATATGGAAATGGTGGTGTGAATAGAGTCACACGGAAATGGATCGCTTGCACTTATGTCCTTGCTGCACAAAAGTCAATATGCCACTAGGTTTTATATAAATTTTCTATTTCCACCCTTCATTTTCATACTTCAGACACGCCCCCGGTCATTGGCCTCGATCGCTTTTAATACTGTCTGAAGCTGGGTGTCACAGTGGTTCTATGGATAATCAGATCACACAATATCCAGCACTAATGGTCATTCTAACGAAAGAAAAGGACAACGTTGCAATAGGTGAGGAACAGGATAAAGAAACACAGAACCAAGAAAGTGTCAGAGTCAACGAAATATCAGTAATACAGATGGACTGCTATGGTAATACATAACGAAGGTGCAGTTCTTTCAAGAAATAGGATATGATGCAATGAGCATGCATGACCTACATACATATTGCTAACTTCTAAGTTTTAATGAGCATTACTTGGATATGGCACCAGAGCTTAAATCTCTCCTTATCTGGACCATGCATCGATAGAGATCTTTGTCATGCTCTTCTTTCCTGCCTAAGGAACTGTGGTAAATGCTGTATAAAGCAAAGGTCCAGTGTTGCTAAGTTTTCGTGGACCATGGCCCAGAATCCCGAAGTTGTTGCGCAGGGCTGGGCAATCCTTAGTTTAGAACAAAATAGAACTTGTGGGTTCCTAAGAAAACACATATATGGTGGGGATTAGTGTAGAACCAGTGAAGAAGATTGTTCAAATCCATCATCCCAAGACCATGGTGCGGAAAGAGGTAGAATATGCCAGCATGGCGTACACTGTCTTAGTTTGTTCATCGTTCATAGCACCTGGGTAGTCCACAGCGACCGCGGCCGAAGAGCTGCTCCCATGTGTGCTAGATCAAAGCAATATCAAAGAGTACAACTGGGCAAGATAGGTGATAGATGTTTGTATAAATGTTATCTAAGAAGATGCAAGCAGACCTGAGGAAACTGTTGACATCTACATACGCGGATGCTGCCATTTGTTCGGGCAGGCCGGTATCTGGAATGATTGATTACGGACAGGACAATGTTCAGAGAAACTATGCCCCAAGGATTTCAGTCTACAGAACCAAGAGAATTAGGGAGCTCATTAAGTTGGACAGTGAGGACATCTCGCGTGTTGTACAAGGTTAGTAACTAAACTTATATTTTGACAGAACTGTGATTACTGTGCATATCAAGGCCAGTGACTTCACATGAACAGATATCATGCAGAAGCACCCCTTAGTAGCAAATGCTGGTACAAGAAACCATGTGCAGAGTTCCTTATGAGCATGGCTGACGTAAAGCACTGGTTAAGAAATGTAAGGGGAAAATCATGGTCTAATTTGAAAAACATATGTCTGGTTCACTGGTTGCTTGCAGTGAGTGCAAAGATTAAGAAGCTGATCGATGATGAGGCGATGTCTCGGATTTGCAGTGGTTTGCTTAAATTCGTATCTGAACTAACATGGGCAGAGATGGGAACTCGACAAGATGTGACACAAGATTCAGTGGGGTTGAGAACCAAGATGGTGTCAATACCAGCCCGGATTGCCATTGTCTGCACAGTACAAGTGACATTTAATACGTGCGCTGGATCAAGCTGCCAAAGACCACACAAGGAATAGCTTATACGCTGTGGATACCACAGCTGGTTCGAGTCGCAGCAGAACCATGTGGTCCAGATGAGCCCGAGCACTACACTGGATTTCAAAACGAAGGTGCACTTCTTTCTAGAAATAGGATATGATGCACTAAGCGTCCACGGCCTACATATTTATTGCTAAATTCTAAGTTTTAAATGAGCATTACTTGGAGCCGAGTGCTAATGTAAACATACCTGATCTTTTTAATCTTCTTTAGGTGAGAAGTAGAACTCTGAAGCTCCCTTGTGGGTTTGTCCATCCCCTTGATCACAGCAACTACTGAAAAGAAAAGGGAACAACAAAGTGTTAGTTTCCACCATATCTTGTTACTAGGAGCCAACTAGGAAGAAACATGATGAATTCCAGTAGCACGTGGGCAATGCTCTCATTCTGAACTTCTGATAAGCAGCCTTCGAGATTGCTCTTTGACTGCATGACAATTTATTTCATCATGAAAGCAAGGTTTCCTTCTTTCGAATTTAAAGAAAGAGAAGGCATAGTGTTACTGCATTGAAGCTGACCAAAATGAGGAATAGTTTTTACATCACAACAGAACAAAGACTAATGGTGCGGTGGACAGGAAACCTATTTTCTGTCTAAGCATTTCCGGTAAACATTGAGCAACACAAGCCCAGGCGATCGCCTCGGAGCAGAGCACGTGTGAATAAATGATCCATGTCACACCGAACCATCCACAACATGCCTAGTTGCTTCAGTGTAGCAAGCAAGCAGGGCATACGTTCCTACCACCAAACTAGACAAAAGTGACCTAAATGGACAGTGACCGAATAAGCACGGCCCTGTGAAAATACACAATAAATTTCAACTTGCTCCTACAATCAAATCAATTGAGCAAGAGGAACCCCGATTAAGGCCATTCCGTAGGTAGCTACTTCAAAAGCAGCGGCTGCTGGCGGGACGGGATCCTTTTCCGAATCCAGCGAAACCCTAATGAGAAATACGAGCGGAGATGGCGTAGCTTACCAGAGAGAGGCGGCGGCGGAGGAAGGGCCGGAGCGCATCGGGGGGCAGCGGTGGAGGAGCCGATGCTGCTGGTGCTGCTGCAGGCGCTGGGGCTTGTGCGGAGCTTGGTGGGCTTGACGCGGGTGAGGACGGAGATGGCGGAGGAGAGGTTGGTGAGGTCGCCGAGGGCCGCCGTCGCCGCCGCGGCAGCATCATCCCGCTTCCGGCTCCGGCTACGGTGGCCATATCTCTCTCTTCTGGGCGAGGAGTGAAGGATTTGGGCTTCAAATCTGGTGGGGAAAATGGCCCATGTGCATTAGAGAGAGAGCAAAGCCTCGCCGCATCTACCCACCCGATCAAAAACAATGATATGATAAAGTTCCCTCATACATGTGTGATCAGAAGACCATACTAGATTTAAAAGATTGATCTAGTCGAGTTTAAAATTGCAGCCGGCGATTTTAGATGTAGCTAGGGTTTACAAGATGGCCAAGAGGGCAAGTGGGGTCTCACTCCACATTTTGTTGACGACAGAGTTTCTATTCTCCACTATACAGATGAAAAAATAATTTTCATGTAACTAGACTTTGAGAAAGCCATTAATATGGAACTCATAATTTGAAAGCTTGAAATCAAATCAGCCGATAAAGCCAAACTCAAATCAATCGGCCTTGCAGGGATCGCCATTATCCGAAAATTCAATCTTTGTCTCTCACAGCTTGATTCTTCTATCCCACCACCTCACCGCCACCACACGGCCTCTCCACTTCCATCTTCGTCTTGGTCTTGCGCCGGATGACCTTGATTGGCAAAAGGAAGCGTCGTCCTCCAATACTATGCATGTTCTCTCGTCCCATACTACCGAATGTTGACCTCGCCGGCTTTAGACTCGTCCACGGCTTCGAGCTTCACCTTGGCGCCCTCTGCCCACAAGGTGTTCGGTGATTTGCCCGTGCGTAAATATGTCTCAACCTCTCTCTGATGTCAAGCTTTGGATATTGTGTGTATTTTGTCTGATTTGCCCGTAGATCACGGGTGCATGGAGTCATCTTCGATGATTTCTATAATGAATTCTTGGACAAATCGCCTAATGATTTATCTGACAACGGCCGGTTATATTTCTATGGCCGTGGCTCTCATCCTCCATGCAGATCAAATGAATGCATTGTCGCTATTCATGGGATTGATACCATGATATGTGATCATCGATGCATAACAAGGTCGTCGGTCATGTTCTTCTTTAGAAATACTACTCCCAGCTGAACATGCCAACTTATCCGGCGGATATATTTTGAGGACACTTCTGGATGTCTGGAATGTGTTCGTGTGTATTCTGGAGGATTGGGGCAGAACGAGCGAAGAATAGGCATATTGATGTGGAAGAAGGATTGTGATGTGTCACCGTAAAATAATAACCGATCATAGCAGTTGATGAAAAATGGCAACCAAGCATACCTCTTCTGCTTAGTTATCAATATATTTTTCTCCTTGATATGCATCGCTATATACTGATTAAACACACATGACAAAAAATGTTTCTTGCTTTTTAACATCTTTATTTTGCAGTTACACTCTTTTTAGAGATAAAGAATTATCAACATATATGTATGAAACTAAATGGTTTAAAAATGCCATTCTCACCAAATGATCGGATAATATGCATTTCAGATTACTATGGTCGGTAATCCTAGATTACATGAAATTGGCCAAGTAAGTACTATTCGCTCGGCCCAATGGACAACTAATTCATGTTTGGAAGATAAATCAGCTAAAAATTGGTGACATTGTGTATATGCTATTGCATGATGGCGTATTCTTACCAATAGGCCACCTTCAGTATATCCTCAAACCCTGATTACACGATTTGCAATGAGAGGTTTAGTGAGGCATTACAATGTGTAATTAGTTATATTTTTGTTATAGACTGACGAAAAAAGCTAAGTGCAAACGGGTGAAATCAGAAAAAACTGATTAGCGCAATCTTAAGAAAACAGGAAAATGTCGAAATTCTTGCCAGAAACGGCAACGGTTAATGCATCCGTTGCCAACAAGACATTCACATTAGTGATAGGTACTGGTCAACCAAACTTTTTTTGGTTGCCGAATTGATTTTGGACCTGTGTCCATATAGTCACTCTGTACGTAGTGCACTATGAGTAGCCTTTGATACCATATATACTCTAGATTTTTCTATCTACTTGTGTACCTATTAAGGTACAAACGTTTATCCAGATATTCTTTAGAATACAATTTAAAGATACCTACAAAGATAGATAAGCCTATACAAAAATTTATATACATATTATTTTTGCAAGTGAAACAAATTAATCTGAGACAAAATGTGATGCATTTTTTATTTATTTATAACATTTGATATAATTTATCATTTAAATATCACTCTAAGGCGCAATGTATTAGAAATACAAATGTAACTTCTGTTACATAACACAGATCCAATTTATCACAACATATTACGATATGAATTGACAAAACAAAAACAAAGTTATAAGCATGAAATTCTTAGTATAGATAATTATATTTAAAATTTGTTATGAGAGGCGAATTTGATCAATGTAAAAAATGTTTGCGCTTCTTAATTGTTTGGGTATAATAATTAATTATTTGTGTTAGTTAGAAAGACTTTGTGAAATTTGTCGTCGTAGATATCCAACTATATAAGTTGCGCGGAGACAGTGGCAGACCCACCGTAGGGACGAGCAGGGGCGGCCGCCCCGGGTCTACCGAGGCGAAGCAGGGTATCACCCTTCTTTACTTCCGCCGGCCAAGCGGAGTTGTGTGTCATGATAGATCGATGGAAGGTTTGTGTACAGGGTAGAGTACGGGAGAAGAAGACGTATTACCGAAATGGGCTAGGATTGGGTATCCCTAAGTGGAAAAAGGCCCATCAACCAAAGAAATCCCCGTTTAATTAACAAAAACCTCATCGCAGTACTTCTTGCCCGTTAATTGTTTGAAGTATTTTCTGTTTCTTTTCCGCGTTCGTAGTATATTTAAGGGGTCAAGAGACCCGTTTTTTTACACTTATTTTGTATATAGACTTGTATTTGTTCCTAACGATTTTGGACACGCCAAATATTTGCCCTGGCTAATCTAAATTCCTAGGTACGCCACTACGCGGAGATGTAAGGGTAACAAAGCTATCTATGAAGTTTTGAAAACCCATCGTTGTACGCCGACCCTAGGAGACTCTCCCGTTTCTCTCAAGCACGATCGTTTTGTCGTGGGATTCGGCGACCGTCGCGGCGAGGTGACTTTATGTTACTGCCTTGGCCTTTCCACCTTTTGGTCCCCGTGTGAATATCTCGATGTTGATTTGAGGTCCGTGACAGGAACCTCATGGTCATACATGATCGTTCTCTCGCCGGTCACGCTTGAGCCCACGACGGCACGAGCGCGATGCACAAACTTCACATCGTACCTTGGCGGCGGTGGTGAGAACACTGATCTTCATCACTGCGTAGCACGTCCTCGATTGTGTAGACCGGCCGGTCAAGCCGCTTACGTTCGCCATGGTGTGGTGTAATATTGTAATCGGTCTCACCTGTTATGCAAACATTTTGACGCTGTCAAGCCGACGTGTCTGTTAGTTTGTTTGCCGACGGCTTGGATTGCCGACGGTGTAAGAAATCCGCCGGCACTGACACTTTGCCGACGGCATTTGTGGTATGCCGACGGCATTTGTGCCTATGCCGACGGCATCTAGCCGTAGGGGAGATTCCTGTAGGGTACTCGCAACGAACTCAGTACGTGCTGCTTGAGGATCTTTCAGCGCCTGCATGATCGAGTAGCTCCGTGAGTACTAGGCGCTAGTACGTGGTTTTTTTTGTTTGCAATCACTAGTACTCCCTCCGTTCCAAATTAATTGACTTTCATTTATTCACATGTGGATGTATCTATACGTGTAACATGTCTAGATACATCCATGTGTGGACAAATGGAAGTCAATTAATTTAGAACGGAGGGAGTACGTGGTTTGAACGCTGAAGCAGTCGTAAGTTCCGTTCGAAAAAAAAAATACCACGGATCTGTAATTCCTAGCGATACGGATCTACGTGTGTATCGCGCATGCATGGGGTTTAACCAAGGAAAAAAATAGCGCGCTACAACAATATAGCGCGGGCCTAAAAATACGCTATTAGCGTGCTATATCGCGCTATAGCGTGTTATAGCGCGCTATAATACACGAATTGATGTAGCGTGACCATCCTCAAAACATTATAGCGTGCTATTAGCGGCGATATAGCGCGATATTTTTTTCCTTGGGTTTAACAGCTCCGCTCCTTCCCAAGATCGATACGGCGGCGGAGAGGAAGGAAGGAAACCTGCCCGGATTCGAATCGGATTCCACCCTCGTTGCAAGGATAATAAATTGCCACCGATCTATCGGCTTCTTCCTATCTCTCTTGCAAGCGCTGGCCCGGGAGCGAGAGGAGGAGTCCGACGATAGGAGGAAGGAACTACAAGGCCAGCACTGCAACTGGTTCCTCCGTTCAGTTTGCAGGGGAGAAGAAGAAGACGACGAGTTCAGATGGGGGCCATCCTGTGCTGCTTGAGTTGCCCCGACGACGGATGTTTGCTGTCTCCCATGGCCTTTCTTGGACAACAACGATCTCGACTCGGCCGCCGCTGCTCGTCGGAGAGCGGATACGCCTGTTCAGGTTACGGTTACTGTTGCTGCTAGTTCCACTGGTTCAGGGCGGGAGGATTCAATGCATAATTTCCCTTGCCCTCCAAGGCCTGCACTTCATGATGATCCACAGTTCATCCGTCAGATGGAGCGGCGCCCGCTAGTGGCAGGACATGAAAAGGCTTCAACGCAGTTCCAGAAATCTATTCAGAAGGCTGGCGGGTCATCCCTTAAAGCGCAATCAGAAGTCCAGAAGATTGGGGGAACATAGGTCGACGTTCCTTCTGACTGTGAGGATGACTGTCCGATTTGCCTAGAAGAGTATGATTACGAGAATCCCAAGATGGAGTTGCAATGCAGCCATGGTTTCCATCTTGGTTGCATCTTCGAGTGGATGGAAAGAAGCCAATCTTGCCCTCTATGCGCCAAGGTTATGCTGTTCAACGAGGACCAGTAACCATGCCGTTTGCGTATGCTCAAGACCTGAATCGTGTAGGTTGTGTAGTTCATAGCGTTGATGAAATCAGGTCGTTGGCTTTTCTTTCTTGAGCAGATAACTTGTGTTTCTCTTTCCTCGTCACAGTTGATCGATTTGTGCCAATGCACACCTGACATTTCAAACTGATGTTGGTCTGCTGAGTGTAGTGGGTGATTGCATTCGCTTGGCATACTGTACTGCATATACCACTTAGTGCAACTTCTTTGCCAATGGTTTGCAGCATGAACCATGTTGTTATTATTGAATGATGAAGACTACTGCATGATCTGTCACAAGTTTCAGAAAGATACCAAAATTTATGTTTCAAGAAAATGTATCTACAGCGCATATATGGACTGACCTTCAAATTAAAGCCAACTAATTGATGGATGCAGATTTGTAGCACCCGAGCACCAGTGGACCCTATAAATTTTGTTTTTTGAAATTTTGAAATTTGAGTTTCAAAAAAATCATAAAAACATTCCTATGATACATATGCATGTTTCCTACAAGTACGTGCCAATTTTCGGTGCAAAAAACGTCGTATTCCGGGCTGTATAAAAATAATAAAAACCTGGGCATAAGAAAGGGAATATATTGTGTTGAATCTGTCAGAAATTTCTCTTTTTTGCCTAGCCCAAAATATAATTTTTCAAAAAACGAGCTCACTGGTGCTCGGGGGACACAACGGATTTCCACTAATTGATTTCCTTTTCTTCTGATTTATTCTAAGAAAAAAAAGCATATGACGTACGTGTGTCATTGTTGTATGCATGTATCTACCTATGTATATGTATGTACAATGCTACATCGCTTTTCCTATCAATGAATGGGCGTCGTCATGTCAATCGGCCATCTGGCCGCCAGGGCCACCGGCGGAAACGTAGGTCGGAGGCAAACGATCCCTATAGCTCCGCTCTCGATGTCTTGTGCGCGTCACGGTCTCGCAGAGATGAGCATGTGCACTCTCGGGGGGTCTCATGTCATCAACACGCCATTTGCTGAGGGCTCACTCTTGTAGATGGGCCAATACATCACCCTAGATCCATATATGAGGCTGCCACCATAGATCTTCCAACTAGCGGTGCTGCTCCACTGGCGACTAAAGGGTGAAAACTCGAAGGGAAATAGAGGATGGCTGCTGTCACGAGGCATGCGCGCGCGAGAGAGAGAGGATAACTCATCCATGCCCCCATATCAAAAGATGACAGGTCCTGTCTCTTTCTCTCGCTTCTGGGCAAGAAGTTAAGGATTCGGGCCTCAAATCGGGTTGGGAAAATGGCCTATAAGCATTACACTATTCAATACAAGATTTTAGACTCCGACCTTTTTGTTGACACTCGAAAAAAAGATGCTATAGATAAAGTGTATACGAGTGGTGGTTTGACCACTTTTTTTTTTGACCAAACGGGTATCCCGTCAATTTATTTTGGAGAATTCGCCGAACATTACATGATCCCAATTCTAAAATTCAAAAAAGAAAACAAGAAACAAAGCACGACCTACATAGAAGCTAACTAGGGAGTGACAACTGCACCCCTCATGGGCACACTAACCGACATTCACCCTGAGCAAATCAAAACAATTCATGGAAAGTACTTGTAGTGAGTAACATTCATAACTTTTGGGAGACAAGAGAAATCATGCATCACATCGTTAATCTCGCCGTCAGAGGAGCCCAACCTTGAGGCTTGGACAAAGCATTCCCGATCACCTTCTTCAGCATCTCCAATCCATGTCCAAGCTTTCTTTGTCTTGACTTCTCTACAACATTGCCAGAGATTTAGAAAGTTGCATAGCCTAAATGCTATAGATGCAGGATCATCAAGATTTTTTTTCTTAAAACATGCATCAGTTCTTGTCCATCAAACTGCAACACCCCACTGAGATCCAGCTTTCTCGAGAACTAGAGAAGGATTTGATCCTAGTCCCCATCCATATCCTCAACCCCATCGGGTGGCCTAACCAGACCAAAGGCACACATAATGCCATAGAATTTCACGAGGCTGCACTGAAACAATAGATGATTAACTGTCTCTTTCTAACTACAGAAGTGACATTACTCATTGCCAGTCCAACATCTTTAACGAGTCGTCCTTGGTAAGAATGCCATTTCTTAACATAAGCAAGAGAAATATATTAATCTTCAATGAGATCTTGATCTTCCAAAGGAATTTATGAGGAACGATATATGTAGCTCGCAAGGTCATATATACAACCCTTTCATCCGGAATTTGCGAGAGGCCCATATCCATTTGACTTTATCAGGATCATCATTTAATTGAATTGGATATACAAGATTTATCAACTCAGTAAACTGAGTAGCATGCAGCCTCCCCCACATTGTTCTTCTAAATACGATACACCCTAAACCTTCATTTTTCACCTTTGCCAAAATCACATGTTTGGAAAAGGTAATGTTGTACAGTCTTGGGAATCGAATAGCCAAGTGTGAGTTATTTATCCAGCTATTTTCCCATAACAAAGTCTTCTCACCATTGTTCAGAACTCTCCTGGCATATCGTTAGAAGGTATGGTTAACTCCATCAAACATTGCCAGAAGTGAGAACTTCCTGGTCAAGCCTGAGTTTGTGACAACACCTTATTTTAGGTATTTATTAGTTAAGTTCCCTCTATATTTTTCCAACTTCCGTAGACACTTACATAACCAGAAAGTCAACACGGAGGCGGAGCAACATGTAGCTCTTTATTTTTTTAAATTCATAAACCATATTTTTTATGAATCAAAAAATCTAAAAAACAATCATGGATGTAGATAATAGTGCATCATACCAACGCGCAAAGTCTCAAGCCAAAATAATTCATATATTCCGAGCTACACAAAAATAACAACATCAGTCAAATTTTCGTAGAGTTAAATTCTTGCAGTGTTCACTACTTTTGAATTCATATTTTATCATTTTTGCGCAGACCAAAATACAAAATATTTCGAGTTTATATTTTAGACGCCGATAGAATACAACATTATCTACATCCAGATTTTTAGATTTTTTTAATTTTAAATTATGATTTTGGAATTTTTAAATAAAGAGGTTGCCACCTCACCGCCTGTCAGACAGGGTAGCACCATTTTGACCACTTTGCTCATCTTGAAAAATTAGTACAAGCGCAAAACATTTTGTGAGTTCAGCCACTAAAGTGCTCATCCTGAATAAGTTCAATGACCAATGGTGCATATACCCCTTTTCTATAAATATCCCACTATTTTAGTACTCCTTCCAATACCCGTTGGTCTGATCACATATATAATGGTCTAAAAATAATTTGAAACTCAGTTTACACACACACACAAACCGGTATTGATTTTACTACTGGTGTGGCCCAGACACGCGCCAGTAGTAACACTCATTATAATTTGCAAAACAAATTTTTCGGCTAGAATAGGGGAAGTATAGTGCCACCGTTCAATTTATACTAGAGTTTTTTAGGACATACTCTAGAGTTTTCTATAAATATACTTAGAATCACACACAAATTTTTTTGTTTTAAGACATTCATTAGACCCAATATATACTTAACTACTTCTACCATAAATATGTATACACTATATAGTTTATGCAGTTATCCAAAATTATTTGAGGAAGAAAATTATTACAAATAAATGTATCACAATGCTAATTTATTTTACCTATATAAAAAGTTAAACATAACATTTAACAATTTTCATGTGATTAAGAATACCATGTAAGAAAATAGAAGATTATATTCGTTAAGACCGTAGCATGCTAAAAATAAGTATACAATTAATATAAATTATATTAGGATCAACTATCCCCGTGTCCAGATAAAATATGGACCGGCTATGGTTAGTCTGAGTTTAAGATCTTTTTGAGAAAAATGCTAGTTTAAAATCAATGGCTGAGTAAGCGCTTTGCCAATTTCCGGTCCGTGCGTACGGTCAGTTACGAGTTCATCTTGATACAACTTGACACAAGTTCAACCTGATACAACTTGACACGAGTTCAACCTGATACAACTTGACACAACCTGACATAAGTTCAAACTGACACAAGTTCAACTTGATACATAAGATAGCTACATAATAACATAACCAAAAGCAACCAGATAAGTAGGTAGACAACTATATTTTTTCAACAATCAGCTTCAGACTCTTGTCACCATCGCTCTAAAACCAGAGCATGATAATATCACCCACTGCAAATTTCTGATCCTTACTTAGAGACACCACTTTCTTGTCATTATGGCTTTCTTGTCTTCTCCAAGCTTCATCCGGACTTCAGCCATTTTCTCCTTATTATTGTAATAGACCTTTATATCGGTTTCTGTTTTTGTAAGATGGCTTCTGAGTAGGTCTTGGTGTACTCTTTGCTGAAATACCGCAAAGATATGGTAAGGCAATTAGACAAGAAACACTAGCTCGCAAAAATTGATTTGGAGTAATATTTTTTGGGGTCAAGCTAATGGATAAGAAATACAAGTTCCAATCCAGTTTAACTTTACCATCTTGCCTTTGAAGTCGGCAATGTGTGCTGACTGCATCCTGCAAACATTGCAAAATAGAGTGGTGTCATTGGTTGGTTTTCAGCACAAAAGTCCTTCAGAACTACTTTTGACCATCATCCAAGTCGACCGATTGGGAAACACGCAGAGTTGGTCTAGAACACTATCATCCGAATTGGCGTTGTCGTAGCGGTAATGCCTGCTACACAAGCTCAGGTCGAACACCTTGACGGTGAGCACGTCTACGCCGTCATAACTGCAAGACCAGGAAATATGGCCTAACTGCAGGCTGTAAGAGTGGGCGTACTGCTCCCAGCCGTGCCCGACGTAAATGTGGCCATCTCTGTCAATCACAACCTCCACATCCCACAGGCTGCCCATCGCCCACCTCACGCAGCTTCACTTCACGGGGCTCACCAACAAAGAGTCTAGGATGTTTGACTAGAAGTGTTCGAATACAATGTTCTAAGCCATGAGAATGGAACTCTCATATCATGCATTATTTTCCTAACTAGACAGAAACTTATGGTATCTTAAGGATTAGGCAAAATGACACGATCTCCAAAGAGTTCCTTTTAGTGGTATAAGCTCCAGGTGAATTAGCACACCCGTTTAACCCCACCCATCACAAGGAACGGTTCGAGGCCACAGACGACGACCAAACCTAGAACGAGCAGACGATCCACCTCCGGCCCCACTGTCAGCGACAGCACGTCCTCCCCAAGCACGACCCCCGCCGCCGTCTGCTTCCGCGCGACCTCCGCCACGACCGGGTCGTCCGCAGCACCGCTGACTCTGTACTCCGACTTGCGCACACAGCACTCTTCAATCCTGTAGCACGTCCCCGCTCCGCCGTGCATCGCCACGGCAGCCCCGCCCTTCTCGCCCCGCCGCACGCTGAACCAGGGCGTCGCCTCATCCTCCTCGCCGGCGTCGTGGGTGCACCGGCAGACCTCCCACCTCTTGAACATCCCGAGTCCCTTCCGCCTGATCCTCATGAGCGTGTTTCCGGCACGGTCCATGAAGAAAACCTCGCGGCCACCCCTGCGGCCGTAGCTGTCCACGCGGAAGGCGACGCCGCCGTCCGGGGCGTACACCGTGCAGCCGCTGCCGTTGAACACCAGCGACTTCATCCACACCGTGTACGCCTGAATGCCGCTCTGGTGACCATCGGAGGAAGAACTGGTAGAGACGGCGGCAGGGAGGGGCTGGATCTTGGCCATTTACGAGGAAGAGATGAAAGAAGAAGATTGCTCGCTCTGTTCTGCTGCTGTTGAGCTTGAGACGAAATGATTGGGATGGTGGGCGTCAGTGGCTGGTTCCACCTATTTATACAGGTGCTTGAACTTCTTTAGTTATCACGTGTCTAAATTAGTTTATGGCACTGCGTGCGTCACGCGATAGGATAGAATAGTGCTGCACTGAATTTGTTTATGCTCGATCTGGAGTCAGCATGCGATCGATTAGCGCCACGTTTAATTTGGACTACTATTAGCTGGGCATGGTTAGCTATTCTGAACACATCGAGAGAGCAGATATGAAACTATAACTCATTGTATATTGTACCGATGCATCATCCACTGCAGTAGTTGAGACCTGGATCAAACTAAAACTCGTTGTGGAACATGTGCATGCGATTATTGGATTTCAAAATGGATGGATGATCGAAACGTACAACGGATCCTTCTGTTTGGGCTCCTTTTTTAGATCATTCCGTTCGGTGAGCGTAAAGAAAGTAGGCACGTACACTGAACGAGAGATAAGTACTTGCACCTAATTAAGCTACGGCTCCTTCTGGAGGCCCGTTTGCATCCTTGTTCTTGTTTCCCTTTCTCTGATGTCAGGGTCGGCCACCCTCAACATTGTTTACAAGGTCACTTATCCACACATGGCAGAACACCGAAAACAAAAAAACATGGTACATTTCGACTCATAATTTTCAGTGATTATTTTCCTGTTATCTGACGAAATTGGCTTTCGCCCCGCTTTATAAATAAAGCCACATGGCCGAACCAATACAAGGTGATGAAGTAACCCTCTTACAAAGCAGCTCAAAGATAGACAAAGAAACCAAGAAACCAAACTTGCCACCGATGACATTGACACGAAACCGAGAAGACCGGAGCTCCACGACAATGCCCTCAAGAAGGGAACGACGCCTTGCGCCGCCATTGTCGAGACTAAGTCAAAGGTTTTCACCCGGAGCTCTGACGCGGCGAAGATAGCTACAACGACGCCCCCAAGAGGGTAACGACACCCGCGAGCACCGCCGCCGTTGACGCCGAAGCGTTGGGCTTCCGCCCGGAAAAACCTTCGCCACCTCTGGTAATTCGGACCGCCCACCGTCATCGAGTCCGGCTTCTAGAACACGATCTAGGAGCTGCCTTTGTCGAAACGCCGCCACCTCCAGGGTCTCCCGCCACCCGCTTATCGCCATCCACATGGCCGAGAAGCAAGGTCATCACCACTATCACGTCGCCCGCCGATGAGCCACCCGCGCAGTCCACCATCCGAGGCCGCCGCCTCGGCGTCCGGGATCACCAGCCCACGGTGCGGCCAAGCACCAGCACAATCAATCCAACGGAACGGACCGGAGAGGACAAGCCAACCATCCGGCTCTCGGACAGTGCAGGTCAAACTAGCAGGACGCACCCGCCTGTCGAACCCATAGAGCCCATACCGGGGCTGCTAGGCGGCTGCCGGATCTAGGCCGTCTGGCCCGGATCTAGCGCCCCAACCAACGTGGTCAGGGGATGGGCCTCCAGACCGGAAGCCCCTGAAACCGACGACCCGCAGGCCGAGCCAACCCGAATCAGCCCCGAAGGGCCCATATCTGGGCCGAGGCCGGGCCCGCCGCCATCGCCGGCCAGCTCCACCCCGCAGCCATCCAAGTGCCGTGCCAGCCCCGTCCTCGCCGTCGCAGGCTCCGGTGAGTCGTCGTCGCCGTGCCGGACTGCCCCGCCGGCCAAGATCCAGGGCGGATGGGCTCAGGCTTCCACGGCCGCGGCGGGCCGTAGCGGCCATGAACGTCGCCCCCCACACCGCCTCCACGAGCAAGAGGTCTCCCCTGGTCTGCGCGCCGGCCGTCGCGACCCTAGGCCTCGCCTACCTCCGCCGAGTAGCACCGCCACCAAGAAGAACGCCGCCCCACCCGGATCTCCTCGCAGCGGGTAGAGGAAGTCCTGCCGCTGCCTGCACCGCACGGGATTTGCCCGGCGGCGCGCGCCGGCGGCGGCAGGGGAGGAGAGAGGGAGGAGGGTCGGGGGTGCCGGCGGCTAGGGTTTCCGCCCCTGGTCGCGCGGGAGCGACCAAGGAGCGGGTTTTCAATCTCTACTCATCCGTCCCCCAATGAAAAATCTTGTTATATACGTATAGCTGAAATCAACTACTAGTATTGCTTCCAGCTTTCAGGCATAAGTACAATGCTGCAGTGTTATACAAATCACGGCCTACCACAAAATTCGGAGCCTCGTGCAGCTTTGCAAAAACCATGCGCACATTGTATTTTAAACTGAACTGAAACGAAATCGACATACGCTTCGCCATCATCCTGATTGAGCCTAAAAGAATCAGCAGAGAGGATACATGTTGACCGGATCATTTGCTTCTGCTGAACAGGAAATGCATGGCACCACATTAGTTTCCGCGTTTAATTGCGGTACGAAGTCCTGTGCTTTTGAAAGTTTGGAGTGCAAAATTCAAGCTGTACAGGGACTTCACGGTCTCTATTAATTGTGAAGTTAATATTTAATTTTTTAAAGATGCTCGTTCTCGATCTTTTTTAAAGAGGCTGAAAATGTAAGAGAAAGTCTTGGTATGAAAACGAACTGTAGCTAGCACCGCTCACGTTTGAGCGGTTGTTCATCTCATTCTCACGCATAACATGCAAGGAAAATGAAAGAAAATGAAATGGGATACAAGATCATAAAAGCTAGCGTTAGATATACGCGGCAAGGCACACGTTGTGATACAATCCTCGTGTATATGTACATGTCGCGTCATCGACCACTTTCTAGAAAGATAGAGAAAAGGAGGGAGGGGAGCTCGACAACTCGTACTCCCTCCGTTCCTAAATATAAGATGTTTTAGATGTTACACATGTTATCTACATGCATATTAAAATGAGTGAACCTACACATAAAATATGTCTAGATACACTTGTGTGTATGTGAATGTGTACAAAAGGTAAAACATATTATATTTGAGAACGGAGGGAGTACGTGATAGTATAGTTGGCATCTGATGCCGGGTGACTAACAATTTTTGCTCAAACTATCCCTCAGTGAAGATTTGTCATGCAGCACCCCCCGTCCCCGTTCTGCTAAAACTTAATGAAGGAACTCTTCATATATGGAGGGTTTTGAATTCCGAACTATGGAAAAAAATTGCTGACCCACCGAAATCACCAAAGTTTCTGAAATTCTAAAAAACTCTTTCAGAATTATCCCTTCCAATGTTTGTCGAACATAAATGAAATTTGACCAGATTTTTCAAACATAAATTTGTTCCAACGGCTGGCTGTGGCGCCGCCAAAAGCGTCTGAATGTGGCGTTCGCCTGTGCCTGTCGGCGAAAATGTCGAGAAGAGCGGCCTCCACGACACAAGTGCAGCCTCGATCATGACGAGTAGGAGCATATCCTGTCCATTTCAGATTAAGTACTCCTGGATAGTGGTTGGCAGAGCTTAGTGTAGTTGTCGAGAAGAGCGGCCCCCACCCACACTAAGTAGTCGGGCCAAGCTCCGACACTAGTAAAACTGCATGTATATCTAGCTAACGTGCACTTAAAGAACATATGAATCTATTGATTGATCGAGAAACTACAATTCTAAGAGGAAAGCTTCTTCAACCACTCTAGCAACAACAACACTTTAAGTAAGTATGTAAAATGAGCTGATATTTTTCTATAGCAGGTGACCGACAACGGGGTTATAGAGGAACACATGTCCCGTAAGAGGAACACAGGATTCCTACGCCATCTGCACAACGCGAAGATGTCCCTTAGTATGTACATAACTGCGGCGAAGGCCTCTCGTTTGATACGACGATCATGACCGTCTCCTCAACCGATGCTTTATTTCCCACCTTCTCTATTTTTTTTTGATAAAGGCATTTACTATTTAAAAGATTTAAGCATTACACCCATCCTCTCCATAACAAAAAAGCCCGCAGTACACAAGGGTAACAAGAAACTAAAAGCAATAGACGAATTACAAGCAAATAATTATAAAGCGCCGATGCCTAAGGTGGTCCAATCCGATAAACTGGGAGAGAATTTCACTTCCCGGCCTCTGCACAAACTAGGGATGCACAGTGCCATTTAAGTATGAGTATCAGGATTTTTATCTTTGTTAATAACCAAATCTGATGCTCACGATAAATTGCAAGAGTATTAGGAATCCCTGATTCTCAAGTATAATTCTCAAGTATAAATAGGAACCTTCTCTATGTTGTTCTCCGACTGTCCTCCGCTTTTTGGGCACGCCTATCATCGTCCTTGGCCTGATCGAGGTGAGGTGAACAATGTTTCCTTATACATATGCTTGAAGAAGTAGGGACATACTTGTTGTATCTTCCATTAGTTGATTAATTATGTTATTTTCGTAATCATGGTGTGCTTTTTTTCCAATGATTATTTTTGACAATTATGGATGCATGACATGTATGTACGGTATGGCCGGCCTACATCAATTGTACCCATGTTTTGTTACCTGTAACATAGTTTAGATGTGTCAACGATGAGTATTTTAAGGATCAAACGGTCTCTGCATGCAAGGTTCACAAGGGTGAGGAAATATTTAAGTGTAGAGCTAATCAGCCAATCAGGGATCATATGCTGTACGGTACTATCTAGCTAGGAAAGTACATCGAATACACGGCCGGCCAGAGTGATTGGTGACTTGCTCTAGTTCAGCTGCTCGACACCTCACCATATTCATTCTCCAAATTCAGTTCAAAGGAAGAACATAAAAGAACAACTTTTCTTTGGTGCATGCAAGCTCCTTGTACAAAAGCACCATTACACATCTTCTTTGCACTGAGTATATGAACCACATGTAGACTCTCTTAGAATACATTCTTATTTGACCGACTGACTCAAGAACCAGCACAGCACGGGATCTCCGTGTAATTAATTGATTAAACTTTTCTCACCGGAAACTGTCTGTAAAAGGGCCTCCGCATTTAAATCTTCAGCTTGAACTAACTTGGATTGGAAATGATTTTCTGGATTAACCATGTTTCATCCGGAACTTGGAACTAATTCGTACTCCCTCCGTTTTTTAATATAAGATGTTTTAGCATTTATCCACATTCACATATATTTAGATGTATGTAGACATATTTTAGTTTGTATGTACACTCATACTAGTATGCATGTAGACAACATGTTGGATAGCTAAAACTTCTTATATTTATGCCCGGAGGGAGTACTTGCCAAGCAACCATGGAAGCACCATGCAGAAAAAGCGCAACGACGATCCGGTCAGGAAGTTCCCTTTGCTCTTAATCATAGCAGGTTTGCGTGTACATGTTGATTTTATCTCATTAGTTTGCCTACGAGGCTCCCTCTGTCTCGTATAAAACACAATATCACGTACGGATCCTTTCGCTGAGCTCTACAAAAATATGACTGTTTTTTCAAGAACACGCACGAGGCCTGCGTGTCTTTCTTATTAAGATAGAGAGAATTTTACATCGAATCAAACAGGCCAGGAGAACACAAGCGAACTCCAGCCGTGAGAAGAAACTGACTACTCACGAACACCTAAACCCACTCCACACAACTTGGCCTTCTGCCATAGTTCCCACTCTTCCCGGATTGATTTACAAACCACCCAAGGCATCGATGCCACCTTGTCAAAGACCCGGCTATTCCTCTCCAGCCACAAGCAACGAGCTACTAGAATGATCAGCGAATTCACATCTCGCCGCCTGTCCACGGGGACCGCCGCAGAAACCGCACACCACCAATCTGCCAACACGGTCTGGGCAGTTGGCGTGAAACGATGAAGACGGAGCGGGAGCAACATCGAATACCAGACTTCTCTCGCGAAGGAGCATTGCACGGTCAGATGCTCCGCCGTTTCCTACTCCTGGCAACACAGCGGGCAGGCAGCAGGACGATCAAGCCCGCGGCGCTCCAATCTGTCGGCAGTCCACAGACGCCCGCGCAGCGCGAACCACATGTGTAGCTTGTGTAGCAACGGTGCCTTCGACGACCAGAGCTCCTCCGCGGCGGGGAAACCGACCCTTCCCAAGAAGAACGCCGAATATGCTGAACGGGAGGAGTAATTTCCATTTGCCGTCAGCTTCCACACGAACTCGTCTTCCTCCGTCCCCAATTGCTTGTCTCCCACCGTTTCCCAAACATCCAGGAACTCTGCTATTGCCGGGATGGATGGTGCACCTCGAATGCCAGCCACCCATCTATGATCGGGCAATGCTTCAGCCACGGTGATCGTAAGCGCCTCCGCATTCACGAATTCCATCAAATTGGGAGCCAATTGCGCGATGCTCTGTCCATCTCTCCATCTGCTCGTCCAGAATTTCAGCTTGCGGCCATTGCCCAATTCACACCTCGTGCAAGCAAGGCACAGCTCCTCCGCTTCCGGCGCCAACTTGAACTCCAACCCCTGCCAGGGCTTCTCCGCCTCTGTCATCTGTAACCAACGCCAGCGCGCTCGCAACGCATGATTCATCAAAGAACGCCGAATATGCTGATCGGGAGGAGTAATTTCCATTTGCCGTCAGCTTCCACACGAACTCGTCTTCCTCCGTCCCCAATTGCTTGTCTGCCACCGTTTCCCAAACATCCAGGAACTCTGCTATGGCTGGGATGGATGGTGCACCTCGAATGCCAGCCACCCATCTATGATCGGGCAATGCTTCAGCCACGGTGATCGTAAGCGCCTCCGCATTCATGAATTCCATCAAATTGGGAGCCAATTGCGCGATGCTCTGTCCATCTATCCATCTGCTCGTCCAGAATTTCAGCTTGCGGCCATTGCCCAATTCACACCTCGTGCAAGCAAGGCACAACTCCTCCGCTTCCGGCGCCAACTTGAACTCCAACCCCTACCAGGGCTTCTCCGCCTCTGTCATTGGTTCTTTGATTTTTTTGTCCGTGGTTCCCACAATTTATACAGATTATTAAAAGGATAGTTTATATCCATATGTATTTGATACAATAAAAATCTTAAGAAACAGGAAAATCCAACCAATGCTGAAGCACACAAGGAAAGTAATATAGAAATTCACACCGCATTTAATACATAAGTTTTGATCACATGGAAGTAGTACTAAATACATAAGTTTCGATCAGTTTGGAAACACGATCTCAGACACCTGATGAGTTTTGTGTAACCAACACCGATTCTAAAAGGCAGAGGTATCTGGTCTCAACAGACAGCATTAACAATGAGACATCCGGCAACAAAGACTTGGACTACGGCAGAACCGAAATATTAACGACCACGGCTTGCAGGGGCAGTCACGGACAAAGACTATGTACACGCAAAATAAGTCCATGCTGCAGTAAAAAAGTTCAGAATTAATCGGGAGTTGTGGATAGAAACAACAATAAGTCCGGTATGCTGGATACCTGCATATAATTCAAGACAGTAGGGAACACGATGATGGTAATGACTGGAGCTGATAGGCTAAAGCTTCAACCTGTCAATTGGATAGAAAATAGAGCTGAAACTCAAACACCTACAGCCAACGATAATATGAATGATGCATGTGTATCTTCCCAAAGAGGAAACATATCATTGCAGATCTTGAATTTTCTTGCGTTTCCATGCAGCGATACAGTACACAATCAACTATTCAGCATAAGCTACCAGAGCAAATGACAGGTCAAATCCAACGTTTCTATTACTTAAAAAAATGCATATGTAACATATTAATTCCAGCAAGTAGTTATATGGAACCACCAAAGAAAAGAAATGCCCTAAAAAATATAGCGCATTTTTTGGCCGAAAACGGTAGATGCACTCCTATTTATATCATTGGAAAATAGAGGATCAAATTTGACTTCCTCGTATATGATTTAGAGGACAAAAGAAATGCAAATGCAAAATGAAGCACATATTTATTCAAATTACGTAGCCGATCAATGCCTCACGTTTCATCCACAACAACTGGTTTTCTCTTTTATTTCTTATTATAAACAATGCAAGATAGACAGAGGATGAAAGCAAAACAATTTTATTTTTAAAGAGACATGCGAGATGGAGATCCAAGAGTGGGCCGATTTGGGGTTTAATTTTGGCAACCCACTACAGCCCAAGAGAAAAGAAATAACCCTATTTGCACGTGTACATCAGTTGGTTAAGGAACCAAAGAGAGAAGTGGGGGTTTACATGCGAGAGGGTCAAATGCAGCGAGGTCGTGTAGAGCCGAGGCTGCAACTGGACTGACTGACGTTCCATTTGAGCTCGGCTGCAGCACTCACCGGCTTCTCCCATTAAGCGTCGAAGAGAGAGGCAGAACAGACTGCCAGGATAACTGTAACACAAAACAATACAGTATCATTTTGTATGGCTATGCAAAATACTAAATCGAGACAAAATACAGAATCAAATCGGTTTGGGCAAACCTTTCTTAAAACCAATGTAGCTTAGATACACTATTATCAGAAAGGCACTAAAAATGGAATGGTTTTCTATAAATCCACATGAATAGAGCTAGATTAGATATCTGTAATGACCAACTATAATTAGATACTCATAAATAGTAGGCACCGTATTATCAGAAGGTGAGACAAAAGGAAACTTCAATACTGCTTCGTCAAAACAGAGTAAATAGTGTTCACCCACTTGATGGCCAATAGCACAACACTGCATCTGCTAACAACAATATAAATGCCTATGCTTATTTTAGAAAGCATGGTTAAAGCATCCAACTTAATATAAAACTGCGGTCAACATATTCATAGTAGATAGTAGCGATGCTATGGAAAGGGTCTTCACTGCATTATAAAATCTTCTAATTAGTCGAAGGATAGAGAGAGTATCAGTTGGACAATATATATCTCCTAAGAAGATAGTGAACTATTAAAGGTAAAAAATGATGAGAATATGACAAACAGGAATAAATTTCAGCATTATGAACGATATGAAATCAATGAACTGATTTTTAAGAAGTAACAGGAAATATTGTAGTCACTAGTCAAAACATAGAGAACTAACTACACAACTAAAACCTCCACTTCAGATCCTAAAACAAAGCATTCGTAAAAAGAACTTCAAGGAGGGAGCAAGGGGACTTTGAATGGACCTGATCACTCTGAATTATACACACTAATCTGACCTCTAAAACCCTAAACCTTGCCAAATTCAGAGAAGTTCAGTTAAGGTTTTAAATGCTTTTTACATCATTTGACTGCATTTTGCAGATCAGTGCGCCAAGGCACATACTTCTTCAACACCAACAGAAAGTGCTGCTTAAAGTTTGAACAAGTTTGAACTAGCAAGGAGGGAAGAGATCAACTTGGGGATGAAGAAACCATAAAAGGCAAAAAGGTGATAAAGGAGGGAACACCCCATGTGCACTGTGAGCTGAGAAAGGAAGGGGGAAACTTCCTCCTCTCCACCAATTCGTGCCACTCCACCACATATGGAAAAATGTAATGTGGTAATGTAACAAACATCACAACAACAAACATATGCTTCACCATGTGGTAATGTAACCATCCTTCAGCTACTCCTTTTGAGAAGAAGATAACATGTTCTTCTTTCAAGCAATGCAATTGGAACCACAGGAACAGAACAACAGGAAGACCATAGATCAGATGGAGAGAATAAATAAATAAACATTATGCATTGATATTAAATGGTTAATGGTGAGATGGCGCTAGACATGCACCTGGATAAGTAGGGTTAGTAGAGAGAGAGAACCCAAGAGTTTATAGTCCCATGTGGTAAAATTGGTCATAATTTAATGCTTAAGAAGAAAGAATCATCTTATTAGCAATAATCACTATCCATAATTTAGCAAATCATCAAACCCAACCATATGAAGGTATAAAGTATAAACACAAAAAGTTCTGCACAGAAAAAATTGTAGCCACAATAATGAGAAGTTGTACTGACCTGAGACTAATAAAGCTAAAAGAGAAGATGTTCGCGTAGGATGGATGGACCTGCATATAATTTAAAAGGTAATTTGCACCCTGCATCTCATAAGAGGTAGCTTTGAACAATGAAATTAGCATGATCTTGGGCTATTGAAGAAGCAAAAAGGTGTAGAAAGAACATATGGTTGTGACACAATTGGGTAGCATTCTCTCCATACCTTGATGTCAGATGTTCCAAAGTTTTGTTCGGATCATTTCTTATCTTTGTATCCTGCAAATGGTTAATCGTTAGTGGTAGAAAAAATGGGCATATAAACCTGAATCTGAAGAGGAGTAAATCCACCCACATTACACAGAACATTATCCCCGTTCAAGAATGTGCATGCTGGGGTAAACGAAAATATATTTGTATTTGTGCAAAGCAAAAATTTCATGTAGCAGCAGGCTAGCTAGTTCTATGTCTCCATGTATCAAACCAAGCCGTACAAAGCTAGCTAGCAATTGCAAAAAAAAGAAGCTAGCATGAGCGCCACAAAGCTGCCAGCCAATATCTAGTTCCACCTCTCAGGACAACAAAGAAGCAAGACCACAACCTGCTTGCACATGCGGATGAAGACGTACGGGTTGTTGGAGCAGAGGCCGGCCGTTCCGGAGGTGCTAGCCACTGAACGGACGCCGAAGACGAAGCCGCTGGTCGAATTGCTTGGAATTTCGTCAAGCACCTGCTTGGAATTTTGCCAAGCACCTTGTAGGCATAGATGAACATAATCTGCAGAAACAAATATGATTTTTTGGGATTAAATCAAGAGAGAGAGAGAGAGAGAGAGAGAGAGAGAGAGAGAGAGCGAATCATGGGGAGGAGAAGATCTAGGGTACCTGCTCACCTCGGCTCATCGCAGTCATCAGGCTGTAGTACGGATCCATCTCCTGTGATGCTGCTGCCACCCAAGCTGCTGCTTCTTAGCGTTGAGGAGGAGGAGGCATAGCACAGAGACGGCTCGTTCCCCGCCTGCTGAGCGCGCCATCGACCTGCACTCACCCGTTGAGAACCTAGAGGTGAGACTTGAGAGGAACAGGGGAGGAGAAGAGACACGAGAGCAGCGAGCTGGCCGTGGAATCATACCAGATAAAAATGGAGAGAGAGACCGACGAACCGGCGCAGAGCACTGCTCCTCGGAGGCGCTCTCACGGCCACGCCTCCTTACTACGTGGATGAGCTCGCGGCTCCGAATCGGCGGCGGCAGCGACAGCAAATCGGGGACAGCGACAGCAAATCGGGGACGGCGGGACTGCTCAGAAACCCTAGATCGAAAAATATCTGTCTAGGGTTCATAAGCGAGGAGGCGCATCGCATACAGCCCCTGGCGCCAGGCAGAGAGGGCAAAGGGCGGAGGCGACCGCCGGCTGTAGCTCCCGTACCTGGCGTCGCCTCCCAGTTCGCCACGCGTACGGCCGCCCCCGTCGCCATGGCCTAGACGCGAAAAGACGATTCTACCCCTAGAGTTCGATCGAACCACGACCCCTGCCACCGCGCCGCGACGCCCCGTTCCGCAGCGCACACGGGAACAACCTACCACACAGGATGACATGTGGGTCCAGAAAATACCTGGGGCCACCAGCAGCGACTCGAGGTAACCTCCGTGCGGGTAGAAATTGACCGGCCGACCAGGGATATCTAGCAAACGGACGGCCATGGTCGCCCGTAATTACTTATCTACGGCCCAGAATGCCTGAGCTCTGAGGAGCCTCCTGGCCCTAGCAAGAATGTAATCTTTAGATATCCATTTTAGTTAGGCCATCGCCACAAAAACTGTATACCGGTTTTTTCGGCCGGAAGCATTCAGCAGACGGATTAATCAATTCACAATTTTTTTTTGCGAGTACACTAATTTAATAATAATGATGGAAAAGGATGGAACTTATTTTGCCAGTAATCTGTCAATTGCCATGTGTGAATGGATAACTGTTGCTGTAAAACAATTAATCCATGACGTGGGTCTCGTCGGCCTAACTGTGTGGACTGTGGACTGACATCAGAGCAAGAGAGTGAATTAGATCGACCACAGACATGGGAAATTAAACAAGAACAGAGCGGGCTAAACCTTCCTTTTTTGTTTAATTAGCTATAGAGCTGCTTGATTAGGCGCATATATAGGTGCTACCATGCGTACCAGGCCTGCTTTATGGCTAGATGCTCACCAAACAGAACAATCCGTAGTACGTTTCCATCGTCGATTGTGAGATCCAGTCGCACGTGTTGCGCGTGGCGGTTCGGATCATCAGCGTTAATTTCCCTCTTCTCACTCGTTTGTAAATTAAAATGTGTATGTCTCCCTACACACAAAAAAGATGTGTATGTCAACAGCTTCCAAGTTCTTCTTCTCCAACATATACTTATGGAAGTGACTGTTGTTTTATGATGATCCAAATTCTATACTGATGAAGGCCAATTTGTGACGAAGGAGAGCGGAGCGCCCCGGTCCGTAGGCCCATCCGGTATGCACGGAGGGGGGTGCGGGGGGCGGCAGTCCCCTGCGGTACGTTACGGATCGTTTCTGGGTCGGACTGCAGCCGACCTAGGGTTTTATGCCACCATATATTCCTCTTGTAAGCCGCCGGTTTGGATAAGTCGCATTGTGTAAATCCCCGGCGTTTGTAACCTCACCCGATTATAGTGAAGTATTGCTGGCTGGCGCCCGTGGTTTTTTCTCCTCCATTGTTGGAGGGGTTTTCCACGTTAAAATCTCGTGTCCTCATTGGTTTGATCGTTCCGCACTTCGTCGTTTCTTGGCTATCGTTTATAACAGTGACAACTTCACTAACACAGTTTAGAAGTTGTAACATTTGTGTATGGAATGAACATACTCTCATGCAACTAGTACCCGGCTGCAGTGCGATGGGGGAGAAACATTAGGTGTCACTGAAATTTCGCTAACGACTATGCCATACCTATTGTCATGTCAAGCAAAAACTTGTTCCAAAAAAGAACTAGGTAAACGTGATGCTAATTGCATGCTGACGAGGACAGTTCTAGATCGAGCATAAACAAGTTTGGGTTAGCACTATTCTATCCAGTCGCGTGACGCGTACAGTGCCATAAACCAAAATCATAAGCAAGGGACAACCACCTATAAATAGGTAGAACCAGCCGCTGACACCCCACCATCCCAACCAGCTCTCATCGCAACCGCAGCAGCTACACAAGAGAAGTCTTCTTCCATCTCGCCGAGATGCCGATGGCCAAGATCCAGCCCCTCCCTGCTGCCGCATCGCCGTCAAGCTGCTCTTCCTCCGGTGGATACCAGAGCAGCAGGCAGGCATACACGGTGTGGATGAAGTCCCTGGTGTTCAACGGCAACGGTTGCACGGTGTACACGCCCGACGGCGGCGTCGCCTTCCGCGTCGACAACTACGGCTGCAAGGGCGGCCGCGAAGTCTTCTTCATGGACCGTGCTGGCAACACCCTCATCAGGATCAGACGCAAGGGCTTCGGCATGTTCAGGAGGTGGGAAGTCTACCGGTGCGCCCACGCCGCCGGCGAGGAGGCGATGCCGTGGTTCAGCGTGCGGCAAGCTGAGAAGGGTGGGGCCGCCGTGGCGATGCACGGCGGCGCGGGGACGTGCTACACGGTCGACGTGTGCACTAAGCGCGAGTCGGAGTACCGAGTCAGTGGAGTGGACGGCGCCGTGGTGGCGGAGGTCGCGCGGAAGCAGACGGCGGCGGGGTCGTGCTGGGGGAGGACGTGCTGACGCTGACGGTGGGACCGGAGGTGGATCACCTGTTCGCGCTGGGTTTGGTCGTCGTTCGCGGCCTCATGAACCGCTCCTTGTGATGGATCATGGTCTCTGTTTTAAATAGCCGGCTATCACCCGGCTATAGCCTCGCGAGAGGGTCCGCGCTATAGATAAGGTCTTCGTAGGCTAAAAAGATAATAGCCGCTAATAGCCCGGCTAAATGAATTTAGCCCCAATTTAGCCCCTTAGCCGCTATATTCCCACTGAGGGATCGAAAAAATTGGATCAAAATTCGTCCCGCTCAGGCGAAATTTGTCCCGCTCGGCCCAGTCGGGGCACAAATGTCAACTCTAGCCCTAGATGCTTCTCGTTCTCTCCTCTCTCTCCCGAAAATAGAACCAAGAGGGGCGATGGCCATGACATCTGTGAATTATTGATACATATACATATATATGATGCTCAAATATTGTTTTTCTTTCATTATTTAGCAAAACGGCTATAAGGCTTTAGCCGCGCTATAGCCTGGCTATAGCCTTTCGTAGCTTCTGAAATCGCCGGCGCTAAACACAATAGCCCGCTATTTTAAACAGAGATCATGGTTCATGGAACGGCGATCGTCATCTATTTTTCTTTCTATTTTTTCATAGAAAAACATCGCAGGTTTTTGCCTAAATTGAGGATGTGGCGACTCTATTTGGCTGGTATATTTTCCCCTTTGTCAAGGGTTTTTGGAGACTATACTACTAGTATAAAAATTGGACGATTGTAACATACTAGTAATCGAAACAAAATTGTTCAAGTGATTGTATTATCTTGGAATCTTTAGGTTTCTTTTTTTTCTTAATCCAATATTGAGCAATTTTCCATATGTTGAGAAGCTCATTCATGTCACAATCGAGCGTAGTCAAAATATGTTACTCATAGTGATGATTGAGCACACAACTTCAGCCACTGTCGCGTGCACTATGTGAATGACGCCACATGCATGGTACTTTGTTCTTCTTCCTTAATTATTCGAGCGACGGGTTATCTCATCCCCTCTTTTCCACACATCTCTCTACCGAATTTGGAGGCTATCTCAAGGGAATAAAATGTTCTAATTTTCCAAATCCGAGGAGTTAGGTCGCTGGATGTGTAATGTTTATGGCAAAAAAGTGGGCATCACAACTAGTGCATGATTTACATTTTTGTGAGCCAAAAGTGCATGCTCGCATAAGCAAACAAATTCTACATAAAAATCCAATAGCCCACCCTAAGCTGGCATTATACAAAATGTGGGCATCACATAGAGAAGTTGAGAAGTGGGATAGGCCGGGGGGCGAATCTAGTGTCTCTTCAGCCTAGGCGGATGCATGGTCTTGTCTTCGGCGCAACATCATACTTGAGGGGTTTTTAGCACTGATCTAAACCCCCCAAAAAAAGAATACTAAGCACTCTTTCAGGTTGCCTAGGATTCAAAAAATCTGGGTTCGCGGTTGGTACTACCGATAGTGCGAACATTATGTTATTAACCTCATTAACATTACAGTGGTGACAATTTTTTTTGTCTTTGTTCAAGCTGAGGACAGACCAGCGACATCGTTTATTTATACTGTCAACAAAATGGCTCGCACAAGGGCTAAGTTAAAGATGAACGACTTGGACATGTAACCCGGAAAATGATTTTTTTAAAAAAGTAGTTTATAACTAATCATTTCGTCTAGTACGTACCTTTCATAATCCTACTTGGATAATGCTATATTCTTGGCGCCCCCTAGCACATCCAAAAGTGCATGCTTCTTTGTTCTGTTTGCGATCTAGAAGCGCACGCTTGCATAAGCAAACAAATATTACGTGGAAGTCCACTACTCCGCATGCAACAAAGCTCGCTGACCCAATGCAAAACAACAAATGCTGAGAGAGGGACCGGTAAGAGAAATGTTGAGTACTACGAATCAGTACACAGATGTTACCCAGTCGCCGGTGCCGCAAAGCAACTTGTCCGAATCATTTCATGACAGGGCAGATGAACGAGGCGTTGGCCTCCTTCTCTGCTCAAGGCGTGCTAACTAATCATTTAGTGTAGTACGTACCTTTCATAATCCTACTTGGATAATGCTATATTCTTGGTTGCCCAATGCAAAACAAACAAATGCAAAACAACAAATGCTGAGAGAGGGACCGGCAAGAAATTTTGAGTACTACGAATCAGTACACAAATGTTACCCAGTCTTCGGTGCCGCAAAGCAACTTGTCCGAGTAGAAAGAAACGACGGGCAGAAGAAAGCTTAGCACGGCACACCGCAAAGTCCTCGAAGAAGATAAGGAGCACATCGATCAGCATCGACGGCGTCCGCATCGGCAGAAAAGGCGTAAGATTCGGTCAGAAAGTTCCCCTTTGCTTATTATCATATCACGTCTCCGTGTACATGTTGATTTTATGTCATTAGTTTTCCCACTTGATTCCCTTTGTCTCGTAAGTATAAAAATGCAGTACCACGTACGAATGCTTTCTGTGCACTCTACAGAAATAATGATTACTAGATGATCATCAAAAGTCTCCGGCTCTACAAGGATGTTTTAAATCATCGGCAGAGTTACTGAACTGCACAAGGCTCCCATATTTTGGCAGGGCTGCCTTTGTTTAACATGATCTTGTTCTCATCTGGTGTCTTGATCATTTGTTCTTGTGAGTTGGGAACTAACCCCACAAGGCATTCCTATCCATCTTAATTAGGTCATCGCCACAAAAAAATACATACCATTTTCCCGGCCAAAAATATTCATTGAGGGGACGGATTAATCAATGTACTAATCTATGGCAGATCGAAAATGATGGAACTTATTTTGCTGGTGCTCTGTCAAATGCCATGTAACTGTTGCTGTAAAACAATTAATCAATGATGTGGTCGTCGGCCAAACTAGCTGTGTGGAGTAGAGGGACATGAGAGAATACGAGAGCGAAAACAAGAGTGTGAGTTAGATCAAACTGTCCATGAAAATTTAAAAGGAGATAGAGATAGCTAAGCGGCTAAGCCTACCTTTTTTAGGCTATGGCAGCTTAATTAGAGCAGGTTCTTATCCTTGGTTTGCAGTGCGTGCGTACATAGGCCTGCTTTATGGATAGAAGCTCACCAAATACAACAATCCGCGGGATGTTTCTATCGTCGATGGTGAGATCCAGTCACACGTTTACGCGTTGCGGTTTGGATTATCAGCGTTAGTTTCCCTCTTCTCGATCGTTTGCAAATTAAGGTGTGCTGCTTATCTGTAAGATGTGCTGCTTCCAAGTTTTTCTGCCATATGCTGATATGCTAATCGGCAGGTCAAAAAAAAAGATATGCTTATCGATAATTATCAACTTTACTAATAGAGCTTACAAGTTATAACATCTGTGAGTTGGCAATGATATCACAAGTAGAAACCACACAATTCCAAAATATTCTTCCAGGAGTACATATATCTGTATCCATGCACGGATGCAAACTAGTACTCCCTCCGTTCACAAAAGGGTGTCTCAACCTAGCTCAAATTTGCATGTATCTATATCAAATTTGCATGTATCTATATCATTAAGACATCATTTTGTGAACAGAGGCCTAACTAACTAATTATGCATCTATAGTTCAATGTGGGAGAAACATTAGGTATCCCTAAAAAATATCATTAACCACTATGCCAAGTCATGCTAATAATATATACTTGTTAATACTTTGGTATACCTTTTATAATCCTACATGGATAATAATATATACTTGGTTACCACCTCACACATCCAAAAAAATGTATTATTTACATTTTTGCGAAGCAAAAGTGCATGCACGGATAAGCAAACAAAATTTTACATAAAAGTACATTAGCCTACCCTAAGCGGGCATTATACGGAAATGTGGGCATCACATCGAAGTTAAGGAGTGGGACAGGCGAGGGGCAAATGTTACGCCTCTTCAGCCTAGGCGGCCGCGTGGTCTTTTAATTCTTCGGCACAACATCATACTGTGGTGTTTTTTTAGCGATGATCTAAACGAAAAATAGAATTATAACTACTCTTGCCGTGCCTAGGAATCAAAGAATACCTGTGTTCGCTGTTGGTACTACCGATAGTGTGAACATTATCTTCTTAAAATCAGTAACATTATAGTGGTGACAATTTTTTTTTGTCTTTGTTCAAGCTGAGAACAGGTAAGTGATGTCAGTTACTGCCAACAAAATCGCTCGCACAAGGGCCAAGTGAAAGACGAACGACTTGGACATGTAACCCGTAATAATAGATTTTTGCAAAAAAAATCATTAGTTCTCTTTTTTTTTGAAACAAAGGCGAAATGTTTGCCTTTTATATTGATATATAGAATGAGCAAACATCATAGGCCTAGACTAAAAATAAAAAGGCACAAAACCGGCCGGAGAAAAGTCAGCCGGTCATTTCATGACAGGGCAGATGAACGAGGCGTTGGCCTCCTGCTCTGCTCAAGGCGTGCTAACTAATCATTTAGTGTAGTACGTACCTTTCATAATCCTACTTGGATAATGCTATATTCTTGGTTGCCCAATGCAAAACAAACAAATGCAAAACAACAAATGCTGAGAGAGGGACCGGCAAGAAATGTTTGAGTACTTCGAATCAGTACACAAATGTTACCCAGTCGCCGGTGCCGCAAAGCAACTTGTCCGAGTAGAAAGAAACGACGGGCAGAACAACGCTTAGCACGGCTCACCGCAAAGTCCTCGAAGAAGATAAGGAGCACATCGATCAGCATCGACGGCGTCCGCATCGGCAGATCAAACCCGTCGGTTTAGCCGGTAGGAAACCGGAGTAGAACGGGGCTGCCAGAAAGGAAAGGGGCGGGCGAGCATGCAGCAGACTTCAGCCGGGCAGGGTGGACCGTCTCTCTCCCGAGGCGATCAGAATCGGAATCAGATATCGGTGACAGGCGATGGCCAACGAACTTGGAGCCCAGGGCTGCGCTTTGGTGGCCACATGAAAGCTCATGTGCCATGTCGTCGAATCGATCGCTCCAATAATTCATCCGCAAGATTCACGATGGCACTGTGGTCTGTCATTTGACCTGGGAAACATAAATGCTCCGTGTGTAGTATTTTCTTACGCGTGTGTGGGGCGTATTTGCGTTAGGCTTGGTCCATGCATTCGCCGGTGAATTCAGCATCTCTATTTTGTCAAGTGTAGAGCTAATTAATCGAGTGTACACTTGTTTTGTTATCTATGACATGGTTTAGATGTGACAACGATAAGTATTTTAAGGACCAAATGGTCCCTGCATGCAATGTTCACAATGGTTTATTCAGCGAAAAAAAATGAAGTGTAGAGCTGAAACAAGAACGGACTACAAATCTCGGATGACTATAACATTGGATCAAGTGGCAAAAAATTATGAAGTCACAGAAATTGTGTTGGAACACGATCATTTGCTTCAGCTGCCACAGACCTGCCACTTGATGGCATCACAAAGGAAGATTTCTGAACTACAAGCTTTTGAAATAGAAAATTGCTGCTCTGAATTTAACTTAATTTGATGTATGTTTACAGTTAACTGAATTTGCTGTCTGCTTCTCCTACCTCGCTGCTCCGAGCTCCATGGCGCTGGCGCCACTGGCCGTCGGAGCGGGCCGTCATAGAGAGCTTAAGAGGACGGCAGATGGATCAGATGTTGTACTGTACTACTCCCTCCGTTTTTTAAAATAAGATGTTTTACCATTTGTCTACATGCATATACATATAAATGTATCTAGACACATTTTAGTGTGCATATTCACTCATTTTAGTATGCATGTAGACAACATGTACAACACATAAAATATCTTATATTAAAAAAAAAAAGGGAGTACTAGCTAGCTTCGTCGGTCTGTACCGCTTCCTCTCGTCTTTTGGGGAAGTGGTGATGCTGCATGCACACCGAACCCTCTGTACATGCAAGATGATATCACATGTGTATCTTACCGAGAATCTTTTTATTTGATACTCAACAGTTCAGCCTTCTCATGCGCTAGGAAAGTGCTTTCGAATAAACGGTGCATGTGACAGCTGACTTGCTATAGTTCAGCTGCTCGACACTTCACTATATTCTTTTTCCATATTCAGTTCAAAGGAAGAAGAGAAAGAAAAATCGTGTGTATGTGTGAGCACCATAAACGAAAATAACTTTACACATCTTTTTCGTTTTTTCTGGAGAATATAGCCTTTGCACCGTAGTGTACGAACCACATATATGATCTCTTAGAACACATTCTTATTTGACGGACCAACTCAAGGCACGGCACTGCATCGGTGTAACTAAATGTTTTAAACTTTACTTAGGATCTTCACTGGAGACTCCGTGCAAAAGGAATCCGCATTTTAGTTAAATCTTTAGCTTGAACTTGAATTGGGAAGAATTTTCAGGATTATTCATGTTTCATCCTGAACTTGCAAGAAATTCGTAGTTTTCCAAGCAATCATCGAAGCACGCAAGAGTTTTGATGATAAACGTGCGATCCAAGGATGTCACTACCGTGTTAGTAGTACGTATTGTTCTGATCCTTTCGCTGAGGTGTCATTTTCTATTTAATTCTTTCTATACATCTTCCAGAGAAGCTTGGAGAGAGGTATGTACATATAGCATACAGAAAAAGCGTAAGATTCGGTCAGGAAGTTCCCCTTTGCTTATTATCATATCACGTCTCCCCTTTGCTTATTAGTTTTTGACACTAGTCATTCCGACCCATTGTAAATACTCCATTTTATAAATGAAAATGACACAGAAGGGGCCTTCCCTACCGTTTTAGTGTCAAAAAAAAGTATAAAAATGCAGTACCATGTACGAATGCTTTATGTGCACTCTACAGAAATAATGATTACTAGATGATCATCAAAAGTCTCCGGCTCTACAAGGATGTTTTAAATCATCGGCAGAGTTACTGAACTGCACAAGGCTCCCATATTTTGGCAGGGCTGCCTTTGTTTAACATGATCTTGTTCTCATCTGGTGTCTTGATCATTTGTTCTTGTGAGTTGGGAACTAACCCCACAAGGCATTCCTATCCATCTTAATTAGGTCATCGCCACAAAAAAATACATACCATTTTCCCGGCCAAAAATATTCATTGAGGGGACGGATTAATCAATGTACTAATCTATGGCAGATCGAAAATGATGGAACTTATTTTGCTGGTGCTCTGTCAAATGCCATGTAACTGTTGCTGTAAAACAATTAATCAATGATGTGGTCGTCGGCCAAACTAGCTGTGTGGAGTAGAGGGACATGAGAGAAAACGAGAGCGAAAACAAGAGTGTGAGTTAGATCAAACAGTCCATGAAAAGTTAAAAGGAGATAGAGATAGCTAAGCGGCTAAGCCTACCTTTTTTAGGCTATGGCAGCTTAATTAGAGCAGGTTCTTATCCTTGGTTTGCAGTGCGTGCGTACATAGGCCTGCTTTATGGATAGAAGCTCACCAAATACAACAATCCGCAGGATGTTTCTATCGTCGATGGTGAGATCCAGTCACACGTGTTACGCGTTGCGGTTTGGATTATCAGCGTTAGTTTCCCTCTTCTCGATCGTTTGCAAATTAAGGTGTGCTGCTTATCTGTAAGATGTGCTGCTTCCAAGTTCTTTCTGCCATATGCAGATATGCTAATCGGCAGGTCAAAAAAAAAGATATGCTTATCGGTAATTATCAACTTTACTAATAGAGCTTATAAGTTATAACATCTGTGAGTTGGCAATGATATCACAAGTAGAAACCACACAATTCCAAAATATTCTTCCAGGAGTACATATATATGTATCCATGCACGGATGCAAACTAGTACCTAACTAACTAATTATGCATCTATAGTTCAATGTGGGAGAAACATTAGGTATCCCTAAAAAATATCATTAACCACTATGCCAAGTCATGCTAAAACAAGCACTATGTAAACGTGGCGCGACCTAATGGCATGCTGACGAGTACAGTACTAGATCGAGCATAAACAACTTTGGGTTAGCACTGTTCTATCCAGTCGCGTGACGCGTACAGTGCCATAAACTAATCTGGACCCAAAAAAATTAGCTAGCTACAGGCTACAGCCACCTATAAATAGGTGGAACCAGCCACTGGCACCCACCATTCCAACCATCTCATCAAAATAGCAGCAAAGCAGAGCAATCGCCTTCTTCGATCTCCTCGTCGATGGCCAAGATCCAGCCTCTTCCTGCTGCCACCTCGTCGTCTTCCTCTGATGATCACCTGCATGGCAAGCAGGCGTACACGGTGTGGATGAAGTCGCTCGTGTTCAATAGCAACGGCTGCACGGTGTACACGCCCGACGGCGGCGTCGCCTTCCGCGTCGACAACTACGGCTGCAGAGGCGGCCGCGAGGCGTTCCTCATGGACCGCGCCGGCAACACCCTCATCAGTATCAGGAGGAAGGGCTTCGGCATGTTCAGGAGGTGGGAGGTCTGCCGGTGCGCCCACGCCAGCGGCGAGGAGGAGGAGGCGACGCCGTGGTTCACGGTGCGGCGGGCCGAGAAGGGCGGGGCCGCCGTGACGATGCACGGCGGCGCGGGGAGTTGCTTCACGGTCGACGGGTGCACTGAGCGCAAGTCGGAGTACAGAGTCATCGGCGGCGGCGTGAACGGTGGCGTGGTTGCGGAGGTCGCCCGGAAGCAGACGTCGGCAGGGGTCGTGCTAGGGGAGGACGTGCTGACGCTGACGGTGGGGCCGGAGGTGGATCACCTGCTCGTGCTGGGTTTGGTCGTCGTTCGCGGCCTCATGAACCGCTCCTTGTGATGGATCATGGAACGGCGTCCTTCTTTTTTTCTCTCTCGTGCGATTCAGTTCACATACGCGATTCAGTTCACATACATGATGAGAGTGGCTTTATAGCTGTAGTTTTTTTACCTGTTTTTCCAGAGGAAAACATAGCAAGTTTTTGACCAATTTGAGGACATGGTGACTCTTTTTGGATGGGTATACGTTTTCCTCTTTGTCAAGGGTTTTTTTTTTTTGAGGAGGATCCCACGCATATATTCGGGCAGCTCATCACACTTTTCCAAAAAGGTCCCAAAGAAAACAGAAAATACAAGTGGACCCAGAAAAGTGCAAAGAGCACCCGAGCCACCGGAAAAGATTACAATCGGATCCAAAGACTTTCCCCAAGCACCGAGGCGACGGCGGCGCCGCCGTACCTCTTGCCGCCGGGAAGAAGGCGCCGCCACATCATGTAGAAGGCCGCAAGAGCCGTCCGCCGCCGAGCGACGGAACCGAGACACGCTGAACGCGCACGGCCACAGCACCCGCTCCCCGCAACCGCCCAACTTCCAGCCGGCGCCGCGCCGCCCAGGCCAACCACCACCAGCCCCGCACCACCTCCAGACGCTGCTCCCCTCGCCACCATGGCCGGTCGGAGCTGAAACGTCGAAGAAGAAGACCACCAGATCCACCTGCACCAAAAACGGAACGCCGACCTCCACCAGCTCCTCCCCTCGCCAGGGGTTTTTTAAGGCTACAATTTTATAAACGGAATTGTAACATAGTGAAAGATAATTGTTCAAGTGATTGTATTATCTTTGGAAATGTTAACTTCCTAACTTCTTTTTTTCTTTGCTTAGTCACATGGAAATAAATCCAGATATTAAACTATTTCACATCCGGTGAAAAGCGCATTCCCCACATAGTCGAGCTTACTCAAATCGAACTCTCCTCCCACTTTTCACAGTTTATGGATAAAAGTGGGAATCACATCGGAGTTCACTAGTGGGATGGGCCAGGTCTAGTGTCCCTCTGTCTTGGGCGGCCGCCCTGTCTTATCGTCCTCAAACGTCAAACTTGAGGTGTTCTTAGCGGCAATCCAAAAATCCTAAACAGTTTTGTAGGTTGTCCAGGCTTCGAAAAGTTTTTTCTTCGTACTCGCGATAGTGTGGACTTTAAGTTCTTAACCTCGCTAACATTATTTTGGTGACAATTTTTTTGTCTATGCTCAAGCTAAGAACAGGCAGACGACATCGTTTATCCAAACAAAGTGGCTCGTACACGTTATAAACACCGAACGACTTAGACATGTAGCTCACAATTTACTTTAAAAACATCATGATCGATCATTTAGTCTACCTTTTATAATCTTACATGGATAACACAACATTCTTGGGTGCCCCCTCGCATATCCAAAAGTGCATGCTAATTCTTTTTTGCTATCCAAAAGTGCATGCGTTTTTTTTTTTGCAAAAAAGAAAGTGCATGCTTGCATAAGCAAACGAATATTACATGGACGTCCACTACTCCGCATGCAACAAACCTGGCTGACCCCATGCAAAACAACAAAGGACGAGAGGGACCCGATGATTAATGTTTGAGTACTACGAAATCGTTACCCGGTCGCCGGTGCCGCAAAGCAACTTTCGTCAGTGTAGAAACGACGCGCGGAAGAAAGTTCAGTATACGGCACACCGTGAACGAAGAAGAAAAGGAGCAGATTGGCATCCACGGCGTCCGCATCGGCCCATAAAACACGTCGGTTTAGCCAGGAAACGGCTGGAGATGGCTGCCAGAGACGTCGACCTGAAACTGAAAGGCCGTCTCTCTCCGAGGCTCAAAATAGTCTCCCCCGGTTGATGAGGATCGGAATCGGAATCAGAATCAGATATAGTTGACAGTTGATGGACAACGAACTTGGAGCCCAGGGCTGCCAATGCCTAGCTTGGTGGCGGCCACATGAGATCTTGATCACGTGCCATGTCGTCGATCACTCCAATAATTCATCCACCACATTCACTCGTCTGTCATCTGACCTGCGAAACTTAAAAGCTCCATCTGTAGTATTTTCTTATGAGTGTGTATGTGGTTCGTATTTGCGACAGGCTTGGTCCACGCATTTGTTGGTGAACAGTATCGGCACAGGTCATCTACTGAACTTCATTGTTACGTTTGCAAATAAAACATGTATTTTATCAAACTCAACACACCGTCTGATATCTAAGTTTCGCATATAAAAACTTAGATGCAACATTATCTTTGGATGAGTTACGAATGTGATAATCGCGAACATGCGTATATCTAGAGGTAGTGGTGTGTGGTCTAAATTCTGGCAACATCTCAACCCTCGTTCAGATTGTTTTTCTTTTCGAACCATGCAGAAGCACTACATGCGTTATCGTAGATAGAAAGAAAAAAAGCCAAAGAACTGGCTAAAGTCTTACAGAGAACGTCCGCATGCCGAAAGGAAAAAAAAGAGAAAAACAAAAAACAAAACAAAACTAGCGACCCACGGCCTAAGCGACCAAACAACAGGGAAAGAACAAAACCAGTTCCTCGATGTTGAATCCTTTAGCATGAACCCCATCGGCCTAAGTATTTATCCAAGATCTAGATGACCTGCACTGGCTAAAGCCCACTGTTTTGCCTCGTTCTAGATATGCTCAATGAGAATATTGATGGACTTGGTTCAGATTTTCCTTTTTTGGCACTTTTTCTTGATAAACTCAACATGCGTATATCTAGAGGTAGTAGGTGTTGAAGGAGGTATGCCCTATAGGCAATTAATAAAGATATTTTATTTGTCATATCTCGATTATTCATAATACGTTTTATATCATTCTATAACTATATTAAGCAGAAACATTAATGCACGTGTGGTATGTAAACAACCAGGTCCCTAGTATCCTCTTTACTAATCCATTGAGATCAACAGATGATCAATGTTTCTTGATCATGGACTTGGACGTCAATTGATAATGGAGTCATCTCATTAGGTGAATGATGTGATGGACGCACACCCAATTTATATAGGACGTAGTACTCACGCCTTCGACCGTGAGATCAAATTTAATTATTTTTTCTGGAAGATACTTTGATTGCATCAAACGTCACTCCTTATATAGGATGACAATAAAGGTGTCCCTCTCAGGTATCCGAAGGAAATATGTTGAGGCATATGATCAAGAGCGGGATTTGTCAATCCATATAGCAGGATAGATACTCTGGACCCACTCGGTGAGATTACATCAATGAGCTTGCAAGCATGTGACTAGATCACGAGGATGTAATATCACAGACGAGTAAAGATAGTATTGTCAGGTAAAGAGATCAAGCTCGGTATCGTGATGCCGGAGATCGAGTTTCAGACAAACTAAGTATTGCCAGGCAAAAGGTTTGAGACTTGACGTCTAAGGTTCAAATGACAAAGATATTCGTGGACGCACAGGGGCTATCATAGCCATCCAGGTCTCCCTGATAGTCATTTGATCGGAGAACGGGTCTCAATCATGTCTGGAGTGATCCCGAACCGTAGGGTGGCACACTTAAAGGTAGGCGACGTTTATTTAGATTGGACGCAGAAGAGAAAATAGAGAGAAGAACACCGGAAGTGTTCCGGGACATATCCGATGGAGTTCGGAGGGCGACGAAATAGTTTTCGGAGCCGGAATAAATTCGATAATATATATTTAATATTAATTAATGGAATTAATGAATAAATATATTTTTTATTTATTTATTTTCGAATTTATTGGCGCCCCAACTCTAAATGGGCCATCTCCCGGAAGAGAGGCCCATGAGGGGGAGGCGCACCCCAAAGGGGAGAGGGAGGCCGGCCGGCCTAGGTGGGCCGAATGGGGCCCACCAGGGGCAGGCGCACCCCTTGGTGCGGCGCACCATGTGGGGTTTAGTCCCACATGGCTAAGCCACCAAGGGTGACACCCCTCCTCCTCATTTATATAGTGGTGCTCCCATGCCTTGGAAATTCACCCCAATTCTCTCTCACTATCATCCATTTGGACGTGGCTCCGCAATTGGAGCTACGCACGGGTTGAGGTTTTCTCCACCATATGCACTCCGTCGTGCTGCTGGTCTTCTTCGTTCCAAGTTTTCTGGTTCCATTGCTCGGCTGGATCGGAGCCCGGAGGTCGTCGTCTGCACCGTACGTGTGTAGAGCTACGAGGTGCTACACTTGTGGCTTGGAGGAGTTTGTCTTCTTCGTCTTCACGACCTTGAGGTCGGCTACGTCGGCTTCATCAGCAACGCTTGTGCAGGAGCGTAATCCCCGCGTTTCGGTCTACAAGGGTATATACATCGATCTCCTTCGTTACAGTATATCTGCATAGTATTAGATTCTGGCTAGTATCAGAGCCGATCTATGCCTAGATATAGCTGTACGGTTTTAGTTGCTACCTTCTAGCGCGCACTTGTTCTGTCGGTGGCATTGTGTTGATGAAGCGGCTCGGACCGACTTTACGCGTTCGCTTACGCGAAACTGGTTCCCCAACTGACATACGGCTTGTACCGTATATGTGGCTGGCGGGTGTCTGTCTCTCTCGTAATAGTTGGCATTGCATTTTCAATGGAGGGCCCGAAAGGGATACAAAATAGTCGACTATTTGATCGTTGTTGTGGTTGTAGGTTCGTAGGTAAGAAACGGTTCTATTTATGAAAGCCCCTAAGCTATGTAAAATATGCAAAAGATAAAGTAGAAAGTTGTGGGCAATGTGATATGGTCAAGGTAAGTTTAGTAAAAAAATTATAAACTGTGGGCGCGAAGGAGACCATCGGCGCAAGACCATATCATGTCGCATTATATTTTGATGTTATTGTGTTCATCTTATATTGTGTATATATATATATATATATATATATATATATATATATATATGGTTATATATTAGTTACATGACGGTAGTAATATAAGATGATCCCTCCAAAATTCCAATATTAGTGTTCTTCCTTCGGCGTGCACCACCAAGAAAGTTCTACGTTATGAGGCAGGCCGTGACAATCGGATGTCAGACATATCGTCGTTCGCATACATTGGGTGTAAGACATGTTTGCACGCGCGTATACGTTGAAGGTTATTATGACGAGCCTAGCATGTACAGACATGGCCTCGGAACACAGTGACCGAAAGGTTAAGCACGAGTCACATTGTTGTTGTGATTGACATGTCGATGTCTACCTTTGAAATTATGTTATCGGCCTTGACGATGGGGGGTAGCATAGTGGATGAGGATCGTGTAATCACTAAAACGATATGAGGGATGTTCGTTTTGAGTGGGAGTTTTGGTAGTTTTATTTTATTAAAACTTGAACCCATATTTTATTATGAACTTAGTCTTATGGTTTTTGCAAATTCCATTGTAGATGTCTCGCCCCACCTTTAACCTAGGCCTGTTCCTTGAGAAAGAAAAGCTTAAGACCAATGGGTCGAACTTCATGCCCTGGTTCCGCAACCAGAGGATCCTCCTCACTCCCCACAAGGTGGCCTACGTCCTAGAGGCCGCCATAGGTGATCACCCTGCAGACACCGCCTCTGAGGACGAGAATAAAGTCTATCAGTCCAAGGCAGATGATTCCTCCTTTGTCCAGAGTGGCATGCTCTATGCCATGGAAGCTGACCTGCAGAAGCGCTTTGAGAAGATGAGTGCTTTTGAGATAATTTCTGATCTCAAAACTGTCTTTGCGCCACAGGCCAAAGCTGAGAGGTATGAAGCTTCTGAGCTCTTCTTCTCAGCCAAGATGGAGGAGCACAGAAGTGTGATCGAGCACGTGGTCAAAATGTCTAGCTACGTTCAACGCCTGGACGCTCTGGAATGCAAGATTCCTGACGAGCTGGCGATTGATAGGGTGCTGCAATCGTTGCCCCTAGATTCAAAGGCTTTGTCATGAACTACAACATGCATGGCATGGCTAAGAGTCTGTCCGAGGTGTTCGTGATATTGAAAACTGCTGAGGTGGAGATCAAGAAGGAGCACACGCTGTTGATGGTCAACAAGACCGTCGATTTTAAGAAATCTGGCGACAAGGGAAAGAAGAACTGGAAGCCGAGCAAGGATGGTAAGCCTGTTGCCAGATCCAAGGCTAACAAACCTGGTCCCAAACCTAGCGTGGAATGCTTCTACTGCAAGGGAGAGATGGTTACTGGAAGCGCAACTGCCCCAAGTACCTAGAAGACAAGAAGAAAGGCAAGATTGCCATCAGAGAGAAAGATATATATGATATACATGTTATTGATGTTCATCTTACTTGCGCCCGGAGTAATACTGGGTATTTGATACCGGTTCTGTTGTTCACATTTGTAACTCTCAGGAGGAGTTGCAGAATAAACGGCGCCTGGCAAAGGACGAGGTGACGATGCGCGTCGGCAATGGATCAAAAGTTGACGTGGTGGTTGTCGGCACACTCCCTCTACATCTACCGTCGGATTAGTTTTGATTTTAAATAAGTGTTATTTTGTACCATCGTTGAGTGTAAACATTATCAGTGGGTCTTGCTTATTGCAAGATGGATATTCGTTCAATTCAGTATCAAATGGTTGTACTATTTCGATGAATGATATCTTTTATGTTAATGCTCCTGAGAGTAATGGTTTATTCTTATTGAATCTCGATCGTAGTACTCACATTCATAACATAGATGCCAAGAGGATTAAACTTAGTAGTGATACCACCATGTATATGTGGTATTGCCGTCTCGGTCATATTGGTATAAAGCGCACGAAGAAACTCCATTCTGATGGACTTTTGGAGTCACTAGATTTTGGATCTCTTGACACTTGCAAACCATGCCTCATGGGCCAAATGACCAAGACATCGTTCACCGGATTTATGGAACGGGCGTCGGACTTATTGGGAGTCATACATACAGATGTGTGCGGTCCAATGAGAGTGTCGACACGCAATGGTTATCGTTACTTGTAACCTTCACTGATGATTTGAGTAGATACGGGTATATCTACTTAATGAAACACAAGTCTGAAACATTTGAAAAGTTCAAAAAATTTCAGAGTGAGGTTGAAAATCAACTCAACAAGAAAATCAAGCACCTTCGATCCATCGTGGTGGCGAGTATTTGAGTTTTGAGTTTGACACACATCTGAAGGCCTGTGGAATTGTGCCACAGCTTACGCCTGCTGGGACACCGCAACGCAACGGTGTGTCCGAGCGACATAATCGTACTTTATTGGATAGTGTACGGTCTATGATGTCTCTTACCGACTTGCCCATATCGTTTTGGGGATATGCGTTAGAAACAGCCGCATTCATTTTAAATAGGGCTCTATCCAAATCCGTAGCAACGACACCGTATGAGATATGGCATGGCAAGAAACCCAAGTTGTCGTTGCTGAAGGTTTGGGGTTGTGAGGCGTACGTTAAGAAACTACAGCCCGACAAACTCGAACCGAAATCGGAGAAAGTCATCTTTGTAGGGTATCCGCGGGAAACCATAGGATACACCTTCTGGAACCAAGCCGAGGGCAAAATGTTTGTCGCAAAGAACGGCGCCTTTCCCGAGAAGAGTTTCTCGCCAAAGGAGTAAGTGGGAGGAAAATAGACCTCGACGAGTGATGCATGTAAAATGCATACATGAACTTTGCACTATATCACACATATTCCAATCATATTTGCATCATATAAGGGTTATATTACTGTTATTTAATGATTTTAGGAAATAAATCAATTGTTTCCTATTTTATGAAATTAACCCTGCGCAGGCAGAAAACCCTATTTCTTTCCTTTTATGTTTCAGGGACCCAAACGTCGTCCAAAAATTATGGAAAAATACAGGCGTCAGTATTTTGGAAGGAGGAAGACCTCGGAGCGAAGGAAGCAATCAAACGAGCCCGCAAGGCAGAAAGGGGGTGGCCCACGCGGCCAGGTACTGTGGCCGCATGGGGCCCACTCGTTTGGCCCTTGTGTCTCCGCTGCGTCGATCTTTCGTCCACCACCTTCGTCTTGACCTAAAAACGCTATAAAAAAAGGTCCCCTGGCGTTTCGCGAAGGGAGCGCCGCAAAAAACACAGAAACACCGAAACGAAGATCAGGAGCTGCAGATTGGAGGGGGAAAACTCCGGCGGGGCGCTGCCGGTGTGGTCTCCATCCTCTCCATCGACTTCTCCACCGTCTCCATGATGAAGAGGGAGTAGTCCACCTCTGGACTATGGGTTTGTGGAAGTAACTTATGTATCTCTCCTCTCTTGAGCTTCACTAATTAGTACCGTATGAGCTGCTGAACATGATTACGGTCATATTTGTATTACCTATGTGGTGGATCTTTCTATGAGTTAATATATGTTTGAGATTGCAATGTTTATTTCAGTTATGAGTATAGATGCATATTATGTACCCTGTTCTTGTCTACTTGTTGTGATCAAGCATGTTTATGAGAGCGTGTGTGGGGGAACGTGTGCATTAGTTGGAGTAACGGGGAGTGGTGAGTGCGGTAAGCTGACAACTTAATATCGCTATCCACTTGGGTGTTTACCTTACTTTGTTACCTCACTAGGGATAAGCAAAAATACCTTGCTGCCGGGGTTGAGGGTGATCAAGCCTCTTCTCTATGACTAGATCCAGCATGTTCTTATTTTAACTTCATGTCATGAAACTTATTGCTATACTCTGAGTCATCTTAATTACTGAGGTGTTATGATTTGGTTCGCATCTTGGTGGAGTATAAGTGAGACTAATAACCAAAAGGTCTCTATGTTAGGACGTGATGACCATATATCTAAGTAACTTGTTATCAAACTTTGTGTTGCAATCTCATATGTTAACTCTGTGTGTGTTCCATTGTCTGCCACTTTATAAAGAGAGAGTGCATTTGTGAAACCATGAACCCCGGTCCATTTTTAATCATAAGAAACACCTTTCCAACACCATATACCACTTTTCTATTTTCAGCCATCATTAAATCCGAAAATAAAATACTTTTCATCTTGTATACATCATTAAAAAACCCAAAAATATCATTTACCATTGCATCCACCACCATTGCATATTTATTTCCTGTTTGTATTGCATAACTATCTTGATATCATTCTTACACCTTGTGCTTGACAACCACAGGTGAGGTTGAGGACCAAAACATTTAACTTTATTTTGTAGGTAACCAAAAGAAGAATAAGAAGATATATCTTCACTACTGATTCCCCGAGAGTTCGATATTAAACCCTCGAGTCACCCTCGTGGGGAAAACAAGTCTTCCACTTACTACATACTCTGCACTTGGAGGCTCAACCTAACCCCGTATACTTTATCTTGCAGGTAGCTACTGAAGGCTATCACATCTACGGGTATCAGGACTGTTTTCTGGCGCCGTTGCCAGGGAGATAGAAGCAACACCGCAATATATTCTCTCGTCAACTTAGCGCTCAGCAACGAGATAGTTGATCCTGAACTTGAAATTCCGAGTGCGCAACGAAAACTGTTCCGGAACCGTCCTCCACAGATGGAGTGGGAGCAAATGTCGAGGATGCTATTCTACCTCGTAGGTCTGGAAGGACCCGTACCCCTCCTGAGTGGTACGGTAATCTTCTTTGCATCGTCATGTTAATTGAACAGGACGAACCTACGAACTTCAAAGAGGCGATGGAAGGACCCGAGTCCGAGAAATGGCTTGAAGCCATGAAATCCAAAATAGGATCCATCTATGACAACAAAGTATGGACTTTGATGGAGATTCTCGAAGGGCGCAAGGCCGTCGAGAATAAATGGATCTTTAAGAAAAAGACTGACGCCGACGGTAGCGTGACCGTCTATAAAGCTCGACTTGTCGCAAAAGGTTTTCGACAAGTTCATGGAATTGACTACGATGAAACGTTTTCACCTGTAGCGATGCTAAATTCTATTCGGGTTTTGCTAGCAGTTGCTGCATATTACGATTATGAAATATGGCAGATGGATGTCCAAACTGCGTTCCTAAATGGCAACATTGAGGGAAGAGTTGTATATGGTACAACCTGAAGGTTTTGTCGATCTAGAGAATGCTGGCAAGGTATGTAAGCTTTAGCGTTCCATTTATGGACTGAAGTAAGCATCTTGGAGCTGGAATCTTCGCTTTGATGAGGTGATCAAAGGTTTTGGATTTGTCCAAAATGAGGAAGAGACCTGCATTTATAAGAAAATGAGTGGGAGCTCAGTTGCATTCCTAGTTCTATATGTGGATGATATATTACTGATTGGGGGTAATGTGGATCTTCTGAATAGCGTGAAGAATTATTTAAACAGTAAATTTTCGATGAAGGACTTAGGAGAAGCTGCTTACGTATTAGGCATTAAAATCTATTGTGATAGATCAAGGCGCCTATTAGCGTTAAGTCAGAGTACTTACCTTGATAAGATACTGAAAAAGTTCGGTATGGATAAGGCAAAGAAAGGGTCTCTGCCGGTTATCAACAATAAAACATTGAGCATGGCTCAGTGTCCAGTGACGGCTCAGGAGAAAGCCGCAGTGGCTGATAATCCCTATGCTTCAGTCATAGGATCGATCATGTATGCCATGTTAAGTACTCAACCCGATGTAGCATTGGCTCTTAGTTTGACGAGTCGATTCCAAAGTAATCCTGGCAAGGATCATTGGATAGCTGTTAAGAACATTCTGAAATATCTTAAGCAAACCAAGGAAATGTTTCTTGTTTATGGAGGTTGTGAAGAGGAACTTGGCGTAACAGGTTACGTTGATGCAAGTTTCTGCACAGATCCAGATGACTCGAAATCTCAAACAGGATATGTGTTTAAGTTGAACGGAGGCGCTGTGCGCTGGAGAAGTGGGAACCAACCCATAGTAGCCCAATCTACAATGGAATCGGAGTACATCTGATTCGGAAGCTGCGAATGAAGCTGTCTGGCTGAGGAAGCTCATCATCGAGCTCGGAGTGTTCCCAAGCGCGCAAGACCCTGTGAACCTCTACTGCGACAACACATACGCTATTGCTAGCGCGAAGGAACCAAGGTCTCACTCAACTGCCAAACACATTCTCCGACGCTTCCATGTGATAAGACAGTATGTCAAGGAAGGCGATGTGAAGATTTGCAAAATACATACGGATCTGAATGTTGCAGATCCACTGACGAAGCCTCTTCCACGAGACAAGCATGATAAACACCAAGCTGCTATACGTGTTAGGCTTTTACCAAGTTGTAAACTAGATTAATTTATACTCTAGTGCAAGTGGGAGACTGAAGGAGATATGCCCTAGAGGCAATTAATAAAGATATTTTATTTGTCATATCTCGATTGTTCATAATACGTTTTATACCATGCTATAATTGTATTAAGCGGAAACATTAATGCACGTGTGGTATGTAAACAACCAGGTCCCTAGTAGCCTCTTTACTAGTCCATTGAGATCAACAGATGATCAATGTTTCCTGATCATGGACTTGGACGTCAATTGATAATGGAGGCACACCCAATTTATATAGGACGTAGTACTCACGCCTTCGACCGTGAGATCATATTTAATTATTGTTTTTGGAAGATACTTTTATTGCATCAAACGTCACTCCTTATATAGGATGACAATAAAGGTGTCCCTCTCGGGTATCCGAAGGAAATATGTTGAGGCATATGATCAAGAGCGGGATTTGCCAATCCATATAGCAGGATAGAAACTCTGGGCCCACTCGGTGAGATTACATCAATGAGCTTGTAAGCATGTGACTAGGTCACGAGGATATAATATCACAGACGAGTAAAGATAGTATTGTCAGGTAACGAGATCAAGCTCGGTATCGTGATGCCGGAGATCGAGTCTCGGACAAACTAAGTATCGCCAGGCAAAAGGTTTGAGACTTGACGTCTAAGGTTCAAACGACAAAGATATTCGTGGACGCACAGGGGCTATCATAGCCATCCAGGTCTCCCTGATAGTCATTGATCGGAGAACGGGTCTCGATCATGTCTGGAGTGATCCCGAACCGTAGGGTGGCACACTTAAAGGTAGGCGACGTTTATTTAGATTGGACGCAGAAGAGAAAATAGAGAGAAGAACATCGGAAGTGTTCTGGGACATATCCGATGGAGTTCGAAGGGCGACGAAATAGTTTTTGAAGCCGGAATAAATTAGATAATATGTATTTAATATTAATTAAGGGAATTAATGATTAAATATATATTTTATTTATTTATTTTCGAATTTATTGGCAGCCTCAACTCTAAATGGGCCATCTCCCGGAAGAGAGGCCCATGAGGGAGGGGAGGCGCACCCCAAAGGGGAGAGGGAGGCCGGCCGGCCTAGGTGGGCTGAATGGGGCCCACTAGGGGCCGACGCACCCCTTGGTGCGGCGCACCATGTGGGGTTTTGTCCCACATAGCTAAGCCACCAAGGGTGACACCCCTCCTCCTCCTTTATATAGTGGTGCCCCCATGCCTTGGAAATTCACCCCTATTCTCTCTCTCTCTCTCTCATCCGTTTAGAATTGGCTCCGCAATTGGAGCTACGCACGGGTTGATGTTTTCTACACCATACGCACTCCGCTGTGCTGCTGGTCTTCTTCGGTCCAAGTCTTCTGCTTCCGCTGCTCGGCTGGATCGGAGCCCGGAGGTCGTCGTCTGCACCGTACGTGTGGAGAGCTACGAGGTGCTACACTTGTGGCACTTGGAGGAGTTCGTCTTCTTCGTCTTCACGACCTTGAGGTCGGCTACGTCGGCTTCATCAGCAACGCTTGTGCGAGAGTGTAATCCTCGCGTTTCGGTCTACAAGGGTATGTACATCGATCTCCTCTGTTACCGTATATCTGCATAGTATTAGATTCTGGCTAGTATATAAGGTTATTGTTGTTAGGAAAACTTTTGTTTTCCGCATACGATCCCCTTCAGGTGTGTGGTCAAAATTTTGGCAACATCTCGATCCGGGTTCAGAATTTACTTTTCATGTCCAAACGAATGCAAAAAACGCCAGTACACGATGTGGTGCCAAGTACCTTCTAATTTAAGAGAAAACTATGCCAATTATGCCGTTAAAAATAAACACATCTATGTGACCGGTCTTTAAATTTAACTTCGAACCATATATTGGCTTCACTTGGATAGTTCTGAGTGTATTTATTTTCCCGTGACATAACGAGATTTAAGCATCAAAATTTCAGTTCGACAGCGTGCAAACAGACATTGTTCGTCTACTCGACATGATCAAAGCGAAAGCCAAATCGTGGGTAGCCGTCGGCGCCTTGGATCTTATGACACTTCTTCATGCGGTCTAGATTAGGGAGGGTGTAGCGTTGTAATCTCAGGTGTAGCCCTGCTGCGGAGGGAGCAATTCATTCACTTTGCACCACTGTACGAAAATTCTCAAGAATGATGAAAAATGAAAAAAAAATAGCTGCTCCTCCAATGAAATTGCCAAACAAGAAGCCTCCCTTTAGCTCCGTTGGAGACTGTTTTGTGGTTGACACTGATGATAGAACAACTAGCCCCACTCCTTGATCAATAGAGATAGACCCGAAGGGTGGAAGAAAACAAAGAATAAGAAGGCGAAGGGAGGAGACAAGGGAGGCTACAAAGAGTCATTGGACAACATGGTGGAGGCAAGAAAGGACATCACTTCTAAAAGGAGGGAATTGAAGAGCAAGAAATTTGAGGAGAGGAAGGATGCCGAAGATAGGAGGGACGCAGCGGAGGAGTTGTTGGCCGAGATCGAGGAGAGGGAAGGGGCGTCCGAAGAAATGACCAAGAGGATGGAGAATGAGCATTGGATCATGATCCAAGACACAACAGGTCTAGATGAGAAGGCCCAAGCTTATTTAGAGAGTTTCCTTAACCAAATCTTGGCGTCAAAAGAGTTTGTTCCGAGCAATGATGGTTTCGGAGGCAATGATGGCAAAAGTCTATATATGGAGGCATCTTAAGTAGTCTAAATCCCCTCTTCCTGTAACTAGTTTGACATTCTAAAAAGTCTATATATTCGAGATGCTCTTTAACATCTTATTTCATTTTTGTAGGTTTCCCCAACTTACATATGGAGGCATCTTAAGTGAGAAAGTTTATAACATAAAACCACCACTTTGAAGGAAAAAGTAATCGAAATCCACCACTTTAATTTATGGTAACAAAAGTCCACCAGATTTTATTTTTATTTTGTTCCAGAAAACACTAAACATCGATTTAGAGCAAATTGACGTGATTTCTGACACGAGGGCCCACACGTCAGGCTGACATGGACATTTTTGTTGAGGTGGACGTGGTTCCCACCTATCAGCCATCACGAATTCGCAGTCTATGTTCTTCCTCCTCGCTCCCAATCCCAAAGCAAACCACATCGACGGGCTCCAGAGGTCGCGGCGCTCCGCCTTCCGTGGGGACGGGGTTAGGTGGACCACCACCTTGGCGGTCGAACGACATGGTCTTCCCAAGCCAGCAGCGACACCCAATCAGCGGTGGGAGGCATCACCGTGTCTAGGTCCGCCGACCCATGTTGTGCATCCTCGCACCACAAAGGACCCAATCGCGAAGGCGCACGCAACGGTGACAATGTTGGCCGCCAGCAGCAGCTTGGCCATGGAGGCACAGGCAGGGCGAGCCGAGATGCAGCACACTACCACCGGGCAAGGAAGCGGTCGTGGGGTGGAGGTTCCACATCACTGATATGATTTATGACTGAGTACGTGGCCGGTTTAGAACTGGGCAGTGGCTTCGCTTTTTAGAGCGTTGACTTGCAGGATCAATATGCAGTATTGAGTTTTTCTGTTTCTTGTATCGATTCCTTCTAAGATTGCCCTGGAGGCAGCGTTGCGTCACTCTGGTTTGGACACGCAGAAAGGATGAGGTGGTGTTTACGAGAAATTCGGGAAGACTAATCTGACAAGTGGAACCATGTCCACATGAGCAAGTTGTCCATGCGCGCGGCCAAATCAGCCTGACGTGTGGGCCCTCATTGTCCGAAATCGGATCAATACGCTCTAAATCGACGTTCAGTGTATGCAAAAAACTGTAGAAGATATGATGGATTTTTGTCCCGAAGACATAAAGTTGTGAATTTCGTTAAATTTTGCCTTCAAACGGGTGGTTTTATGCAATTAACTCTCTCTCTGAGACGTGACCAAATTGGCCTCGAACCCCTTTCTCTATCGCGAGTCGCGACGATAATACCCCGTTCTCCGGAGTCGGAGATTGACGGCGCAGATCAACGCACGTACACGCCACATCTACCACCTCTGGTTCGTCGTCAACGACTCCGGCTCGAGAAGCGAACAAAAAGAAAAGATTTGTAGATGCTTACGCGCCCTCGACACGACCTCTCGCCAAAGACTTTCTGCCCAACAGCACGAGCACGCGAACTCTTTTCGCATCTCCTCTCTTCTACTCTGTTCAGCTCCCATCCCCACCGACCCCGCCGTCCACGCCACGCCACCTCCCCGGCGACCGCCAGTCCGCCATGCCGCTACCGACGATGACGCACTCCTCCGCCTTCCTCCTCCCCTCCCCGTCGCCCGCCGACGCCGCCGACGCGGTCACCTACGCCGTCGTCGTCCTCAACCAGCGCCTCCCCCGCTTCGCGCCCCTCGTCTGGACCCGCGGTAACGAATGCGCCCCTTCCTCCCTCCCTCTTTCCCCGTTCCCTCGCATTATGGCTGGCTTGCTTCTCCCTAGTGCGGAATAACGACGCGCGCGCTCATATGTCGTCTCGTTGTGTGAGCAGCGCAGCTGCGGGTGTGCGCGGACGGTGGCGCCAACCGGGTCTTCGACGGCATGCCGGACCTGCTCCCGGGCGAGGACCCCGACGACGTCCGCGTCAGGTGATTAAAGTATCCGGCTTCTCCTGTTACTCCCATAGTCAGTCGTCTGCTTACGTCTCGCATATGTTTCTGTTTCACTCTGACTCTCGAAAGATCGGTGCTCATCACGTGCTTGTTGGAATGCGTCCATGATAGCTGTGAATCTTGTTTTAGTTGTGTGTGTTGCTGTTGTGTGTAAGTGTAAATGTTGGCATGCCAATGAGATCTGAGTGAGGAGCCTTTATTTTTTTGGCATGGTTCATCTGCCCTGTTTGTTTTCGCAGTACATTGTAGTTGGTAGGATATGTACATTGTAGTTGGTAATATACGTGCTTAGTGCAAAACTCTAAGTTACCCCAGTATGCTCTGATTTCATGTTTTGAAGCAAAAAATCGGAGTTTTTGAGATGAGACGGGAATTCAGTACTTTAGCGAATGAATATTGCTCTTTGCATTTGAGGCAGTCTCTGTCATTTTTAAATAGCTAATACTCAACTGTGCTTGGGTTAACCATGTGTTTCAGTACACATTTTTAATTCATGAAAATTGAAAGTACTATAAATTTCAACTGTGCTTGGGTTACCCATGTATTTATGTAATGATGGAGAGTTGTTTATGAAGGAAAGGCACCAGTATAATTGGCAGATTAATGCATTTCACAGTGCTAAAGTGTTATGCATAAGACTAGTCACAATGGGGAGTAACTTAGACTAGTAACATGCATATGTTACTACTCTAAGTTACTACCTCCATAGTGGGGAGTAACATGTGTGTAGTGTCATATTTAATATGTTATACACTCATCTTGCCTTGAAATGTGTGATGTTATGGTAACATAGCTAGTTACCACACCCATCTCTCTCCTCATTAATTACCGCCACATCAGATTTTTTGCCTATGTGGCACTGATGTTACTCCCCATTGTGACTAGTCTAACTATCAGCAGAAACATTATGCATTATTTATGATCATTTAAAACAACTTGTGTCCATGAAAGGAACATATTTAGCTGTTCGCCATGTCAAGATAGTTGGGAAGAGATGTAAAAACTTGTTTATTGGTAGTTGGGAAGTAGATTTAAGACAGTCTTATTTGGTGGGTATATGCATGTGATGGTTTCATTATTTTGTCCTTACCTTCCTGCAGGTACAAGCCCGATGCAATCAAAGGAGATATGGACTCCGTAAGGCCAGAAGTGAAGGAGTACTATTCTAATTTGGTAACTACTTTAAACCTCCTTTTAGCATGTACCTTGCTGAAACTCTATAACTGAACCAACAATCATATTGCATGCAACAACTGTCCAGAACAGTTTCGACCATGTTATGGTGAAAGATATCATGGGTCACATAGAAACAAGTAGAAAGATATCGTTTTCTGGCCATCTTGGTCCACATGAATATATTTGTGATTCCCTTTTGGACTGTTGCATGCTGTTAGCTATAATAGGATGTCAGAAGTTCAGAACTTCATGTCTACTAGTTTACATGACTCTTTTCATGGCAGCAATGTGGGAAAGAAATCTATTTTCCTGTTTGAAATCAAAGTGCTGAATTAACTACAATAATAGGCCTTCAATTTTTTCCAAATTGTCCAAGAAAACCATGAAGGGAGCGATTCCTTGTTTAGCTGTATTTGGCATGGTCAGTCAATACCCCCGGGTTGTGCACCTCAAGTTTTTTTCTGGACATGTTTTGCAGTGGCATCAGTGTAAACAAATTTATGTGCATTTGATTTGGCCTGTCTCTTGTTTCTGCTTTACTGCCTTTGACAGAGGTGACACAAAGGTCAGCGCTAGGCCTGTATCTTCTTTCTGTACATTTGTATTCTGCGCCAAAGATGATTTTATCTGGTTTAAGATTTGCTAATGGGGCCTTGCCTGTCGAAGTCCTTTTGCTGACTGAGACATGAATCACTGCTGATTTATATAAAACAAACATGATAAAATGACTGACGCCCTTCTTGACCAATTGCAGGGTGCCAAAATAGTTGATGAATCGCATGATCAGGACACTACGGACTTGCACAAATGCATATCGTTCATCACCAAGAATCCACCTGGCCCCGACAATTCTAATGTACTGAACATTAATTAATCAAGATAATCTTTTATCAGTGTTTACTCCACATCAATTGATGCAACACCAGCTTTATAGATGTTCTGTTTAACTGCAGCTGTGCATTCTTGTTCTTGGTGCACTTGGAGGAAGGTTCGATCATGAGATGGGGAACATCAATGTATTATATAGCTTCCCAAGCATCAGGATTATCCTCCTGTCAGACGACTCCTCGATCTTTCTGCTCCCAAAGACGCACAACCACGAGATCCGTGTGGACCCATCAATTGAGGGTCCTCATTGCGGATTGATCCCCATGGGTGCACCATCAAGTAGCACCACCACCACAGGGCTCCGGTGGAATTTAGGTACGAGCATCTAACTTGCAACCTGTTTTTTTTTTGTATGACCACAGAAATCTGATTGTCTCTGCTGAATTTGGTCTACAGATAGCACCAGCATGAGTTATGGTGGATTGGTAAGCACATCAAATATTGTGGACGAGGAAAAAGTAACAGTGACTTCAGATTCTGATCTGATTTGGACAATATCGCTTGGGAACCACGCTTAAATTGTAGTACTACTATATTGTACAGTAGACCATGGTGCAAAATTTTGGCTCGTTGATTTGATGATGTGTTCCATTTCATTGGAAATCTGGCGTCAGTAAACTGAAGAGATGGGTGGGTGTCCATGTATTTTAGCATCTTGTTTTGATACCTGTGCATTTCATATTGTCCAAGTGCAACAAGTTGTTACATCATCGTTCAAGTTATTATTCCGTTTGGGACATCCATCTACTGTATTTACAGCAGCAACCATTCCTTCCAGAATGTCCCATTGCTCATATTGTTACCCACAATTTCTTATGAATCTGATACACTTTCAGCCACTACTCTTCACTTTATTCACTCTAACCAGCTTGGAAAAAATAATTGTGTAGTTTGGAAACTGCATAGCCAATGTTGGCTGTTCGCCCATGAGCATCCCAAAGCAAAGTCTTGGCTCCATAGTTCATCACAGGATGAACTTATCTCATCATTTTCTCACACCATCACACAAACTTCAGTGTAATGTGAGTACTCACGGACGAGGTATCTCTAGGGCTCAAAACAGATAATTTCCAATGTGGAAGTTGTGCGTAACGGTGATATGAATCAATCACTCTAAGGATATTGGAAAAAGATCGACAATGTTTAACAACATTGCGATGCCTTACCAGCATCGAGATTTAGAAGACGTCGGTGTAGGTTGTCGTGTGAGACGTGGCTCTTGTGCTCGATAGAAAACTTCCAGCATATAAATTGTGTGGAAAATCCCTCATTTTTGCTTTATTTCTTTTTTTGAGAGGTTTTGGTTTATTTCTACATCATGGTAGACAGACCCATCTAGCAATTTCCAAGTTTTGATCCCCTAGCCTTTCTTCTCCAGGAGCCTAGTGTCTACCAAAAAAACAAGATCAATCGATCAGGCATGGCTATGGGACACTGGGACTCCATATGGCTCGTAGACAAAGACAAGGACCATACAAGGTAAGGTACTCAACTGAGGTGAAGAAGTGACGAGATTAGATCATCTAGGACTCGGACATGTGACATGACAATTACTGTACTAATTAAGTATCCGAGTCCGACCAGAATTCGTGCTTCCCGGCTACATATGCCAACCTTCACGCAGAGCCCTATCACCACGGTCCACGGGCTCCCAACTCGATCGATCGATGCCGCTGCAACAATGGGGATCATGCCGCGGCCGCAGCTCGAACAAACTTTCACGGAACGAATAGACTCAAAGTGGACTCGATTAGCGATGGAGTCCAGGCCGGACGGCGAGCCGTGCACCGTGCGCTTCCGGTGGTGCTCCGTGTACTTCGTGAGCGAGCATCACTTCATAGGAGGAGAAAGGACGAGGCATGCCGAACGCAACGCCGAACTGGAGGGGCAGGAGCTGGACGTCGCGCACCCAGTCCATGGCGGCGCCGCCGTGCTCCAGAACAAGAGCTCGTGCCGCGGCGCCATCCGCCAGTTGCTGATAGAGGTTCTGCCGGCGCTCCTCGGCCAGGACCACGCTGGCTCCGAGGATGGCCGAAGCTGGGACGAGTTTGTGCCCGCTGATCTCGTAGAAAGCATCGTCGATGTCGTGGACGCGGAGGGCGGCGGGAGCTACGCCTGCGACTTGTGGATGCACGTGGAGGTGACGCGCGTGTACACGGAGGATGCGACTGTAGGATTTGGTTCCACGCCCCACCACCGTCGCCGCATTGCTGCACTGAAGCAAATCCCCTACCTGGCGCAGTAAAAGCAACAAAAAAACAAAAATTTAGGCAGGATCATGTGGTTCCCCGCCATTGTTGCTTCCCCCTTGAAACAGACTACATCCAAGTGGCCAAGGCTGTTGATGATCCATCAATGGACCTTTCTATCGTCGGGAACTTCATTTTAGAGTCTAAACATCTTCAATACTCCCTCCGATCCGTATAAAGTGACGGGCAAAATCAACGTACCATGCACATCTATGTTCCTATACCAACGACATTTTTTTGATCGGAGGTGGTGGATGATATGAAATAGGCATCTTCTTTTGGTTTTTTTTTTTGTTTGTTTGGGTTAGCTAATCACGTGTATGGTTTTAGGGCACTAAATTTTATGTTTAGGGCACAGAATTTCATTTGTTCTGGCGGATGGTGTATTTTGGGACACGGAAACTTTGATTTGCTTGGGAAGATGGTATAAAAAGGCACACTACTTCGATTGCATATTTCAAGTTTCCAAACTACACATTTGAATTAAAAACATGTAAATTTAACCGAAATTCGACACTTCTAGTATCCATACTGCACTTCTACTACTACACATTCACTAGCCACATTACTCCTCCTTGGTTTCATCGCTAGTCCAATCAAAAGAGGAGGAGGACTCCACCTCAGTGGCGAAGGACGAAAAAATGTTGAGGTAGGGCGAACTCAAAAAATGATGCAAAGACTGAATTAATATCGAGACATAAACAATATATATATGATTCGTAGTCTGGACAACGACTTTGGAATATCCCTACTCGATTTAGAACATCATTAAATCTTTGCAACATGAGTAAGGTTATTCACATTGAATCTATAAAATGAGTTTCTAGAGTCAAGGCGAAAGAATTCCCACCAACTCTGAAGATAACTCAATTAAAAAAAATTGGTGATAATAAAGCCTATAGCAATATAGAAGGTTTCCACACTGTAAAAATAAATAAAAAATGACCTGGTGTTTCCCCCTTTTCTTGATTTTCTATATTTTGTATCATTCATCCATACAATTGTGATCTCATTCCAATTGACACCTTTCAATAGGAGAGCGGCCGCTGCCGCGCGCTATCTCACCATTAATCAACGCGTGGGGATGTGCGCCGGAAAAAGGTGAGGGAATGCTAGTCATGCAGGAATACAGAGGAATACTGGGAGCATTTATTTGAGACTTCAATGCCAATCTGTACTGGAGGTACGTTTTTTCCGCTAGCAGCGTTTTTCTACCAGGCGGCCCCTCTGCGGCACGGTTGCGTTTGCGTGTCCCTTTCGTCATCGGAGGGGATCCAACCACGAAAAAAGTAATGGCCGGTCCCCGTGGACTGGTGCGGTGAAAACATCTCCCGCAACCTCTGTCCTCTGTAATGGCGGCTGCTCCAGGTCCAGGAGCCCGGGGTTAGGGCATCTCCAGCCGTTGTGCCCCCCCCAGGCCGAAAAACGGCGCTATTTTGGCCCGCCTAGGGGGGCAACGGCGCTATTCTGATTTCTGGGGTGGCCCGATTCCCAGCCGTGACCAAACCCAAGCCTTCGGCCCAAATATTCAAAAAGACGAAAATATGGCCAACTAGACGGATTTCATTCATATATGGCGAAAATTCGCCGATTACATTTTACAAACTTAAAATAAAAATATAATAAAAGATAACTTGGCGATCTACGCCGTTCTACATGCCCAACTGGCTGTAGAACACGGTGTAGTTGCCGTCGTCGCCGTCGGAGCCGCTCCCAGCGGGGTTGCTGGGGCCTTCGCCGGCGTCTCCGCCGTGCCACCTGCTCGGCCCGGGCGCGCTGGGGGCGTCCTCATCCTCGTCGCTCGGGTTGAGGATGTAGTACTCCGGCGGCGGCGGCGGAAGCGGAATACGACGGCCGCCAGTAGACGCCGCGCGCTTGCGGCGCTCCCGCTGGCGCTGCGCCGCCGCGCGCTCGCGCTCCAGCTCCTCGAGGATGCGCCGCTGGCGCTCCACCTCCTCCTCCGCGTACATCCTCGCCGACCATTCGTAGGCGACGTCGTCCGGCGCCGGAGAACCTCGTTGAACGAGGCTTCGAGGGCGAGCCTCTCGCCGGGAAACTCCTCCTTCGGCGCCCCCATCCTGGCCGCCGCCCTGAGGTAGTCCGGCGGCGCCTGCCACTCTTCCGGCGCCTTCTTCTTGCCCTCCGTCTTGGGCTGGACGAGGCGGCGGAAGAGTCCGCGGGGAGGCGACGCGGGGCGTCGCTCGTTGATGCGCAGCGTGCCGCTGCGCGTTGGAACACGCCGCCCGGAGTTTAGGCAGGGCGGCGTGACAGAGGGAGGCTCGAGCGCGCGCCGGAGGAGGAAGAGGAGGAGGAGAGGGGATTTTATAGCGCGTTTGGAAGACCAGACAGATCGGCGGTGGCGCGCCATTACTGCGCCGCGTGCCCCGCGATTGGATGACTCGGCCACGGCCGCTCACTGGGCACTGGCCACACCATTACTCCGACAGCCTTTGACCGGCGCGGGAGCCGAGAGGATGAGGACGCGGCCGCTCACGGGCGGTTCTGTTTTCGCGCCATTTCGCCTGGTCGTTGACAGCGCTGGCCCGCCTGATTTTGCGCGCCATTTCTGCCCCCCCCAGGCGCAACCCAATGGGCTGGGTTTGGCCTGGGTGCGCCGGCGCCAAAACGGCGCAAAGTGGCGCTATTTGGGCTCCTGGGGGACAACTGGTAGAAAAATGACGCTATTTGACCCAAAACTGCGCTATTTTGGGTCCTGGGGGGACGGCTGGAGATGCCCTTAGTCTGTTGTTCCGATGGATCTGCAAGGGGATACTTCCAGCGCGCTATGGTTCTTGGCCATCTCTCCCCCGTACCGGACAGTGAAGAGATCGATCCGACAGCTGTGCCGGCAGATGAGGCTGATGCAATGCAGATCTAGGCGCGCGGCCTCGTCCCGCTGCGGCTCCAGTTCGTGATGTCGCCTTGGATGCAGAGCGCTTACGCGGACAAGGTTCCGGCAGGTAGCTCTACATCTTGCCGTCCGGCCGCAGGAGCAAGACAGGCGGCAAGCCCCAGCCCAACCTGTTTGATTCCGGCAGGTGAGCACGTTCCTAGCCTTACAAATCTTTTTTGTGCCGCAAATGTTCTTTTGCAAATGATCTACCTGTTTGATTTCGTGGAAAAAGGAGTTAGCTGGACCAACGAACCATGAAGCAGTTTAATTCATCATACTATGAGCCTCGCTGCTATGTTTTTGCAGTACAAACACCCCCTAGCGGGCTGCTCTGTTTTATGTTTAATATAGCTAGATCAACTTTTTTCCGAAAATTCTCTATCAGTTAGATTTCGTGGAAAATGGAGTTAGCTGGACGAACGATCCATGAATAAGCGGTAGTATTAGCCTCACTGCAACTTTTTTCAGTTCAGACACTCGGCACCCTGCTCTGCTCTGTGCACTGGCTGCCCGTGGATGGATGCATAGTGATTAATATAGTTAGAGCAATTTTTCCTCTGCCATTTTCAAAATGCGATCAGTAGGTTTTTAACATCAGAAAGAGCACACTCAACTTCCAATAACAAATTAAGCAACTTGGCACCAAAGTAACTTCGTGCCCACTTTTTTGCAACATATTTAGTTCTAACGGTGAACACATTTTTAGATGTATACAACTGGGTATACACATATTTAGTTCTAATGGTGAACACATTTTTAGCTACAAGAGGTCGAGGTTTTGCACAATTTGCAGGCTCAAGGGGCACAAGAGTATGACCTGTCCGAAAAGAGGCGATCTACCAAAAAAACTGAGAAAGGTTGCTACGTGCAGCAAATGTGGTGTTGCTGGGCACAAGAAAACTAGTTGTTACATCCCGCTCGTCCCTGGCCTGACTGGCGCATGAAATTTTTAGCTATTTGGCTATTGTTTGTAATGAAGATGTGTGCGTTCATGTATGTGTCGATGTAGGATTTGAGTAGCTTTGTGATTGTTCGTTTTTCGTGTCTCTTCTATAGTACCTGTACTGTGCTTTGTGCCTGGACTGTTCCAGCGCTAAGCTCTATTTTCGTTGTGGGATAATCTACACTTCCCATCGTGAGTGATTTTATTTAACTTATGTTGAACTTGTGGACATGGGTTGGGAATATCGATTGAGGAGCCGCGAAAAAATATATCTTGCTTCAGATGGGGTAAAGGCATATTGCCATTTCCCTGTCCCGACTGTGGGTTCGGTCCGACTGCAGCTGTGCATTAATTTTTTTTGTTGGTGTTTGAATTTCGAATTCCATCCTGGGGTGCACACATGAGCGAAGCAGCCGAGAGTGGCATTATATAGGCACGGTAACAAAAAATAGTTACATTATACAGTGCTAGTGAGGGCCCTCCAACGGTAACCTGCATGCGTGCTGTGGCGCTATAAAATTCCTGCCAGCTTTCTCTGCGGGTCCACTGACCCGTACCGCTCTATTCTGAGATACAAAGCCATTTTGTTTCCAATACCGAACCTTCGTACGCTGTTGTACCTAATCGCGAAGCCGGCAGAGTCGTGGATGGAATGCTTGCAGCCGCCGCTGCGTCAGAGGAGCATTTTCCCCTTCAATAGGGGCTATAAAGGAAAAAGTTTGTTTTAAACCTTGAATTTGTAGCCGTTGGACAAATCAAACCCTGAACTCGAAATCCCGGTCGTTGGCACCCTAAACTTATAAATCCCGATCTATTTTAAACCCTGTACAAGTTTTAATCTTTTTTAAAAATATCCAGATTCGCTACTCTCAATGACCATACTGGCCCACATGTCATATTTGTCTTCTACCTCTATCCTACTCCGACTGCTGTTAATGGTGGTCGTTCCTCCGGTCCACTTTTTATGCATGCTCTCTAAGCTGTTAAAGCTAGTCCTTATGAATGTTGGCTAGCTGTAGCTTCAGCCGTAATACAGCACGAGAAGACCATCGAGTAGAGCGAGATTGCAACATGGTCTACAGGCGCAGTACCGTGTGTGCTTGGCTTGACGCTCCCTGCACGGCAGCGGCGGACGCACGGCTCGATGCAAGTGAGAGTGCAGCACAGCCGCCGCCGGCCTGGCTGCGTTTGGTGCCTCAGCCAAGGCACGTGCAGGCATGCAGCACGGCGGCAAAGGTAGCTAGCTGGCCCTGGCTGGCCTGTAGCAGCTCGGAAATACGAGGTCGACGACGGCCAGCAGGCGGAGCACAAGCACGAGCGGTGGCTGCGGCATCAGTTTCTCATCCTCGCCATATCACGCGAGTGACCGACGACCTCCGGTAGCTCCTCTGATCGGCGTCCCTGGCCTTCCTCGACCAGCCTTCGCGTAGCTCTGCGTGGATCTCCCGCCGGTGGTCTCGTGTGTGCTGCCGTGCCCCTACCTCCTGTGCTCCATCCGGAGTTAAGAGGCGCAGCCAGCAGGAACCTAGACGGAGGGACAGAGAGGACGGTGTGGGTGAGGGGAATGCGGAAGAAAATTGGGGAAGAAAGATCTTACAAGCAGGTCCCACATGTAAGCGAGAGTAGCCTACAATCCTGGTTGGGATCCTCGCATTCCTGATTTACCAAATACGTCTAGGGTTCGATTTAGACTGGGATTCACAAGTTTAGGGTGCCAACGACCGGGATTTCAAGTTGAGGGTTTGATTTGTCTAACCTCTACAAATTGAAGGTTTAAAATGGACTTTTTCCGGCTATAAACCATCATTTTTCCAATTTAGCAAACATGCTTGGCCAAAGTCGGAGCTCAACTTCCCAATTGGCACCTTCGACGACCAGTGATGAGCAATGGCTGATGCTATTGGTCAGTTTTTTTTGTCACCATTCATCACTATACATTCGTTTAGTGTGATTAGTGTTGGTATGCATGTTATCTGCATCTTCTCATGGAGTGGTCAGTGTTGGTCCGTCACGATTCATATGAGCAAGCAATCCTCTGGCATAACTGACTACATACAACTATGATTGAACCTAAAGAAATTATAAAGGGTGTGAATCCTGGTTACTTTTCCTTAATGCATGCCAAATAAAGAATGGGAAATGGGGTCAGATTCTACTATTTATCTATATTATTTTCTAACTTGCATCTCTTACCGATTGCAGTTGGCAAAGAAATTGATGGGCTTGAGGACTCTGTTATTATGCGCTCGCTTCAAGCATTGGCTGTTCCTCTCATTGGCAATGCTTGCCATATTTTTATGCATGGCCTCAACTCTGTCCAGGTATTGTAGGACCACCTGGCCACAATGCTTTGGAACGTGTATTGGCTCCGATTGTCTAAATCAGGAAGATTTGCAGATTTATGGAGCGGAGAAACTTCAGCAGGCATTACAAGAGAGACCTAAAGGGAAGCCTCTTTTAACGGTATGGGGTAGTATAATTTTTGTTGCATGGCATGTTGTTGGAATAGCTAATAGTCGTAAATTCAAAGGCTCTTATTATATGAATGAAACTATTGCTGAAGTTGAGGAACTGTGCTATTTTTGTTAGTGAGTTATGGTTCATATTTTTTTGTAACTTGTGTCATCAATTGATTTAAAGTATGCAATATTATTACAGTACATTTCCTCCCTAGTGCATCCTTCTCTGCTATGCGAACTTTTATTTACCCTGTTCTATCTTGTTCATACAGGTCAGCAATCACGTGGCTGCTATGGATGACCCTTTTGTAATTGCATCTCTTCTGCCACCATCTGTTATGCTGGAAGCACAAAAGCTGAGATGGACATTATGTGCGACTGATCGTTGCTTTACAAATCCAGTTTTATCAACATTCTTCAGGTCCGTTAAGGTGTTGCCTGTTTCTCGTGGCGAAGGCATCTACCAAAAGGTATCGAACTCGAGATATATTTGATTAATTGGTAGAGTCCGTTAAGTTGTTTCTATCAAGTATCTGTTTTGTAGACCAGCCATTTAAATTTTCGTGCTGGTAGATCAGTTTATTCATGGAATCATTTTTTTCCCCGATGCGCTTATTCATGGAATCATAGTGTACGAGGTGCAAGAAAAGTGATCTTTAGTTTGCTGATTAAGGGTCTGCTGGAAATGGTACCATATTAATACTCACCGAGCTTTGCCTAACTCAGTCTTTGTTCTTATCATCAATGGGCAGTATAAAGGCCATCAACTTACATACCTAATATGTGACTATACGTTCGGGGAATACTAGTGGCACCATATCATTATATTTGGGACAAAGTTTCGAGCTAGTACATGTAGTATCTAGTTGCTCACATAATCGAGCTTTCAGAAGGAAATGCTAGGCTATGTCCGCATCAGTGCTTGAAAGTGCTTAGGGTGCAGCGCATTGTGTCATCTTTCCTGATTCTAACCTTCTTAGCCAAACTCCATGAGAAGAAATACTCTTGAATCTGTGGAATCTGATGCAATATTGAGTTTTCTCATGATTCACCAGTCCCCTTTTCTCTCTGGTCAGGGGATGGATATGGCACTCTCGAAACTGAACAATGGTGGATGGGTTCATATATTTCCGGAAGGAAGTCGTTCAAGGGATGGAGGGAAAACCATTGCTCCTGCCAAAAGAGGTGTTGGAAGGTTAGAAGATCATTTCCTTGTAATGTTCTCACTCTGTCCCATATTCTAAGACGTTTTGGCAAGCTAAAAGATGGAGTACTACTAACAGAACAATAGTAAACAACTAAAAAAAACCTGCATTCTGGTATACATATACAGTTTTTTATAACCTCGGGTCTTAAGAGTTGATTCTATTTTGCCATTGTTGAGATGCACCTATCTAATTTCTTATGTTTTTCTTACCAGATTGGTAATGGATGCGGACAATCTACCAGTTGTTGTCCCGTTTGTCCATACTGGGATGCAGGACATAATGCCTGTTGGAAAACGTATTCCTAGAACAGGCAAAAAGGTACGTGCCCCTACATCTACATGAACCGATGCAAGAGTATTTCTTCTCATGGAGTTTGGCTGATCTCTAAATTGTTTATTCGATTGTCTAGGTGATTGTGGTTGTTGGCGACCCAATCAACTTTGATGACCTGATCGCTGAAAACAGTGATGACACCCAACATATCTCTAGAGGTGTCTTGTATGATAAAGCATCAGAGAGGATTGGGCAGCAGCTGCAGAAACTGAAGGTAGAAGTTGACAGATTGGCAGCAGAGCATAGGGCTGAGCTCCAAAACCGTCATGTAGACAATACACTGAATGACGGATACCGGGTATGGCAGCAGGTTGATTGGGAATCATTTGGCATGGGGAACATGTTGTCATCGGCAGATCATTCGTCGGTCCAGGAGCCACCGAAGCAAGTTCGGCATGAAGTGCTCCTGGCTGAACAGAGCATTTCTCCACCAAAGCAAGCAGAGACTCAACTGCACCTTCAGGAACAGAGTGTCTCTCCAGTCCCAAGTGCAGCCATCTCTCTTGATGTTGGCATTCCACACTGGTTCAGCCGTCACACGGATGCTTCTGAGCTCATGGGGTTCGCCGCACGTGGCTTGTTCAAGAACGGCAGGTTCATGGAGGAAGGCTACAGGCAATTTGAGGAGTCGAATGTATTCAACGTCTGGCGGGAAGCTGCTCAGGCCAACAATGCGATGCCCCGATGGAGCACCGCTTGACTTGGGCAATGCTTAAGCGAACCTCTTCTCCCTTTGTACAGTTAATTTACGAGGACGCCGACATGAATTTTAGATACTTACTCCATGCTGGCCATTTTGGAGCTAGCTAGTATGAACGAACTGGACACCTTAAAGTTATCTTTGAGATGATGTAGAACTTCTATAGCTGAACTTTGCTGAGTCTGGTAGGTTTGATGTAAGCAATGTCAGAGACAACTTTGTACGTGTAAGAACTAAGAAGAACTAGAAGCTCTTTGAAGTCTGTGCTGATCGTCTAAAGAACAGACAGTGGCTTTTGCTCTTGGCAAAATATGTGTTATCTTTTCCCGAAATCTGATTCTAAACTTCCTATGGAGCGAAGTGAGGCAGCAGGGGTGGCCACTCCATTACCAATCTCTCAGCAGGTAATGCAATATCAGAATCCTAGATTAGCACTCTGCAGTTAATTTCTCCCGGTTATATCGTGATCATTTGTCTACTAGAACAATCCTGCAACGTTACAGTAGTATCTGCTTGCTGGATTAATATGCAAGTTCCACTCTTCCAAGTGGTACTGCTGCTGTTCAATTTTGAATTCAAAACGAACAATTACTTCTGCATTTATGTCTTCTTTTCAATAAAACTGCAGATCTCACGACCCAACACAGTTTTTCTCCCGATTTATGTTCCAAGTAAAACATTCGCTGGCGAATCTTTTGCTTTGACAACGGTGCTAAAAAAAAGTAAACAAATCAAAGCCGCATCGCAAGCTCCCAACGTTCACATCGCGAGTTTGAATCTTTTTATAGCCGTTACAGCCATCCATTCGCATCGCATCCCCGTATTTAAAATTCCAACGCCGCCCTCTTCCTCCAAATCTTCCATCCATCGGCACCCCATCTCTAATTCTCCATCCAGCAGAAGAGCTCTATCGATCTAGCAAGCAATCAACCCATGGCCCTCCGCGCGCTCGACAACACGCTGCCGGCCGCCGTGTCGGACCGGCCCAAGAAGTCTGCCAAGCTTTCGACGCCCGCGGCCGTCGTCGCCTCCCCGGGGGTGACGGAGGCAAGAAGCGCAACGACGAGAACGCGGCGCCCAGGGCCACCAAGCCCACGTCGCCCGTGGCGGCTGCGGCGGCGGAGCAGGCCGTGGAGTACGTCCGCTCCGAGGATCTGCAGCCGGTGGCCGGCCCCAAGGCCCGGGCCGCCGGCCTGGTCGCGGAGATCGATTCCAAGGACTGGATCAAGGTCTGCGAGGCGCTCAACGACGCGCGCCGGCTTGCCATCCACCACCCCGCGCTCCTCAGCCCGATCCTGTATGTCCACCTCCTTCTCTGTCTCTCAGATCGTTTAAATTTCCCATTCTGGATCTGACCTGACGATTCGTTGATTCGGCAGTGAGAAGGTGGTGCTGGCGGTGGTGAGGACGATGAAGAACCCGCGCAGCGCGGTGCTCAAGACCTCCGTGATGGCCTGCACCGACGTCTTCAACGCCTTTGGCAACCTCATCTCCTCCGCCTCCGGCGAGGCCTTCGACAAGCTGCTGCTCCAGCTGCTGCTCAAGGCGTCGCAGGACAAGCGGTTCGTGGCCGAGGAGGCCGAGAAGGCGATGCGCGTCATGGCCACGTCCATGCCTCCCCTGCCGTTGCTCAAGAAGCTCAAGGCCTACGTCCACCACGCCAACCTCAGGGTCAGGGCCAAGGCCGCCGTCGCCATGGCGCACTGCGTCGCCAGGATGGTACTCACGCTGACGAGAATTTAATCGCAACGAATCGCTTGCTGAATCGAGTATCTGGTTATGAATCATTCGAGCTTACTAACTGTTTGTCGAAATGCAGGACATCGGGACCATGAAGGAGTTCGGGCTGTCGGCGCTGCTGCAGGTTTCGGCGGAGCTGCTGAACGACCGGCTGCCGGAGGCGCGCGAGGCCGCCCGGAGCATCGTGAGCTCCACCCACGCCGCCTTCTGCAAGGAGGCCGCCCTGAAAGAAGAGAAGTGGAAGGAGCAGGAGGAGGAGACGGTGAAGGAGGAGGGGCATGAGGAGGAGAAGGTGAAGGAGCAGGAGCAGGGGGAGGTGTCGGCCGTGGCCTTGGCCTGGGAGAGCCTCTGCGCGCTGAGCCTGTCGCCCATCTCGGCGCAGGCCGTCGCCAAGATCGTCTCGCAGTTGCAGCCACAGTAACCGTGGACGAGCTGCTGAGCTGCTTCTAGTTCTTAGTTCTTACAGTACCGATGCGTTTGTTGGTTTCTGCTATCGTTTGTCACGACACTACTCCCTCCGTTCCTGTGGAGAAAATGATAAAAAAGCACCACATTTGCGGGTGAGTTGTCACATAACCATCACATTTGAGTTTTTGGACACATAACTACCACCTTTGAGGCTAGTGTGTGACGTGGAGCACTAATTTTTTTGTTTAAACCTGTTAACACATTTTCTGACGATTTGGACCCACCCGTCAGGAGTACGTGGCAAAAAAAGTCAACAATATATTTTCCTGTTTCCTTTTTCTTTTTTCCTTCTATCCCACGATTTGGCTTATCTTCTCACCGAGTCGTTCCGCTCCACTCGTTCCTCACCGAACCAGTCACCGCCGCCGGTTTTATCTCCACCCTCTGGTCGCCTCCTCGTGCCGCCGCCGGCGAGAAAACGCGTGGCCCTTCCTGCTCCTTGCCTCTCCTCCGCCGATGCACCTTCTCCGTTCGCGACCAACTCGACTGGCCGCCATAGTTGGCCGCCACCCTCCGCGTCGAGCTCCACAACCATCCCTCCGTCTTCCCAGGCTCCGGCGAGCGCTGCACCGAAGAGCTTCCCTGCGCACGCAGGTCAGGTGTAAGAAGCTCGCTTGTTCTTCTCGCAGGTCAGGTGCAAGAAGCTCGGGGATCCGTGGGGCTGGCCACCGACCCATGGCCACCGGACGAGGGCTCGGGTCTCTCAGTTGCAGCTGACAGCGTCGGGGGTGGACACCACGGAGGCGGAGGGGGCGTCGGGCTCGGCGCGTTCGCTGCTCGCATTCGCCGCGGCCTCGTGTGTCTCGCGCGAGCCGATCCTAAGCCACACAGCTCCGGCCGCAAGCAGAGGTGCTCGCTGTGAGGTGTGCCCGCGTGGCCCCGCAAGCAATGGAGGCGCTAGCTGTGGGCGTGGCACCGGGGAGCCGTCCGAAGGCGGAGGCACGCGCGCAGGGGAGGCGGCCGCCGGCGGGGCCCCGCGTGCAGGGGATGAAGCCGGCGGATCGAGGCGAGGCGCGCTGGTGGAGAGAAGCGATGGAGGCGTGCGTGGATGGCGGCGGGGCGGCCGCCGGGACGGTGGTGTGGTAGGGTAGCGGATGCCGCGGAGGCGCGCGGCGGCAGGGGAGGCGGCCTGACTTGTGGGTCCCACCTGTCAGAAAAAATGGTTAGAACGCTAACAACGATGGATCAGTGCTCCGCGTCACACACTAGCCCCAAAGGTGCTAGTTATGTGTCCAAAAACTCAAATGTGGTGGTTATGTGATAACTCACCCGCAAATGTGGTGGTTTTTTGTCATTTTCTAATAGGGTGTATAAGTTTTTTCCAATTTTCGCCAGAATATAAGGCGCAGGGTGCGGTGTACCCTGTCTTTTCCAAAACTAACCTTCACAGCTGTATATATTGATTAGAAAAATCGAGAGACAAGCGGTTACTGTGGCCCTGCCATTGGCCCGTCCATGGCGCATGGGGAGAGAGCAACAGAAAAAGTACTAGAGGAGCAGCACGCTGCCCTGCTATTGGTCTTGCATGCGTTGCATGCAGGATAGAAATCGAGAGCAGATCTCGCTACTTAATAGGGGTAGGATTGGGAAGATTTTAGCTAACTGGACACTTCTTAATCAAAAGATTTCACGCCCTATGTCCTACTCATAGGAACGGAGGGAGTACATGCCATCTCGCATGATTTGTCCAATGTCTTCATGTAGGCCCTAAATCAAAATGACTAAATCGTGATTTCATTTATCTCCCGAATCAATACGGAATCAAATCAACCAGTGCCAAAAATCTTATCTTCAACCAAGAACTGTAGCAGCGTGCGTCGAAAACGACGAAGACAGATGAGAATCGTTCCAGTGTCCTTCGTCACTGTCCAGTGGCTGAATCATTGGGCATGTGGCCAAGATCTCGGCGGCACGCGACTCAGGGCATGGCCAGCGGGTCGCCCCAGCCTACTGCCCCAACAGAGCCAGCTAGGCTCGGACGCCACAGTGGCAGTACGGCGATAGCCTGCATGTGACAGGTGAAGCTTGCAGAGGAGACAGCCTCCCGAGCGAAAAAGCAAGCAGGGAGAGTAGAAAAGGTGAGAGAGGGAAAAGATGAATTGAGCACTGCGGTGTGACGTTTCAGCGTTGGCCGTTGGGCAACCTACATGGAAATCATGAGGCAGTAGCATTCTACTGCTACCATTGCTCATGCCCTCACTGGCTCCACGTGATGCGAGCATGGTGGCCAGCCGGTGGGAGTGAGCCAGTCAGTGGTTGCTTCGAGGACTCGGAATCCTCCTCCTCTTATCCCTGTCTGCGTCGTCAGCAGCAGCAGCAGCAGCAGCGACACGACTCTGCTTGCGTCGCGTCCTCATCCTCCGGGCCGGTGGGGCGGCGGCGTTGGAGCTTTTGGAGATGGACGACGATGGCCAGAGCGTCGTCAAGCGGCATGGCCCGGCCGCCGAGGAGGACCCTGCCCGCCACCGTGCTGCATCTCCGCCGGCCCATGAGGTGGCAGATGGCGACGACAACGAGAAGGCACCTCGCCGGAGCGGACGGGTCGCTTCGCTCGACGTCTTCCGTGGCCTCGCCGTCGCTGTAAGTTACGTACCACGCCACGCGTTCTGTGCGAATTGTGGTGTATGACCGAGAGATCTGGTTTTGGTGCCTGCCAGCTGATGATACTGGTGGACGGAGCCGGCGGCGAGTGGCCGGTCATCGGGCACGCGCCATGGCACGGCTGCAACCTGGCCGACTTCGCCATGCCCTTCTTCCTCTTTATCGTTGGCATGGCCATTCCCCTCTCCCTCAAGGTCCATTTCACTTTCTTCCCACACATTGTACACCTCATTATATTTTTCTCTCCCTTTTTGAGCTTTTGTGTAAGCTAACAACCTGAAATTCGAGTTTGATAGTGCCGACTGCCTCCTAGTATAGCCCTACGACCCCTCCTTCTACTTACTCTGAATTATACTTTGTTGTTTCAGACAGCAATGAATAGCTTAATTTTCAAGTTTCCCCTCTTAGATTGGTCAACTGTTCTTAGCACTTAATTTCTCATTCAAACAAATATGCAGAGAATTCCAGACCGTGGCCGGGCTGTGAGAAGAGTAGTAATAAGGACACTGAAGCTGCTTCTCTGGGGGATCTTGTTGCAAGGTTACTTTTACACTTAGCTTCTTACATTTCCCTCTTGCAAAAATACCAGCATTGCTTTGATTTCGGTCGTCAAGCGCGCCATTTAGGAGTTAGGACCTTCATCTGCTGCTGCATTTCCCTCTCTGCAAAGAGGAAAAGTAACACATTGCCAATGTGTTACCATATTCAGGTGGTTACTCCCATGCTCCTGATGAACTGACTTATGGAGTTGACATGAAGCACATACGGTGGTGTGGAATTCTCCAGGTCAGATACACCTTATAGTACTTGGCAAAAATAAATGCATATACCGGAGAGTAACTTTTTCTTTGCTTGTTCAGAGGATTGCCCTTGCATACTTGGTAGTTGCAGTTATAGAAATTGCAACAAAAGATGCGAGGGTTCAGGATCAGTCAAGTTCAGGCTTCTCAATTTTCAGGCTCTACTTTTCCCAATGGTATATACACAAGCCCTGATTTGTCATCTGATTTTTCAAAGATTGCAGATTTCACATACTAATATTGGCATGTGTGTATCTACAAGGATTGTCGCTTGTTGCATTCTTTTGATCTACTTGTCCCTTGTTTACGGCATTTACGTTCCGGACTGGGAGTTCAGAGTGCGAAATGTTGACAGCCCAAACTTTGGAAAAGTTTTAACGGTATGTGAAGACTGAAACTTTGTCATCTCTTCTTTTGAAATTAGTTCGTCTTGTGGAATTTATTGTTGTTGCGTGCTACTCTTTTCTGCAAAGAACTAATCTTGCATTGTAATTAGTTGTTATGAAGTTCCTATAGGTAGAACTACACTGGTAAGAACGATATACTGAAAATTAATTTTGCACACATTTTACTGTGCAAGCTCAGGATCCCTATCACCAATCTTTCCATGACAAGCTAAACAAATTACATATCAGCAACACAGTATAATTGTGTTCTTTGTAGGGTCAGTATTCAAATCAATGGCTCGAAATTGTGGCAGGCTAGTATTATTTTTTTTTTGCACTTGTACAGCTAAAGCGCTTTTGTGAAAGTTGCAACTCGTTTACCTTGTTCCCTGATGTTTAGGTGACATGTGGTACAAGGGGAAACCTGAGCCCACCTTGTAATGCTGTGGGTTACATCGACCGTAAAGTTCTCGGTATCAATCACTTGTACCAGAAACCTGTATGGAGGAGGCACAGGGTGTGTCTTCCTTCACAACAGAACCTTGTCCTGTTCTTCACAATTCTGTAGGAAAAAGAACTAACTTACGCAGATCGGTTCCTGCAGGCCTGTACTGATGTTTCCCCACATGAAGGACCTTTTAAGAAGGATGCCCCGGCATGGTGTGCCTCACCATTTGAGCCTGAAGGGTTACTAAGGTACTGTAGTATTTTTTGTCAGAAGTCTATTTGTAATGTACAGTTCAGTGCTTACATTGTTCTTTCTGAAATTTGCAGCTCATTTTCTGCGGTGTTAAGTACAATCATCGGGGTACACTATGGTCATGTGCTTGTTCACATGAAGGTTAGTTTGCCTAGATCGCACTGGAGGCCTTATTCGTTGATGTAGATACACGCTTGCTGATTGTTGAAGTGTTCTCTGTTCCTGCCAATTTCAGAGTCACATGGACAGGCTAAAGCAGTGGCTTAGCATGGGCATAGCTCTCCTTGTTCTTGGACTCATTCTGCATTTTTCACATGGTAAGAGCATAACAAGTACTGACGTATATATGCTCCCCTCCTTCCCTGTCTAAACCTGGTTCTTTCACACCCCCTTGCAGCAATTCCTCTGAACAAACAACTGTACACGTTCAGTTACATCTGCATGACTGCCGGTGCTGCTGGTGTTGTGTTCTCCATGCTCTACTTCCTTGTAAGCCCATTTCAATTTTGCAAACCATTTCGTATATTCGTGTGTGACTGCGGGTGCGGGTGCTGCTGCCGTCGTGTTCTCTATACTGTACTTTTTTTTTTCAATTTTTACAATTTTGCAACTCCTTTCAAATTTTATAATCCATAATTTTGCAAGACATTTCCTGAATGCTCGCGTGAGAAACAGTTGGGAAAAAATAGAACAGTTTGCAATCTAAACCTATAATAAAGTCCCCTGTCTGACTGAAGCTTCAGTAAACAGCACACTCATTCATATCATCATATGACAATTAGCAAAGTCCCTATGATTGTGAGCAATTCTCAGTTACATTGCTGAAACCTGACATGTATTCTTAGGTCGATGTCGTGAATCTACGCTACGTTTTCGCGCCGCTGCGGTGGATCGGCATGAACGCGATGCTGGTGTACGTGATGGCCGCCGCGGGCATCTTTGAGGGATTCCTGAACGGCTGGTACTACGACGGGACCAACAACACACTGGTAAGAATTGCACATCACCATCGTCAGGCTTCAGTACACGGTATCGCCGGCAACTGCTGAGAGGTTCTGCCGGTGCAGGTTTACTGGGTGAGGAAGCACGTGTTCGTGGGCGTGTGGCACTCGACCAGGGTCGGCATCCTCCTCTATGTCCTCGTCGCGCAGATCCTGCTCTGGGCTCTCGTCGCCGGCCTCCTCCACCGTGCCGGGATCTACTGGAAGCTCTAGCTAACAAGGAAACGTGCTCGCGTCGTTCCGCGTCACCATAGGGGCATGTGATGCCCTATTAGCTGTTGTGCATGACTTATGATGCCCAAAAACCTATTTTAGCCAGGGTGCGTGACCACCTAATTGTAATTGCACATTGCTGCTTAAATATGCAGTTGTGCATCACTCTGTGATGTAATTTGTATGTACTAATGAACCTGATTAAGTAGTACATTAGTAGGTTTAGTGCTGATGAGTTCAATGTGATGATGTGTGTTGTTATGTTGTAAAATAGTAGGTGATAAGATCGCCATGTACACTTAAAAAAAAATAAGATCGCCATGTTCAAAGGAGTGAGCAAGACCACAAGGCCAACACATAACCAACACATGTATGGTGCATCTAATCAACCTTGAACATAGTTTGCAGCTCACCAAACACCAAGGTAAGTACAATGCAATGCAGACAACCAAACGAAGTGATGCAGATGGCACAAACTGCTTTTCGTCTCAACCAGAACCTGATGGGCCACGAATGTAAATAGGCCAAATCCAGTGGAAGTAACCTAACACGCCCTGTACTACTAGTGATAAACGAGTAGTATAAACATCTCGACCCTTGATTTACTAAGGTTATAATAGACCTTTTGGTAAATATTATCTGATGAATAAATATCGCATTAATTAACCTGAAATTCTAAGTAGATAACTGATCAATTAATTCCATCTCGACCTTTTTTGGTAGAAAATAAATATTATCTGGTGCATAAATATCACATTAATTTGGTAGGGAAATAAATTTTGTCTTGTTGCTTTAAATAGTTCTCTTCCTTTTATACCTTTATGCGTTATCAGCAGCGACACAGCTCTGCTTGCGTTGCATCCTCCTCTTCCTGACCTTTTCGGTTGGGATGGACGACGTGAAGCGGGACGGAGTGGTCGCTGAGGAGGACCCTGACCGTGACTGTCCTGCTTCTCCAGGTCATGAGGCAGCAGAAGGCGATGGCAACGAGAAGGCGCCTCGCCGGAGCAGCAGGCGGGTCGCTTCGCTCGACGTCTTCCGTGGCCTCACCGTCGCCGTAAGTTCTTCTGTATACATGCAAGCCATGTACGTTAATCTTGGTGTACTTGTGACCGAGAGTGCTAGCTGGTTTTTGTTATAAACGATAGCAAAGAAACGACGAAGTGCGGAACGATCAAACCAATGGGGACACGAGATTTTAACGTGGAAAACCCCTCCAACAATGGAGGAGAAAAAACCACGGGCGCCAGCCAGCAATACTTCACTATAATCGGGTGAGGTTACAAACGCCGTGGGTTTACAATGTGTGGCTTCCCCCAACCGGCGGTGGGTTTACAATGTGTGGCTTCCCCAACCGGCGGCTTACAAGATGTATATATGGTGGCATAAAACACTAGGTCGGCTGCAGTCCGACCCGGAAACGATCTGATCCGTACCCTAGGTCCGCTCCGCTCTCCTTCGTCACAAGTTGGCCTTCATCAGTATAGAATTTGGATCATCATAAAACAACAGTTTTGGCGCGTGATGCAGTTGATGGTACTGATGGACGGCGCCGGCGCCGAGTGGCCGGTCATCGGGCACGCGACGTGGGAGGGCTGCAACCTCGCCGATTTCGTCATGCCCTTCTTCCTCTTCATCGTTGGCATGGCCGTCCCCCTCTCCTTTAAGGTCTCCACTTCACTTTCTTCCCACACCCATTTGAATAATTTAATGGGGGGTCAAAGTGGCAAATGATTAAAAATCGAAAGTTAAGTGTGGCCAATGATCGACCTATCCTAATTTTTGGTGTCCCTTCTTCTACTCGGAATTCTACTCATTTTTGTTTGAGACTGCAATGACAAGATGACTTTTCTAGTTTCTACCTGTATGGTTGTATACGGTTCATTGTCCGTTAACTTCTTATTCGAACAAACAATGCAGAGAATTCCTGACCGCCGTCGGGCTTTCAGGAGAGTAGTAATAAGGACAGTGAAGCTACTTCTCTGGGGGATCTTTTTGCAAGGTCACTGCTTTTACTGTAAATTTAGCTTCTTACATTTATGCTCCTCTTGCAAAAATGCTGTTTAACTAGGACCAACTTGTTGTGTTGTATTTTCCCACTCTGAAGAGTAACCATTACCACCATATTCAGGTGGTTACTTGCATGCTCCAGATGCACTGACTTATGGTGTTGACCTGAAGCACATAAGATGGTGTGGTATTCTCCAGGTATGAAACCATGTAACATTTCTTAATATTTGAAAGAAACTATTCATAGACCGAGGAGTGAATTTTTTTTTTGCCTTTTTTGCTTCTCCAGAGGATTGCCCTTGCTTACTTGATAGCTGCAGTTGTAGAAATTGCAACTAAAGATGAGAGGGTTCAGGATCAGTCAACTTCAGGCTTATCAATTTTCAGGCTCTACTTTTGCCAGTGGTAATCCTTGATGTGTCATCTGAATTTTGAAACATTGCAGATTTCACATACTATTTTTTTATATCTGTCTATGTATCTACAAGGATTGTCGCATGTTGTATTCTTTTGATCTACTTATCCCTTCTTTATGGGATCTACGTTCCGGACTGGGAGTTTAGAGTGCGATATGTGGATAGCCCAAACTACGGAAAAGTTTTAACGGTATGTGAACACCTGAAATTTTATAAACATTACATATTTTCTATCTTCTGATGTCGTCTACTACTCGTTTGTGCATAGTACTGACCATGCATTGCATCGTCAAGTAGTTGATCCGAAATCCTACTGATTAAATGATTTTGCATGCATTTCCCTATGCAAGGTCAGGAAACCTTTCCCCCGTTCTTGCCATGGCAGACTGAGCAAAAACTACATTTTAACTTCTTAACAACAGCAACTTCTTAACGGGATGATATAAATTATGCACTTTGTAGGTTGAGGTATTCATGTTAGTTTAGTTATACTAAACTAAGTCCAGTATACAAGTCAATTACTCCCTCCGATCCGGTTAAACTGTCGCTGGAAAATAACTACGATAGTACAATTTGGTACGATAGCTTGCGACAATTTTATCGGACCAGAGGGAGTAGTAAAAATTATGTTGGTATTGATCTTTCGAACTTGTAGAATCAAATTACTTTTATGAGATTTGCATATCATTAACAATGATCCCTAATGTTTAGGTGACATGCGGTACAAGGGGAAATCTGAGCCCTGCTTGCAATGCTGTAGGTTACATCGACCGTGAACTTCTCGGCATCAATCACATGTACCCGAAACCTCCATGGAGGAGGCAAAGGGTCCGTGGTTTTTTTCACAACAAAACCTTGTCCTGTTCTTAACATAACTCTTATTCTCAAACATCTATTAACAAAGCGTACGCAGGTCTGTACCGATGCTTCTCCACACGAGGGGCCTTTTAAACAGGATGCCCCGGCATGGTGCTCCGCACCATTTGAACCTGAAGGGTTACTTAGGTAGTGTTTTTCTCAGAAGTCAAGGAGGGATTTCTTGTCTATAATACACTGTTGACTCTCGTCTTTGTGAAACTTGCAGCTCATTTTCTGCGGTGTTAAGTACAATCATCGGTGTACACTACGGGCATGTGCTTGTTCATATGAAGGTTAGCTTTGCCTCTCATCACACTGGAGGTCTTGTTTGTCGGTGTGTAGTAGGAACTAGTACACACATGTTGATTATTGAAATGTTCTCTGTTCCTGTCAATTTCAGAGTCATATGGAAAGGCTAAAGCAGTGGCTTAGCATGGGCATAGCTCTCCTCGTTCTTGGACTCATTCTGCATTTTTCACATGGTAAGAGTATAAAAAGTATTCCATCCGTTTGTACTAAATCTGCGACACTTAATTTGGAACTGAGGGAGTAGTAACGTATATATGTTCCCTTTGTCCCGTGGCTAAACCCGGTTCTTTGGCATCCCCTTGCAGCAATTCCTCTAAATAAACAACTGTACACATTCAGTTACATCTGTGTGACTGCTGGCGCTGCTGGTATTGTGTTCTCCATGCTCTACTTCCTCGTAAGTCCATTTAAATTTTGCAAACCATTTCGTATATTTGTGTTTGCATTGTGTTCTCTATACGGCACTTCTTAGCAAGTCCTTTTTTCAAGTTTTACAAGCCATTTCTAGAATTCTTGTTTGAACAACAGTTGGGAAAAAATAGAACAATTTGTAACCTAAACCCATATAAAGTTCCTAGCTGATTGCAGATTCAGTAAATAGCACACTCACACTCATATGACAGTTAGCAAATTCAGTTTGATTCTGAGCAATGCTCAATTATTACATTGTGGAAACCTGACATTTATTCTTCTAGGTTGACGTCCTGAATTTGAGCTCATCTTTGCGCCGCTGCGGTGGATCGGCATGAACGCGATGCTGGTGTACGTGATGGCGGCCGTGGGTATCTTCGAGGGGTTCCTTAACGGCTGGTACTACGACGGGACCAACAACACTCTGGTAATAATCAAGAGTCTCGTCTTCAGACTTTACTGCACGGCTTGGATCGACATCGATAGATGAGATATGTTTTGCGTGAGATATGTTTTGCGTGGCTGCAGGTTTACTGGATAAGGAAGCACGTGTTCGTGGGCGTTTGGCACTCGACCAGGGTGGGCATCCTCCTCTACGTCCTCGTCGCGCAGATCCTGCTCTGGGCGCTCGTCGCCGGCCTCCTCCACTGTGTCGGGTTTTACTGGAAGCTCTAGCTAACGAGGAATATTCTTGTGTGCACTGCGCAGCAGTGGCAGAGGATGAATGTAATCTAAGATAGGGTGACTCTAAAATAATGATGCAAAAACGAAAATATTCATGGGACATTAATTATATACCAACATTGAAGCAAATCTTCCATGTTGATATCCGTCGCTTGATGTAGCATAACTCAAGTCATGAAGAATCCATCACAGACATATTGTTGTGCAACTCAAGTCTTGATGATCCTTGTTGCCGAGAAGGCCCTTTCAACAGGTGTCTCACCACGGGTAAAAGTATTGTCAGCTCAATGAGGCGACAAACCATAGGAAACATGATGTGTCTTTCAAATATCAAGATAATCTCTAAATTTTCAGTTATCCACATATGAATAATGAATAGCTCAATATTATGCTGTGTATGCATATGCTCATAATTGGAGAATTCACCATGAACACTGAAATAGTAAGACTAACAAATTTATTCAAATTGAACCAAAGAAAACGAGAGTCTCTTGAAATAAGACAATAGAAGTTTAAAATCAACTCCGAAAATAGCTCGTTAAATCGATGATCAAGATATGTATTAATAGAGTATATAGAAACATAGAAGGCGCGTGCCCACACTGTAAAAATTCTCAACACTGAAAAGAATTATAAGCTAGCGCGCGTTGGAATTTCAGAAAAACTAGGTTATATATGATGCGACCGGTTACAGTAATACTTGTAGATGCTCGACCAATGGTTCGCCCGGTGCATGATCTGGCACGAGCCGTACAGCGTGTACGAGAACTCCTCGCTGCGCCGGCTACCGCCCGCCGCCCAGATCAGATCGGTTGACGACGTATGGAGCCGCGCGACGTCGCAGATGGCGCCGGATGGCTCGTGCAGCCGCGCCCGACGAGTTTGCTCTGGCGACGGCGGCAATCTCCGATGATAATGTTTCCCTCTCCTCCGACGAGATTTCTGCCGACGCGATTGCCGCAGCCGACGACAACGCGGGCTGTCTAATAGGATTGAGGTAGTGCATCATGTCACGCCGGCAGCACGGGCACGTCGCCGCGTTGCTGAACCACTGGAGGATGCATTCCCTGTGGAAGGCGTGCGAGCAGTCGCGCAAGGCCGTGACGCCGGCGGCAGCCAGCTCGTCCATGCAGATTGGGCACGCGTCGTTTGCTCCAGGTGCACGCCGACGAGCAGAGCTCGACGGTGCCGCGGCGCACAAGAGAAGCAGCTCCTCCGCCTCGCTGTACACGTGTCACCTGCACGTGCATCCGCACGACGCAGTCGTAGCTCCTGCCGTCCTTCGCGCCGGCGACGATTTCTTCTACGAGACCAGCAGGCACAAACTCGTCCCAGCATTGGCCGTGCTCGGTGTCAGCGTGGTTCTGGAGGAGCGGCGGCATCACCTCCATCAGAATCTGCCGGATGGCGCGGCGGCACGCCCTTTTGCTCCGGAACACGGCGGGGCCGCCATGGACAGGGTGCGCGAGCTCCAGGTCCTGCCCCTGCAGTTCATCGTTGTCTTCGACCTTCCTGGTCCTTTCTCCTGCTATGAAGTGATGTTCCCTCACGAAGTACACGGAACACCACTGGAAGCGCACGGTGCTCGGCTGGCCGGGCGGACTGGGCTTCATCTCGATGTCTCGAGTCAACTTCGAATCTATTCGTTCCGTGAAAGGGGGCTCGGGCCGCGACAGCGGCAGCGCCATGACCTGCATTGTTGGCTTGTTGCAGCGATCGGATTGGGAGCCCGTGGTGATGGGCTCTGCGTCAAGGTACATATGTTGGCATAGCCGCATATGTAGGCGCCGGGGAAGCACGAATTCTGGTCGGACTCGGATTTAAGAACTCTTAGTAATTGTCGTATCATGTCCGAGTCCTAGGTAGATTACGTTTAGTTGCCTTGTAGGGCCTGTACAAGGTGAGAGTCCCGGTCAGCGTGGATGGATTAGTACTTTCTGTAGACAGAAGATACACCAGTGCTAAAATAGATAACATCCAACTACCCTCACACCCAAAAATAAGGTAAAAACACATAGTGAACAGTTGAACACTGCATTGAAAGTGGGATATTTTACAAAATGACACATCTTTTATTGACATGTCTCATTGTGTAACTGACATGTGAGATCAGGGCCTACTTGTCAACGATACGAAGCGTCTCATTTGTGTCAAAGTGCAATCAAATATGTGTCATTCTATCAAATATTTCGTAAGTAAACCGGCTCAACCGGAAGCGCAAAACAGAAAACAAGACAACATCAATCGAGAACTACGCAAAACAGAAAACAAGATAACGCGTAAGGAGAACTACACGGTTAATTGAGGATCAGTACATGATGGACGCCAATCAGTCCCGTCTCACCTTCAGGTCAATCTCTGTTGGAGATCACCGTTGCACTCTGACGAGACAAGACAACACCATCAAAGATAGCAACTTCGAAAATTGTCACCGTCACCTCCAACGCATTGACGTTGATAGAGAGACGAACAATGGGCTCCAAAATGCCCCCTTAGCAAGAGCACAACACCAAGAATTCCACAACCGGATCAAGAGTTGTTCACTCGGAGCCTTGGCAAGGATAGGGAGAAAGCCACGACGACGCATTCAAGAAAGCATCGAAGCACATGGGTGTGTCAATCCGAGAGTGGACTGCCGCCGAGATGACAACTTAACCCACCGCTTGCCACTCCCCCAATCATGGAGTACTGATAGGTATATTAGAATCCCGAAATAAATTTTAGGGTGCGACTAATTCTCGGTTGTCCAAGAATTAGCTTAATTCTCGATCAGATTTTACATTATCAAACGATTTGTACTACATAATATTTTTTTAGCATGTGAACAGTTTTTGTACCGCTGGAAAGAAATCTCACTTGCAACCTGCTCACAACTCATATGACACATAAATCACGATACAAATCCAACTACTGCAGGGCTGAGTGAAGTCCACAAAATTTATATTTTTACACTCTATGAAAAAATTTATAATATCAACCGAGTGTTGCTTATTCCATTAATCTAGGCATAGGTGCACCCTTATTTATTCTTTTTTTTTGAGGAATTATGTTTGTTTATTTGTTCTCTAGTTTTTTTCTTAGTTTCCATAATTATATTTTAGTTTTTTGTATTCTACGTTAACACACATACTCCATTGGTTTTTTTTTTCTTTTGGAGAATGTTCAGTAGTTTTGGGACATCAATAGGTGTGATTCTGATTGTGACTTTTATTCTTTTGGCACAAAGAAATATTAGCATGCCTTAGTCTATCTTTTTCAAACGAGACAAAAGTTTTGCCTTTTCCCTGATTAACAAGAAAATAATAGCCCATTAAATAATTAGCTGGAAACCGGGCGAAAACCGACATAAACCGGAGCTAAATCCACACGAACACCGACACCACAACGGCCAAACCCAACACCACTCCGTAGAAACAAAGACGGCCTCCTACCAATGTCGGAGAGAAGATGTCGTGACCTAGGGGCGGATCCATGATTGGATGTTCCAACTTCTTATGACATACTGCTGGCGCTAAGTTGACGAGGGAATATATTGCGGTGTTGCTTCTATCTCCCCGGCAACGGCGCCAGACAATATGCTTGATGCGTGTAACGTCACACGTCAGTTGGGAACCCCAAGAGGAAGGTATGATGAGTGCAGCAGCAAGTTTTCCCTCAGTATGAAACCAAGGTTTATCGAACCAGTAGGAAAACGAGGTTGCTTCGAAGGTGTTGGTGAAGGAGTGTAGTGCGGCGCAACACCAGGGATTCCGGTGCCAACGTGGAACCTGCACAACACAATCAAATTACTTTGCCCCAACTTAACAGTGAGGTTGTCAATCTCACCGGCTTGCTGAAAACAAAGGGTTAAACGTATCGATGGAAGATGATGTTTGTTTGCATAAAACAGTAGAGAACAATGATTGCAGTAGATTGTATTTCAGATGTAAAAGAATGGACCGGGGTCCACAGTTCACTAGTGGTGTCTCTCCAATAAGATAACTAACATGCTGGGTAAACAAATTACAGCTGGGCAATTGACAATTGATAAGTGCATATAACATGCATGTGTGAGTTGTGGTGTCTACTATGAGATTCATTTGGGCATTACGACAAAGTACATAGACCGCTATCCAGCATGCATCTATGCCTAAATAGTCCACTTTCCGGTTAACATCCGTACCCCTTCCAGTATTAAGTTGCAAGCAACAGACAATTGCATTAAGTAATGTGCGTAATGTAAACAATACATTCATCCTTGAATAAAGCATTGCTGTTTTACCCCTAGTGGCAACAACACATCTACAACCTTAGAACTTGCTGTCACTATCCCAGGTTAAATAGAGGTTGAACCCAACTATCATGCATAAATACCCCCTCTTGGAGTCACAAGTATTCACTTGGCCAAGGCTTCAACAAGTAACGGAGAGCATGCAAGATCACAAATGACATAGACATGATAATATAATATTCAGCTCCACATAGGTATCAATATAAGTCAGATCCCAGCAAACACAACATGTAGCATTACAATAAGATGATCTTGATCATGATAGGCAGCTCACAAGATCTAAACATGATGGCACAAGTGGAGAAGACAACCATCTAGCTACTGCTATGGACCCATAGTCCAAGGATGAACTACTCACGCATCACTCCGGAGGCGGGCATGGCGATGTAGAGCCCTCCGGTGATGATTCCCCTCTCCGGCAGGGTGCCGGGAAGAGCTTCAAACCCCCCGAGTTAGGGTTGACGACGGCGGCGGCAGCGAATATGTTCTGGATGAAAGGCTCGGTGTTTTAGGGTTTTCACGTCTCGGGGAATAAATAGGCGAAGGGGCGATGTCGGCGGACCCCCGAGGGGCCCAAACCACAGGCGGCGGGTGGGCCCCTGCCGCGCCGCCTGTGGTTTGGCCACCTCGTGGCTCTTCGTCTCTCCTTCGGACTCCGTGTACGTGTTGGAAAAATAGGGACTTGGCCTTTTGTTTCGTGCAATTCCGAGAATATTTCCAGAAGTAACTTTCTGAAACCAAAAACAGCAGAAAACAGGGAACTGGCACTGTGGCATCTTGTTAATAGGTTAGTCCCAGAAAATGCATAAAAGTGATATGAAGTGTATATAAAACATGTAGCAAATGGTATAATATAAGCATGGAACAGCAGAAATTATGGATACGTTGGAGACGTATCAAGCATCCCCAAGCTTAGTTCTACTCGTCCTCGAGTAGGTAAAACGATAACAACAAATAATTTCTGAGGAGACATGCTTTCACACAATCTTGATCAATATATTGCAAGGCTCATGTCATGAATGAAGTGACTCAAAGCAATGGTCTATAGTTTGCTAACAAATAGATAAAGAGTAAACAATGAATCATATAAGCAAAAACTTTTCATGAATAGTACTTTCAAGACAAGCATCAAAAAGTTTTGCATAAGAGGTAACTCATAAAGCAATAGATTCAAAGTAAAAGGCATTGAAGCAACACAAAGGATGATTAAGTTTCAGCATTTGCTTTCAACTTGTAACATGTATATCTCATGGATAGTTGTCAACATAAAGCAATATAACAAGTGCAATAAGTAAACATGTAAGAATCAATGCACACAAAGTTGACACAAGTGTTTGCTTCTAAGATAGAAAGGAGTAGGTAAACTGACTCAACATAAAGTAAAAGATAGGCCCTTCGCAGAGGGAAGCAGGGATTAAATCATGTGCTAGAGCTTTTTAAGTTTTCGAAAGCATATAGAGAGCACAAAATAAGTATTTGAGAGGTGTTTGTTGTTGTCAACGAATGGTAGTGGGCACTCTAACCCCCTTGTCAACCAGACTTTCAAGAGCGGCTCCCATGAAGGACGTTATCTCTACCAGCAAGGTAGATCATCCCTCTTCTCTTTTGTTTACACATGTATTTTAGTTTCTTTATAGATGACACTCCTCCCAACCTTTTGCTTACACAAGCCATGGCTAACCGAATCCTCGGGTGCCTTCCAACATTCACATACCATGGAGGAGTGTCTATTTGCAAATTAAGTTGCTTACTGATAAATCAGGGCAAAACATGTGAAGAGAATTATTAATGAAAGTTGTAATTAATTGGGGCTGGGCACCCCGTTGCCAGCTCTTTTTGCAAATTATTGGATAAGCGGATGTATATGCCACTAGTCCATTGGTGAAAGTCTGTCAGAAGTAAATGACAAGATTGAAAGATAAAACACCACATACTTCCTCATGAGCTATAAAACATTGACACAAATAAGGAGTAATAAAGTTTTGAATAGTTTAAAGGTAGCACATGAAATATTTACTTGGAATGGCAGGAAATACCACATAGTAGGTAGGTATGGTGGACACAAATGGCATGGGTTTTGGCTCAAGTTTTGGATGCACGAGAAGCATTCCCTCTCAGTACAGAGTTTAGGCTAGCAAGGTTGTTTGAAGCAAACACAAGTATAAACCGGTACAGCAAGAATCACATAAAAACATATTGCAAGTATTATAAGACTCTACACTGTCTTCCTTGTTGCTCAAACATTTTACCAGAAAATATCTAGACCTTAGAGAGAACAAATATGCATCCCAAGTCTCAACAAGCTCTACGGTAGTTCTCCACTACTAGGCTTTAACTACATGATGCAAGAGCTTAAACATGATCTACTTGAGAGCTCAAAACAATTGCAAAGTATCAAATCGAAACAAGACAATGATCTACAAGAATGCATATGTCTTTTCCAATACCAACTACTACATGTAGCATTTTCTTTCTTCCAAACAAACACCAATCAATTTATTTAAACATAAACTCTCCAAATGATAATATAATGCAGCAAGAGAGTATTTATAAACAAGTGCTAACAGCTCGAAGAGATGCATGAAAAACAGGAGCTAAAAGCACTGCAGTAGCTAGTTAAGAATACTCAACAAATATAAGTGAAGAACATGAGTATTCACATGAAAAAGCGGAGCGTGTCTCTCTCCCACACAAGGATTGCTAGGATCCGAATTTATTCAAACAAAACAAAAATAAAAACACACAGACGCTCCAAGTAAAGCGCATAAGATGTGAAAGAATTAAAATATAGTTTCACTAGAGATGACCTGATAAGTTTGTTGATGAAGAAGGGGATGCCTTGGGCATCCCCAAGCTTAGACGCTTGAGTCTCTCTGAATATGGTTGGGATGAACCACGGGGGCATCCCCAAGCTTAGGCTTTTCACTCTTCTTGATCACATAATATCACCCTTCTCGCTTGATCCTTGAAAACTTCCTTCACACCAAACTCAAGACAGTTCTCATTAGAGGGTTAGTGCATAATCAAAAATTCTCATATTCTGTAATGATACAATCAATCCCAAAGCTTCTGGACATTAGCTACAGCCACCAATGCTTTGTGGAGCAAAGAAATCCACACAAACACAGTAAAAGAGCGAATGCAAAACAAAAGGCAGAATCTGTCAAAAACAGAACAGTCTGGAATGACGAATTTTTTCGAGGCACTTAAGTTGCTCAGATGGATCTGGCCTAAAATAATGAAAGTTGCGTACATATCTCAGGAATATGCGTGATTTTTTCAGAATTTTTTGAATTTTCTACAGGGAGATAAGCTCAAATCCGTGACAGCTAAAAATCTGTCACTGCGCAGAAATCCAAATCTTGCATCAACTTTCAATATAGAACTTTACTTGGCACAACATTGCGATAAAATAAAGATACAAAGGAGTTGCTACAGAAGTAACAAAACTCCTTGACTCAAAGAAAACAAAAATAACAGCAAATAAAAACGATGGGTTGTCTCCCATAAGCGCTTTTCTTTAACGCCTTTCAGCTAGGCGCAGAAAGTGAAAATCAAGTGTTATCAAGAGAAGAAGCATCAACATCATAACTTGCTCTAACAATAGAGTCAAAAGGTAACTTCATTCTCTTCCTAGGGAAGTGTTCCATACCTTTCTTGAGAGGAAATTGGTACCTTATATTACCTTCTTTCATATCAATGATGGCACCAACAGTTCGAAGAAAAGGTCTTCCCAAAACAATAGGACAAGATGCATTGCATTCAATATCCATAACAATAAAATCAACAGGGACAAGGTTATTGTTTACTGTAATAAAAACATCATTAACTCGCCCCAAAGGTTTCTTCATAGCATTATCAGCGAGAAAAACATCCAAATAACAATGTTCCAAAGGTGGCAAATCAAGAATATCATAAAGCTTCTTGGGCAAAACCGAAATACTTGCACCAAGATCACACAAGGCATTGCAATCAAAATCATTCACCTTTACCTTAATGATGGGTTCCCAACCATCTTCTAATTTCCTAGGAATAGAAGCTTTAAGTTTCAACTTCTCCTCCCTAGCTTGCAAAAGAGCATTTGTAATATGCTTTGTAAAAGCCAAATTAATAGTGCTAGCATTGGGACTTCTAGCTAATTTTTGCAAGAACATAATAACTTCAGAGATGTTACAATCATCAAAATCAAAATCATTATTGTCAATGGTGGTGGAACCATTGTCTCCAATAGTTTGAAAAATTTCAGCACTTTTATCAGAAAAAGTTTCAGCAGTTTTAGGCAATTTCAAACGCTTTGCAGAAGTAGTAGAGACATTACCAACACCAATAACATTACCATCAATAGTAGGAGGCTTACTAGCATGTAAACATTAGCATTACTAGTGGTGGTGATAGTACAAACTCTAACTATACTATTCTCTTTTTCAAGTTCTTCCTCTTTTTCCCACCTAGCATGCAATTCAGCCAACATCCTAATATTATTATCAATTCGAACTTGGATGGCATTTGCTGTAGCAAATGACTTAGTATCTTTAACTTCATTAGGCATAACTTTCAGTTTTAGAATTTCAACATCATGAGCAAGACTATCAACTTTAGAAGCAAGAACATCAATTTTTTCAAACTTTTCCTCAACAGTTTTATTGAAAGCTTTTTGTGTGCTAATAAATTCTTTAAGCATAGCTTCAAGATCAGAGGACACACTTCTATTGTTGCTGTAGGAATTACCATAAGAATTGCCATAACCATTTGAAGGATAAGGCTTATAGTTGTTGCTACCAAAATTATTCCTATAAGCATTGTTGTTGAAGTTGTTGTTTTTAATGAAGTTTACATCAACATGCTCTTCTTGAGCAACCAATGAAGCTAAAGGAACATTATTAGGATCAACATGAGATCTACCATTCACAAGCATAGACATAATAGCATCAATCTTATCACTCAAAGAGGAGGTTTCTTCAACAGAATTTACCTTCTTACCTTGAGGAGCTCTTTCGGTGTGCCATTCGGAATAGTTGATCATCATATCATCAAGTAGCTTTGTTGCTGCACCTAAAGTGATGGACATAAAGGTTCCTCCAGAGGCGAATCCAATAAGTTCCTTGAGGAAAAATTTAATCCTGCATAAAAGGTTTGGATGATCATCCAAGTAGTCAGTCCATGAGTGGGACAATTCTTCACCAAAGATTTCATTCTTTCCCAAGCTTGAGCAACATGTTCATTATCAAGTTGTTTAAAATTCATAATGCTACTTCTCAAGGATATAATCTTAGCAGGAGGATAATATTTCCCTATGAAAGCATCTTTGCATTTTGTCCAAGAATCAATACTATTTCTAGGCAAAGAAAGCAACCATTCTTTAGCTCTTCCTCTCAAGGAGAAAGGAAAAAGTTTCAGTTTTATAATATCCCCATCCATATCCTTATACTTTTGCATTTCACAAAGTTCAACAAAGTTATTAAGATGGGCAGCAGCATCATCAGTACTAACACCAGAAAATTGCTCTTTCATAACAAGATTTAATAGAGCAGGTTTAATTTCATAAAATTCTGCTGTAGAAGCAGGTGGAGCAATAGGAGTGCATATGAAATCATTGTTGTTTGTGCTAGTGAAGTCACACAACTTAGTGTTCTCAGGAGTACTCATTTTGAAAAACAAACAAAAATTAAACAAGTAACTAATTTTTTTGTGTTTTTGATAAAGAGAGCAAACAAGACTAAATAAAAATAAACTAAGCAAGACAAATAACAAAGTAAAGAGATTGGGTGTGAGAGACTCCCCTTGCAGAAGCAATTCGGTTTTCCCCGGCAACGGCGCCAGAAAACGTGTTGCGCTAAGTTGACGAGGGAATATCTCCCCGGCAACAGCCAGAAATGCTTGTACGTCACACGTCAGTTGGGAACCCCAAGAGGAAGGTATGATGAGTGCAGCAGCAAGTTTTCCCTCAGTATGAAACCAAGGTTTATCGAACCAGTAGGAAAACGAGGTTGCTTCGAAGGTGTTGGTGAAGGAGTGTAGTGCGGCGCAACACCAGGGATTCCGGTGCCAACGTGGAACCTGCACAACACAATCAAATTACTTTGCCCCAACTTAACAGTGAGGTTGTCAATCTCACCGGCTTGCTGAAAACAAAGGGTTAAACGTATCGTATGGAAGATGATGTTTGTTTGCATAAAACAGTAGAGAACAATGATTGCAGTAGATTGTATTTCAGATGTAAAAGAATGGACCGGGGTCCACAGTTCACTAGTGGTGTCTCTCCAATAAGATAACTAACATGCTGGGTAAACAAATTACAGCTGGGCAATTGACAATTGATAAGTGCATATAACATGCATGTGTGAGTTGTGGTGTCTACTATGAGATTCATTTGGGCATTACGACAAAGTACATAGACCGCTATCCAGCATGCATCTATGCCTAAATAGTCCACTTTCCGGTTAACATCCGTACCCCTTCCAGTATTAAGTTGCAAGCAACAGACAATTGCATTAAGTAATGTGCGTAATGTAAACAATACATTCATCCTTGAATAAAGCATTGCTGTTTTACCCCTAGTGGCAACAACACATCTACAACCTTAGAACTTGCTGTCACTATCCCAGGTTAAATAGAGGTTGAACCCAACTATCATGCATAAATACCCCCTCTTGGAGTCACAAGTATTCACTTGGCCAAGGCTTCAACAAGTAACGGAGAGCATGCAAGATCACAAATGACATAGACATGATAATATAATATTCAGCTCCACATAGGTATCAATATAAGTCAGATCCCAGCAAACACAACATGTAGCATTACAATAAGATGATCTTGATCATGATAGGCAGCTCACAAGATCTAAACATGATGGCACAAGTGGAGAAGACAACCATCTAGCTACTGCTATGGACCCATAGTCCAAGGATGAACTACTCACGCATCACTCCGGAGGCGGGCATGGCGATGTAGAGCCCTCCGGTGATGATTCCCCTCTCCGGCAGGGTGCCGGGAAGAGCTTCAGAACCCCCCGAGTTAGGGTTGACGACGGCGGCGGCAGCGAATATGTTCTGGATGAAAGGCTCGGTGTTTTAGGGTTTTCACGTCTCGGGGAATAAATAGGCGAAGGGGCGATGTCGGCGGACCCCCGAGGGGCCCAAACCACCAGGCGGCGCGGTGGGCCCCTGCCGCGCCGCCTGTGGTTTGGCCACCTCGTGGCTCTTCGTCTCTCCTTCGGACTCCGTGTACGTGTTGGAAAAATAGGGACTTGGCCTTTTGTTTCGTGCAATTCCGAGAATATTTCCAGAAGTAACTTTCTGAAACCAAAAACAGCAGAAAACAGGGAACTGGCACTGTGGCATCTTGTTAATAGGTTAGTCCCAGAAAATGCATAAAAGTGATATGAAGTGTATATAAAACATGTAGCAAATGGTATAATATAAGCATGGAACAACAGAAATTATGGATACGTTTGAGACGTATCACATACATGAAAATAAAACTTAACCTCTTATAACAAACAACAATGTGTTACTCCTTGCATCCTATCAGCTCATGATTTGTTCCAGAAGCAAATTGTTTGGTTAACACAATGAGCATCAACACACAGTTTTGGTTTCCCGTAGCAACGCCGCATATTCCGCGACATCAGCGACGAGGATGGCGCCAAATTCATGTCCGCTGCCTACTCCGTGCGCTCTTCCTCCTCCCCTCTGAATGCATGCGATGATGCCCGAGGCGGTGTCGCCACTGAAGGCCGTGCTGAAGGATATGGGTGTAACATTGAGGATATGGCGTAATTTGTTCTGAGAAGCCGCCCAATGAGCATGTCTTTATCGCCGTGCACCAGTTCCGTTGGCTTTCGTCTGAGATTTGTGTGCTGCATGATGCTTACATAAACATGGATCTCTTTGCAATATAAAATTTAGGATCGATATAAAAGTGTAAAAAAAAGTAATCCACATGGACCCTTCATACTTATAAATTGCCCCCTTCAATTGTGATTAATTGTGAAAACGTGTATTGCACGTACAAACCAACTAGTATGGAGAGAAACTATACAAAACCTCAACAAGAGTGGTCGCTCGGATTTGAAGAGAATTACTCCATAAGCTAGCGTTGTAATTTAAGAAAAAATAACTTATACATACGTCCGGTTTCAGTAATAAGTTATGAGCGTGTAGAAGAACTCCTCGCCGGACCCGCCCTCTGGTCGGTTGACGTGCTGCGCGTTGTATAGGCCGCGCCATGTTGACGAAAGGCGCCAGATGGCTCGTGGCGACAAGTTAGCTCTCACTGCCGTGGCAATCTCCGATGATAATGCTGCCCCCTCGGGCTCGGCCGGCGAGATTGCTGCCATTGATGTCTACGCACGCTTCTATTCTTGTAGACAGTGTTGGGCCTCCAAGTGCAGAGGTTTGTAGAACAGCAGCAAGTTTTCCTTAAGTGAATAACCCAAGGTTTATCGAACTCAGGGAGATAGAGGTCAAAGATATCCCTCTCAAGCAACCCTGCAATTATGATACAAGAAGTCTCTTGTGTCCCCAACATACCTAATACACTTGTCAGATGTATAGGTGCACTAGTTCGGTGAAGAGATATTAAAATACAAGTGATATGGATTATTATAAGTGGTAATTGCAATCTGAAATAAAAATGGCAGCAAGCAAACATGTAGCAGAACTGGTTGTAAACGGTGTTTCAATGCTTAGAAACAAGGCATAGGGATCAAACTTTCACTAGTGGACACTCTCAACAATAATAATATAATTGAATACATAGATATTTCCTCTTCACTATGCTACTCTGAATTATTCTCTCGTTGGATAACGAACACCAATCCACTGCGTAGGGCTATAAAAGCACACCTTAAAGTCGCATTCCATATCTAAGGAACTCCACACTGTCAACTTGAGCGCCCTAAATAGTACTAGACAAACACCGCAATTTCATAGAGACATCCAACGGAAATAATAACTCATGATAAGTATTTATGTAATCTTTAGCCTAAGAGCCACACACGGTGCGCACACTGTCAACTTCGCACCGTGGGACAAAGGTGACTCCGGAGTCTACATTAATAAAACCACTCAAGTAGCATATAAGATAATGAAGAGTAACATCTATGGATTCAACTAGATTACAAAGCTCATGAGATCACATAAAGATCACACCATGAGAGAGAGATAAACCACATAGCTACCGGCATGAGCCCTCAGCCCCGATGAAGAACTACTCCCTCCTCATCATGGGAGGCAGCAACGACGATGATGGAGGTGCTGGCGTCGATGGAAATAGCTCCGGGGGCAATTCCCCGTCCCGGTAGGGTGCCAAAACAGAGACTTCTGTCCCCGAATTAGGGTTTTGGATGGCGGCGGAGCTCTGGGACTTTTCTGGGGAAATCGTCGATTCTTCTGTGAGTTTTAGGTCAAGGGCAATATATAGTCCAAAGGGCATCGCGAGGCGGTGCACGAGGAGGCGACACCACCCTGGGCGCGGCCAAGGGCCAACCGCGTGCAGGGGGCGTGTGGGGGCCTGGGCCTCCCCCAGACTTGTCCTTCTGGCTCCTGGAGTTTTCTGGCGTTTTAGAATTTCTGTAATTTTTTCAGATTTTTCTGATCACTTTCATTTTTGGACATTTTCTGCAATACAGAGACATAATAAACAGAAACTGACACTGTGGCATCTTGTTAATAGGTTAGTCCAATAAATGTCATAATATGATATAAAGTGCATATAAAACATGTGGCAATTGATATAAAACATGCATGGAATATCAAAAATTATAGATACGTTTGAGACGTATCAAGCATCCCCAAGCTTAGTTCCTGCTCGTCCTCGAGTAGGTAAACGATAAAACAAAATAATTTTTGAGGTGACATGCTACCATCATAATCTTGATCATATAATATTGTAAGGCACATGTAATTGAATGAAGTGATCCAAGTCAATGGTCTATAGTTTGCTATCAAATAGATAATAAGTAAACAGTGAATCACACAAGCTAAACTTTTCATGAATAGTACTTTAGAGACAATCATCAAAGAGTTTTGCATAAAAGTTAACTCATAAAGCAATAGATTTTAACAAAATGTATTTAATCAACACAAGGGAAGATTTAAGTTTCAGCATTTGCTTCAACTTTCAACATATTTATCTCATGGATATTGTCAACACAAAGCAATATAATAAGTCCAATATGTAGCATATAACAAATGTTGTAACAAGTTGACACTAGTGTTTGCTTGTGGAAGATAGAAATAATAGGAAAACTGACTCAACATAAAAGTAAAAGAAAGACCCTTCGCAGAGGGAAGCATGGATTAAATCATGTGCTAGAACTTTTAAGTTTTTGAAATCATATAGAGATTGCATAAAATATTTGACACTCCTCCCAACCTTTACTAACACAAGCCATGGCTAGCCGAATCCTCGGGTGCCTTCCATCAATCACATACCATGGAGGAGTGTCTAGTTTTGAGAGGTGTTTGTTAATTGTCAACGAATGGTAGCGGATGAAAACAGTATTCTCCCTGTCAAACAGATTTTTAAGAGCGGCTCCCATGAAGGACGTTATTTCTACCAGCAAGGCAGATCATCCCACTTTCTCTTTGGTTTACACACGCAGGTATTTCACTGTTTGTCATTGCTTAGTGATAAATCAGGGCAAAAGTGTGAAGAGAATTAAGCGGTTAAAGTTGTAATTAATTGGGACTGGGCACCCCGTTGCCAGCTCTTTTTGCAAAATTAATGGATAAGCAGATGTATATGCCACTAGTCCAGGTGTTAAAGTCTATTTGACAAGTCGAATAAAGAATAACCCACTACTTCCTCATGAGCTCGTAAACATTGACACAAAAGGGAATAATAACAATTTTGAATAGTTTAAAGGTAGCACATGAAAAATTTACTTGGAGTGACAAGGAAATACCACATATAGGTAGTTATGGTGGACACAAATGGCATGGATTTTGGCTCAAGGATTTGGATGCACGAGAAGCATTCCCTCTCAGTACAGAGTTTAGGCTAGCAAGGTTATGTAAGCAAACAAGAATATCAACCAGTACACCAAGTTTTATATGACAAACATATTGCAAACATTATAAGACTTCATACCGTCTTCCTTGTTAACCAAACCCTTTTATTAGAAAATATCTAGACCTTAGAGATACCACCTATGCAAACCAAATTTCAACAAGCTTTACGGTAGTTCTTCACTAATAGGCTTAACTTACATGATGCAAAAGTTTAATCATGATGTACTTGTTAACTCAAAACAATTGACAAGCATCAAATTATCCAAATTAGTGTTCTACAAGAATATGCAAGTCTTTTCCATTATACCATTTACCACATGTAACATTTTCTGTTCCAACCAAACACCAATCAATTTATTTCAATAACTCTCCAAACAAATATAAGTGAAGCAAGAGAGTACTTTCTTTAAAAGAACTAATAGCTCTGACAAGAGATACATGAAAACAAGAGCTAAAAGCTGAACAGCGCTAGATATGAATACTCAACAAATATAAGTGAAGAATAGGAGTATTCTTATGAAAAAGCGGAGCGTGTCTCTCTCCCAATCAAGAATGTTAGGGTCCGATCAAGTTTATTGCAAAAATAAAAGTACTGAAAATAAAAGCACACTGACGCTTGAAGAAAAGCACATATGATGTGAATGAATAAAATATAGTTTCACTAGAGATGACCTGATAATTTTGCCGATGAAGAAGGGGATGCCTTGGGCATCCCCAAGCTTAGACGCTTGAGTCTTCTTGAAATATGCTGGGAGATCCATGGGAGCTTCCCCAAGCTTAAGCTCTTCACTCTTCTTGATCCTATTATGTCATCCTTCTCTCTTGACACTTGAAAACTTCCGTCACACCAAACTCAAAGCAAATCTCATTAGAGGGTTAGTGCATAATCAAAAACTCACATGTTCTATAAAGACGGAATATGACTCGTTACTTTAAACATTACCTACTGCCACTGATGTTATGTGAAGCTCTTCCACCCAAAAACGAATTTCACTCAACACTATTAAAAGAGAGAATGCAAAATAAGAAGACATAATCTGTCTAAGACAAAAAGTCCGCAAAGACGATTTTTTTCAAGGCACTTACAACGCTCAGATCGAAAAACTTTGAACTAATGAAAGATTCAGACATTCATAAAGATTACGCACAAAAAATTTCAGATTTAATTAACAATCTGGTGATTTTAGGAATTTCGTACAGTGAACAGCAAAAATCTGTTTCTGCGCAGCAATCAAAATTTAGCATCATCTTAACATTAGAGGCTACTCTTGGCACAACAATGCGAAAAAGTAAAGATACAAAGGCATTGATACAGAAGTAAACAGCACCTTGACTCAAATAAAATAAAAATAGCAGAAAATAAAAACAATGGGTTGTCTCCCACAAGCGCTTTTCTTTAAACCTTTTTAGCTAGGCATGATAATTTTGATGATGCTCTCATATGTATAAGAGGTGAATATGAAAGAGCATCAAGAATCAAATATCAAACACATTTAAGTCTAACCCACTTCCTATGCAAAGGAATCTTGTAAGAAAATAAATCAATAAAGCACAAAGTGACTAGCATAGGAAGGCAAAACAAGTGCAACATCAAAACTTTCAACATAAAGAGAGGAGACTTAATATTATTGGGATGTATGAAATCATGTCTCCCTCTCTCATAAGGACCAGTAGGTCTTAAAGTACCCAGCAAATAAAAGGAAATCAAGAGAAAGCTCAAAACATTCATCATAAAGAGAAGAAATTTAGTAACATGAAGATTTCTATAACCATATTTTCCTCTCTTAAAATAATTTTCAGTGGAATCATGAATAAACTCAACAATATAGCTATCACATAAAGCATTCTTATCATGATCCACATACATAAATGTATCATTACTCTCCAGATAAGCATAAACAGTTTCATTAGTAATAGTGGGAGTAAAAGTATCACATCCATCATTGTAATCATCATAAATTGGAGGCATAGAATAATCAACATAAACTATATCCTCAATAGTAGGTGGACTGAAAATATCACAATCATTATAATCATCAGTAGCAAAAGGATTTTCAAAAACTTCACTAGGAGGAGAGGTCTCAAATATATAATCATTTGTAGCAAAAGGATTTTCAAAAACCTCAACATCCCCAAGCTTAGAGCTTTACATAGCATTATCAATAATGGTGTTCATAGAATTCGTAGATATAACATTGCTACCATCACGCAAATAATTTTCCATAGGTTTTTTAATTTTCTCTTCAAAAGCATCATGTCCTAACTCAAGATAAATTTCATAGAGCTCTCTAATTTTTTTGTTGCTTTCCATTAAGCCTAACTAGTGAAATAAAAACAAGAAACAAAAAATATAATTGCAGAATCTAAAGGAAATACCTTCGAGCACTCACACGTCAGCAACAGTGCTAGAAAATAGCTAAGTAGCTGGAGGATGTGAGTACCTTTTACCTTACCTCCCCGGCAACGGCGCCAGAAAAGAGGTTGATGTCTACGCACGCTTCTATTCTTGTAGACAGTGTTGGGCCTCCAAGTGCAGATGTTTGTAGAACAACAGCAAGTTTCCCTTAAGTAAATAACCCAAGGTTTATCGAACTCAGGGAGATAGAGGTCAAAGATATCCCTCTCAAGCAACCCTGCAATTAAGATACAAGAAGTCTCTTGTGTCCCCAACACACCTAATACACTTGTTAGATGTATAGGTGCACTAGTTCGGCGAAGAGATATTAAAATTCAAGTGATATGGATGATTATAAGTGGTAATTGCAATCTGAAATAAAAATGGCAGTAAGCAAACATGTAGCAGAACTGGTTGTAAACGGTGTTTCAATGCTTAGAAACAAGGCATAGGGATCATACTTTCACTAGTGGACACTCTCAACAATAATAATATAATTGAATACATAGATATTTCCTCTTCACTATGCTACTCTGAATTATTCTCTCGTTGGATAACGAACACCAATCCACTGCGTAGGGCTATAAAAGCACACCTTAAAGTCGCATTCCACATCTAGGGAACCCCACACTGTCAACTTGAGCGCACTAAATAGTACTAGACAAACACCGCAATTTCATAGAGATATCCAACGCAAATAATAACTCATGATAAGTATTCCTGTAATCTTTAGCCTAAGAGCCACACACGGTGCGCACACTGTCAACTTCGCACCGTGGGACAAAGGTGACTCCGGAGTTTACATTAATAAAACCACTCACGTAGCATATAAGATAATGAAGAGTAACATCTATGGATTCAACTAGATTACAAAGATCATGATCACATAAAGATCACACCATGGGAGTGAGAGATAAACCACATAGCTACCGGCACGAGCCCTCAGCCCCGATGAAGAACTACTCCCTCCTCATCATGGGAGGCAGCAACGGCGATGATGGAGGTGGTGGCGTCAATTCCCTGTGGAACGCGTGCGAGCAGTCGGGCAGGACCGATTGCGCACGCGTCGCCGGCACCAGGTGCACGAGGACGAGCAGAGTCTGACGACGGTGCCACGGCGGCGGCCTCGCACAGGAGCAGCAACTCCTCCGCCTGACTGTACACGCGCGTCATCTGCACGTGCATCGACATGTCGCAGGCGTAGCTCTCGCCGCCCGCCGCACTGGCGTCGGCGACGATTCTTTCTACGAGATCGGCGTGCCAGAATTGGACACCCTCGAAGTCAGTGTCGTAAGGGATGAGCACCGGAAGCACCTCCGACAGCATGTCGCGGATGGCATCATGGCACCCGCTCTTGCTCCGGAGCACGGCGGAGCCGCCATGGACAAGGTGCTCCACGTCCAGCTCACGCCCCACCAGTTCAGCGTTGTGGTCGACAGGCCTCGTCCTTTCTCCTCCTATGAAGTGATCGTCGATCACGAAGTTCACGGAGCACCGTCGGAAGCGCACGGTGCACTGGTGGCCCCACGTGCGCCGCCTTTCCACTATCTCGAATCTAGTCAACTTCGAGGCTATTCGTTCCGTGAAAGGGGGCTCGTGCTGCGGCCGCGACATAAACTCGGCAATCACTAGAAAAAAAAAGTTCCACAAGGGAATCACACCGTCGTTCTAATCACTACAAGTGTCTGTTTCTCCTCACATGATCCAAATTTTGGTTGTTTGCATGTCTGCCAAGTATCAGAATTAGATTGAAAATTAGGGAGTATGAGAGAGAAAAGGGGCCATGCTACGTGGGCATGCAGTTTTCCCTTTTTGCCTTTTATTTTCAAATCCGAATTTTGAAAATGAAATATTTTACGAACCGTTTATCTAAATTACAAACCGTTTTCACTTTTGAGTACCTCGCGTCGAGATCTTCAAAACTAGATCCCATGTCGATAGGTTTCGACGAACTTTTTTTTTACGTACAACATGTCCTGTGTAGTTTGTAAAACCTGTTAGTTGTACAACATGTTTCTATGTAGTTGTACAATTTGTGTCTATGTAGTTTGTACAACCTGTTTCTGTATAGTTGTACAACATGTGTCTGTGTAGTTGTACAACATGTTTAGTTGTACAACATGTGTCTGTAGTTGTACAACCTATGTCTTTGTAGTTGTTGTGTCTGTGTAGTTGTACAATCTGTGTCTGTATAGTTATACAACTTGTTAGTTGTACAACCTGTTTCTATTTAGTTGTACAATCTATGTATATTTAGTTATATAATAAGTCTCTGTGTAGTTATACAATATGTGTACGCGTAGTTGTACAATCTCTATGTAATTTGTACATGGTGTTATATTTTCCTCATACTTCCTACCGTGTGTTTTATGTACGTACTAGATTCTTGAATCCGTTCAAACTTACGTGATCAACATCTGTACACCGGCCGCACGCGCATGTGTACGCTGGTGCTTCGCCCAGTACGTGCGTGGGCAGGAGCCCACGATCAATCGCCCAGGACGCGCGCGCCGGCTTCGCTTGCTCGTACGCGAGGTTGCTTCGCTCCATGTGCACATCGCTATCGTCTTGTCCGAAGGCAGTAATCGAATTTAATTTCTCCACTTCAGATAGGGCCACCACGTGGCGGCAACGGAGGCAAGCACGGACGTGCAGCTCGCCCTTCTCGAAGGGAAGGGTAGGGGATACCCATTGTTGCAGCAATCAAATTGTTAGAATTTGGGCCTAATTATCCAACACGAATCGGGAGCGTCCGTGGTGAAGGTGCATAGGTTGGCTATATAGGCGCCGGGGAAGCACGAATTCCAGTCCGACTCGGATGTTAAAACAACAATCATAGTAATTGTCGTATCATGTCCGAGTCCTAGGCTCCTAGGTACTGTAGCTTACGTTTAATTGCCTTGTACGTAAGGATGTAAATGGCCCAATATGTGGCGCCACATAATCTCGGTTAGTTAGGTATTACTGCTAGTTCGTTTTCCTGGAAAGCAAAAAATGTGAACGGTTGGATCAATAAATGGACATAGATGGGATTAAAAGGCGCCACTTGACATCCCTACTTGTACGGCGTACAAGATGACAGTCCCAGTCTACGTGGATGGAGTAGTACTTTTTGTAGACAGAAGGGCGGAGTCCGGCGTTGACTTAAAATCCACAAAATGACGGAAGATACACCAGTGCTAAACCAGATAACATCCTCGCCTTAGTGCATCTCCACTCGCAGCTCCCATATCATGTCCCGCAGTGAGGCTTAGGGAGTGTCTGGACGAATTACAAGTACAACGAGATCGAGAACATCGCAAAACAAAAAACAAGATAACACCTAAGGAGAACTACAAGGATGAGGATGCCGGGGCAGTGCCATCTCGCCTTCAATGCAATCTTTGTCATTGGAGGAAACCCATGTGCTTGGTCAAACAAAATACTTCGGCGAGCTCGAGCTCACCCTTGGCGCACCAGCAAAGGTTGCACTCTGAAGAGATAAGACAATCACAACACCATCACAGACATCGCCTCCAGAAATCGTCACCATCGATCACCTCCTTAGTAAAAACACAACACCAAAATTTCCAGCTCTGCTCGATCCGACAGGGTCAAGGGTTTTTCAGCGGATTCTCTCAAAGGATAGGGAGAGATACATGACAACACATTCAAGAAAGTATCGACGCACATGGATGTGGCCACTGCAGGCCATAGCCACATCGAACATATTTTCACACCAGTTAGAATCTGCATCTGAAACCGAGAGGTGATAACCGCCGGATGAATGCTGAACCACAGTCATCGATTGCCACTTTCCAAGGTGTGGAGTATTACTAGGTGTATTAGAACACCGTAAAGAATTTTAGCGTGCGAGTAATTCTCGGTTGTCCAAGAATTAGCTTAATCATCGGTAAGATGACATCATCAATGATTGGTATTATGTAACATTTTGTGTACCATTTCAACATAATTTTGTACAACTGGAAAGAAATCTCACTAGCAACCCACTTTGCAACTCATATGACAGCATAAATCACGATGCAAATCCAATGGGTCCAGGGTCCAGCGAGCTCTACAAAATCAATATTTTTACACTCCATGAACAAATTTATAACATCAATATAGAGTGTTATCGATTCTCATAGATCTTGACATAGGTGCACCCTTATTATTCTCTTTTTTGTGAGGAATTATGTTTATTTATTTTATTCTCTAGTTTTCTTTTGGCTATTTGCATAAAAGACCCGTATTCTCTCCCAAAGGATAGGGAGAAAGAGAAAGGATCAATGCACATGGGTGTGGCCACCACAGGCCCTAGGCAGGTCGGGCATATTTTCACACCAGTCAGAATCCGCATCCGAGACCGAGAGTGGCCAACCACAAAGATGACAACTGAAAACCCACCGCTTGCCACTCCCCCAAGTGTGGGGAATGTATTTACTAGGTGTATTAGAACACCAGAAACAATTTTAAGGTACGAATAATTCCCGGTTGTCCAAGAATTAGCTTAATTCTCGTTCAGGTAACATCGCCACATGATTTGTAATACGTAATATTTTTTGTACCATGTGAACATTTTATGTACTGCTAGAAAGAAATTTGACTTGCAACCCACTCACAACTCACATGACACAGAAAACATGATACAAAATCAACGGCTCTAGAGTCGAGCGAGCTGTCCAAAATCAATATTTTTACACTCCATGATCAAATTTATAGCATCAACCGAGTGCCGTCAATTCTCATATATCTTGACATAGGTGTGCAACCTTGATTATCCTTTTTGTGATGCATTCTCTTTGTTTTTTTGTTCTCTAATTGTATTTTTTCCGTAATAAGATTTTAGTTTTTATATGGTAGTTAACACACATATATATAGTTATTATTTCTTTTGAAGAATGTTCAATAGTTTTGATCCACTCCAGCTTGACGTTGACGTTGTTCTGCTGACCGGAACTCTCCGTCGGCACTGCTTGGTCTCGCGCCTGCAACTGCGATGCTGCCTCCACCGGGATCAACCACGCGAGCGGCGTCGCCGCTGGCGACCGTTGCAACACACATGCATGTTTGCTAGTATGATTGTGAAATTAGATTACATCCAACACCTCTCACATACAAAACTAAGCTAAAAGCACCTAGTCGAATTCAAGAGGAGATTCTGAGGGTACCCTTAATTTCCTAATTATAATCGTTTTTGTGGTCGTTGTACAAAGATCACTTATTTCTTGTGTGTCATACTCCTAAAATAAAATTTTGGATACTACAAATGCCTTGGATTTTGTTTCTAACACAGAGGTGTTGTTTGCTTAAAGTATTTCAAATATCTAAATTTCTAAATATACGCACTTTCAAATCTCCAAAATATACAAGATTTTGTCTGTGTAGATCAGAATATAAAGTATTTTAAATCGAGATTTTACACGTTTGGGGGCAACATAATTAACAATATGTACCTTTTCATATTTTTAAAAATTTATAAATATGATTTAAACTAAATAAACAGAGGGAGCACAAAAACTCGGGTGTAAAAATGACTTTTCAGTGTAGGGACATGTAACGTAAGCAGTAGACACCGGCTGCGTTAGAAATGCGTTTATCCATTTCGGTACTAGACTACGATGGATGGCAGCATGTCTTTCAGATTTCAAGAGAGCAAAAACGTCCCAGCCGATTCCAATTTCATCAAAATTAAGTGGATTTCTATGGCTCAACACTTCACAAATTTCATGCGTGTTTAATTAGAGCAAACACACACATGCAACTTAATTAAATAAGTGTATAGTAGTATTACACCTGATTGACTCACGAGCTAGTAGAAGTTAATCTAAGGGTAGTACATGCATAGAACTACCTCAAAGTGCGCAATACACGATCGATTTCAGGGAGATACTGCATCATGTCACGCCGGCAGGACGGGCACGTCGCGGCCCTATGGAACCAGTTGAGGATGCATCCTCTGTGGAAGACGTGCGAGCAGCCGGGCAAACTCGCGACGCCGTCCTCCTCACCCAGCAGCTCCTCCATGCAGATCGCGCACTGCCCCTCGCCGCCGGCAACAGCACCAGCACCAGCCCGTGCCCTGGCGACGGCGCCCTCGCACGACAGCAGCAACGCATTGGGCTCGCTGTACACGCTCACGAAGTCGACGTGCATCCAGACGTCGCAAACGTAGCTCCGGTGAGCCCCGCCGGCTGCCACCTCGCGGAGGATGCCGGCCACCAGCCCCGGGGGCACGCACCCGTCCCAAAGCTCGACCTCGGCCAGAACTTTATCTTTGCTCCTTCTATATCAATATAAAAGTCAAAGTTTTTGCCTTGTTTCCAAAAAAAAAGCTCGACCTCGGCGGTGCGGTGGCCGTATAGCTCCGCGAGCTGCGGAAGCTGGGTCAGCATCCGGCGGACTGCGGCGTGGCAGGCCACCTCGCTGCGGAGGATGGCGGGGTCTTCGACGGGGAACGGCGTGACGGAATTCGTGCCGGCGGCGTCGCGGTTGTCGCGTCGCCGGGCGGTGCCGCGGCCCACGAGGCGAGTCTCAGTGGACGTGTGCACGGAGCACCGGATGCGGACCACGAGGCACGGCTCGGGCGCGTTTCCTTGGCATGCCGCCGCCTCCGTGGAGTCCATGTTGAAACGCATCATCCTGGCGTGTGCTTGGACCGAGTAAGCTGTCTCGCGCTGCGGTGCCACTCCCACCGCCATTGTTGCTGCGCTCGGTAGTCGATCGGGAGTTGGAGCCGGTGATGGTGGCTGGACTTCGGGATGCATATGAAGGCGTCGGAAGTCCAGCGCGTTTCCAGTTCTGATCGGACTCGGAAACTGCAGACGCGCCGCGCTCTCTGGTCCAACGCGTACGGCCCAGGTGAACCGAACCAGTCCAATGGGCTACCACCTTTTGGCCCAAAGAATGTACTATGCTGGGCTTAAAGAGTGTCAGCTAGGAAAAGGAGCTACAGTATAAGTTATTCAAGTGATACCTCCCTTAATAATTTTCAAAAAAAAAAGTGATACCTCCCTTAATTCTCAAAAAAAATAGTGATACCTCCCTTTATATTCCCTAAAAAAAAAGTTATGCCTTCCTTTAGGATGTTCGTCGCTCACAAAGTGGTGTTTTTGGTTAATTTAAGGATAGAGTTTGGAAGCGTCTATTGGAATGGATAAAATAATTAATGTCTATGGGAGGGAAAGAGATTCTTATTAAATAATTGATTCAAGCAATTCTAACATATTCAACTTCACTGTTTAAACTCACATGAGCTTTATGTTAGCTTATTACCTTGATGGTTAGAAAGTTCTTGTGAGGGAGTAAGAAGGGAGAGAGGAAGAAAACAGAAGGGCGAGAGAATCATCGAGCAATTCTAACATATTCGACGGTGAACCGAGGCTTAGCCCGGTGGTTGGCACAGGTTTATGCGTGCTGGCCCGCCCAGGTTCAAGTCGTACGCACCATTCTTCTTAAATGACAATACCGATGGGCCCTTCCCATCCGACCTAGTTTTTCCTAACATATTCGATCTCAGTGTTTAAACTCCTTGTCCACCTCGACGGTTGTGATCTCGTAGGTGGTGTTTAGAAGGGTGGGGAATCATGGTGGTTGATCCTTAGGATTAGGGGATCTTAAAATAGCTTTAAATCACAATTTTAATCCTAATGACATACTCATATACTATTTTAAAATATTTTGAAAAAGATGAATAAACTATTTCGAAACTTTGGTAGTATCTTATCACACAATGATGCACATTATCACACACCATCATACACGAGGTTAACACAATAAACTCTCTTGTGCATGCAAATAAATCATCGTGACCACGAAACACAATAAACCTAAGAATACTAGCAAACTGCCCGTGCGTTGCAACGGGAGAGAACAAATATACAAATCTTGCTGACTGGTTTTACTTACGTTCCAAAGGACCTGAAATTTGACCATTCGAGTAGTTCATTCGAATTTGGAAGACATACCGTAGGTGCAGGAAATAGATTTGTGCTGCAAATCCAAATTCAACACTGAATATATAAAGTATACCTTTTATTATTGCACAAATATGACACACAAAAATATCAGTTAACAGCACAACTGCACAAACACATCTAGCAGCTAGGAGCAAGCACATCCGCTCCATCTAGGCAGCAGCAGACACATCTATCACTCTAGCAGTAATTTAGTATTTACACATGCAGAAAATATTGGCAGCCGTAGCAGTGCCGCAGCTACTCGAACGAGACCAGAACTGCAGGAGCATGAAATAAATTCGAGAGTCGAGACGCATGTCCAGCTCCATGCCCATGGCGCCAGCTCCCCGCTCCCGTCCTACAACAACACCAAGAAGTCGTTGTTCAAATGCATCAAACACACAGGGGAACGACGGAGGAATTGACGCATCAATTCACTGCAGCATCGACCGTCACGGGCTACTCCCTTGGCTCCGCCCCGCCCCCATCCCCTCCGTTCTCCTCTCCTCACCCACCACCAATCAGTTCTTGGCCCATAGCGGTGAGCGCGTACACGGCGTAGATCCTGTCGGCTAGCTGAATGCCCGTGCGTTGCTACGGGCTTAATTATTTTTTTGTAACTGTGTTGCAGATAGCTTATTGAGAAAAGGGAATACGACATGTTCAGTTTCAAAACGAATGGACAATTCAGTTCAGGTTCAGAAGAAACACTTAGGGTGCTATCAATTCCACGATTGCTTTGCCGGCTAGGCTCGCCAGCGGTGACTGATGGTATGAGCATGACCAGGAGATTATGGGGGTTTCGTTTTTTAAAATAAAAGATCGGCCATGCATTGGTCTTGTGGTGCTGGTTAGACTACCTGACGACATTGCTACAGTACAAGTGAACAAAGACATTGGTACTCTTTTTCAAACACAAAATCTGAGACAACACACCAGTTCACATGCGTGTTTTCATTTTTCATCAAATCCATCTTCCATCCTAGCTAGCAATAGCATTCTCAGCGTCAGTTAGCAATCGACAAGATTACAAGGGATAAAATTGAAAGCATCAGCTAGGCAATCAGAAGAAGCGCTCATTATCAACATGACACACCGACAGAGAGGTAGCAATCTGCAATATGTCCATAAAGTTAGTATAAAGATATACGAAATGAAAAATTATGCAAAACGAATGCAAGGATACCACTTATACATTTCCAGTACATACAATATATTAATGGTCAAAGTTGTGCATTAAAGATCATGAAAAGCATATGTATTATATTTTGTTACAGTGGGAGTATTTATAACAAAAGTTTTCCTCTTGAATTATGTTTGAGCGATGACACAAAATGTAGTGGGTACCGTACTCATGTTAAAGATATATAAAGAAAATATCTTAAGAGATGTGTTGATACTGCAGTGCAAGAAGTTCAGACTTCTACTCCAATAACTGATTCGATTTGTTTGTTCCGTGGTGGTGAACCTCTACGGTAAGTCTAGATTTCAACAGCAAATGTAAATTTCACATGATCGACTTTGACACAGGCTGACTGCACAAATGAACCTCTACGGTAAGTCTAGATTTCAACAGCAAATGTAAATTTCACATGATCGACTTTGACACAGGCTGACTGCACAACACCCAGATAGGCAGTTGAGCACTATGCCATCAAAATCCTCACTAAATCACACCCATCGTTCCATCACATAACTCCCTATGCTAACTTAGTTCTCTCCTCTAGTATACCAGTATTTAGCGAGTAACTGTAATCAGTGACCAATTAAGAGGCCACAATTTCACGAGCATAGCCGCCCAAACGCAGGCACGAAAACAAAATCTAATTCCACCACCGATGCAAGTCTGTCTGTCTGTCAGCGAGCAGCACCGCTCCGCCCGAAAGTATTTGGGGGCAAAGCTGAGGCAGTAACTGAAACGTGACACACAAAGGTGAGAACTCACTGGAGCGCGCGGAAGATGTCCTGGATCTCCCCGTCGATCTGCTCGAGCTCCGGCGTCATGGGCACGTCGCTCGCCATGGCTCCTCCCCCCGCCTCAACCTTTCTCTCTCCAGCCAAAATCCTACCTTTTTTCTGCCGGACCTCAGGCCGCCACTCCGATCAAACCGCGGAGGCCGGGACGGCGCTGGCCAGCGATCCAATCCCGGTCGGCCAGCTCTCCGCAACCACGCGCGGATCCTCTCCAACTGCAACCTCCAGCGCCCATCTCTACTCCGGGCCCGGCGGCGTTGGGGGATTGGGGAGACGGTGCAGCGGGGATTGGGCGGCTACGCGGTGAAGTCCGGCGGGATGAGGGGCCCAGGCTGGAGGACGGCGGCGAGGTCTCCCTGGGCATGGACTCCACCGCCGCTTCCCGTGCGTCATAGAACGAGGAGAAGGACGCGTTCAATCTCCAGCGAGAAAACGGTTCGGAATAGTTAGGACTGCGGGTTGATTTCAAGATTTGTGAGGGACCAAAGTGTAAAATTAACAAGACGTACCAACACCTCCTCAGGCCGTATTACATAGTCGAGATCAGTTAAGATGGAAGGAACGCATAGTTCGATTCACACATATGTCGCTTATTTACTACAGTAGCTGCACGTATGGGTGAAACAGTGTAATCGAGCGGTGTCACGCAGCCATCAAATCCTCTTATCCTAGGCTGATATTGTGCGACCGCCGTCGACGAGAATGACCTGCCCGGTGATGTACGACGCCGCCGGCATGCACAGGAACGAGACGAGCGACGCCACCTCCTCGGGCTCGCCCATGCGGCCCAGGGCGACGCGCTCGTTCTCCGTCTCCCCCATCCTCCGCGCCACCTCCGCGTCAAGCGTGATGCCGCTGCTGCTCATGATGTCCGTCCGGATGCCTCCCGGTGCGACGCAGTTCACGCGGATGCCGTCGCGCGCCCACTCCACGGCGAGGCTCCGGCTGAGCTGGTTCATGGCGCCCTTGGTCGCCGAGTACACCGACAGCTGCGGGTAGGCGATGAACCCGCCGACGGAGGAGACGTTGACCACCGTCCCGCCGCCCGCGAGGAGGAGGAGCGGGTGCGCGAGCTGGGAGAGGTGGAAGCATGACTCGAGGTTCGTGGCCATCAGGCGGGCGTAGTCCTCCGCCGTGCTCTCCGTCGCTGGCATGAAGAAGGTCTGCCCAGCGTTGTTCACGAGGATGTCCAGCTTGCCCCCCAGCTCGGCGCGGGCCGTGGAAATGAGCGCCTCCCTGTCGCGGCGCACGGAGACGTCGCAGGCGGAGGCCGTGACGCGCGCGCGAAGCCGGCCCGCGTCGGTGTCGGCGTCCCACCCGCGCTGCCGCTCCCGCACGTCGGCGTCGCTACGAGCGCAGGTGTGCACGCGAACGCCGAACCCGGCGAGCTCCTCCACGATCGCTCGCCCGATGCCTTTGGTTCCACCGGTCACGAGCGCCGTCTTGCCGGCCAGGCTCCACCGCTCCTCCCTGCTCATGTTGCCTGCTGCTGACATCTACTAACCTCTGATTGATCGACGGGGGTGTAGTGTAGTATCGATCCCACTAGCTAGTGATTAATCTGGTTGGTTGGCTTAATTAGCTGGCTACTTATATACAGCATTGCTGATGCCGCAGGTATTTCAGTATTTGCTTGTACAGATGCTTTCCTCGGCAATCTTTTGTTGTTTTGCACGGTGAGCACGAAGCATCCGGCCTTGTCCGGCAGCGCAGGCGGTGGCCGGCCGGCCAGCTCATGCCACGTTTGCGTTTCCCGTTTGGTTTTGATGTTTCTTAGCCAGGAATTCTTCCAGGAGACGGTAATCCCGGCCCAGCCCGTTCCATCTGAAGTAGGAACGGGGTCAAAGACTCAGGAGTGGGCCCAGATCAGCCCACCACAGTTTTTATTACTTCAAAAATCTTAAAAAATGGTAATAACTTTAAAACAATCAAATCCGATCGAGTTGACTCGCTTATGGAATGGTTACTTTCGGAAAATATGGTAGCATGCATTTCGAGTCTTAGTTACTAGTGAGTATTGCTAAGGATAAGAGTATTTCTTCAAGAATGCAGTAGGAGAAGCCACTATAGCAGATTTATTTTTAAATAATAATAACTCAAATATGTGTACATGCGTAGTTGAATCTGGGTGGCTGGGTTTTATGAAAAAAAGGTTTAACATGCTTATTTAATCTTTCATTGGTCGAACATCCCTCCTTCCCCTCTTTCTCAACCAGAGTGATTATTGCCACCTTCCATCACTAGCAATGGTGTTGTCTCCGGGTGTTGTGGCACCCTGATTAGGCCTTATGGCAACCCTCGACGCAGGGGAAAGGGACCTTAATTATACCCTTTTACCGCCAGTTAGCCCCTATTGCAGTAATTAAATCGAGGTTAGTTATGGCCCTTTCCGTGTTCTTTATCTCTTCGGTAACCTTTTTATTCTCACCGGATCTTCTTTTTTGAAACGAGACAAAACTTTTGCCTTTATATTGATATAGAAGGAGAGAACATAGAGCGGCCAAGGCCAAACCAAAAAAAAAGGCTACATTTTAAGTTGTAATTTCGGCCAAATGCTTCGCACCAGCGAGTACCTGCTGCGGAAGGAAGGCGAACGAATCCGCGCAGAGAAGGTCGAGCTCCTCCGACGCAAGGAGGAGGCTGACGCATCGAGCACCAGAAGGGCCGCTTACTCGTTCACTGCCTCAACAGAGGTCTCACAAGGAGCAAGGCGCCACAGAGCCCGCGTGCCCCTGATGACGGAGGCCGACCGCGCTAGAGTCACCCGCAACCTCGAGTCATCATACATAGAAGACGCAGACGGAATACCCGTCCCCAAGACACCCGGAGCTGCACTCATGGCAGTCGAAACATACCTGCGGCTGACACAGCCGCCTGAGGGCGACTCGCGCGCTCTCCTCCACAAGCAGCAGATCATGTCTATCAAGGCACTCGAAGACGCACTGGTAAACAAGGCACCGACAGAAAAAGCGCGAGAAGATCGAGATCGCCGCGACCACGAGCCCGCAGCACTCGCAGCCCCGGCGACAAGACAACTGCGACAACCGCAGCCAGGTGAAGACCTCCGCAACGTCATCACACAAAGGACGGTAGACCGCAGCCGCACCCAGCGGCCGGTCAGCACGTCCAACTTCGACTACGACCGCAACGACGGCGACTACGAGCCGTGCGGCGCCGCATGCTTCAGCTTCAACATACGCGACACAAGAATGCCCAAGGGCTTCAAGCTCACGGCAGAAGCAGTCAAGTACGACGGGAAGCAGGACCCAAGACTCTGGCTAGAAGACTACCTCATAGCCTGCAGCTGCCAGGGCGGTACTTCGACTACGGCCATGCAGTACATCCAGCTGATGCTCACGGGCTCTGCACGTGGGTGGCTCAACACTCAACCCAAGAACGCCTTCAGGACGTGGGACGAGTTCGCGGAAGCCTTCGTTAAATCCTTCCTGGGACGTACTCGAGACCGACGACGTTCGTCGAGCTACAAGCATGCAAGCAAGGACGGACGAGCCGCTCCGATCATACATCCAGCGTTGGACCTTGCTCCGCAACACCATGGAGACCGCCTCGGAGGACCGAGTGATGGATGCCTTCATGCACGGCGTCTCCCGCCGCGACCTCCGCGAGGAGTTTGGTAGGCTCCGGCCGAAAAACATGATCGAGGTCATGAAGATAGCAAACCAGTGGGCAGACGGAGAGGACTCGGTCCGCAATAGTTCACATTACTCTCCGAAGGACGAAGCCGGACCAAGCAACTGGCGAGAAGGGCGCCACAAGAAGAAGCCGCGTTACAACGGCAACGACTCAATCGAGCTAGTAGCGGCGGGATTCCAAACCCCCCGTGAGGATGAAGCGCGCGACAGCAGTCGCCAGTACAACCATGCACAGTACAGTCGAAGCGGCGGTGACCAGAGTCGCCAATACAGCCAGGGCAGTACAACCGAAGCGCGGCAGCTACCGCAGCGACGGAGGCCATAAACGCGAGTGGCAGAAACGCACGCTAAGCCCAGCGGAAGAGCTGGAACAACCCTGCAGGCACCACATGTTCAGGAACCCGGAAACGGGCAAGTGGGGATCCAACCACCTGTTGAAGGACTGTCGAAAGGCACGCAAAATATACGAAGCCATGCAGAAGATAGTCACTCCAGCACCCGCAGCGCAGCCAGCCGCGCAGCTAGCCATCCAGGCAGCACCCGCAGTCGCAATCCAGCACAGGCGGCGGGAGCCTTTCTGCAGCAGCAGCAGCACCGCAGCAAGATGCCCCACCGGTGATCCAGGACGCATATCCAGCGGCACGCGGACAACTCAACATGATACAGAAGGGGCGCCCCTCAAACAGGACCCAGAAGATTATCACTCGCCAGTTTTCCAAGCCATCACCTGTCCACCTGCAGTACCCGACTACCTGAGAGGGTCAGAGACACCAATCACTTTCTCCAGAGCAGATCACCCGCCTGCAGTACCACGACCCGGGCACGCCGCTCTGGTAGTCGAAGCTCTGATCGGAGATTACACCCTGAAAAAGGTGTTCATGGATGGAGGCAGTGGCATTAACATCATCTTTGCCGACACCCTCAGAAGGATAAACAGACCAACGACGGACTTGGCGGCATCAGAGACCACCTTCCATGGCATAGTACCAGGGCAAGCAGTCACGCCCATGGGAACGATCACACTCGACGTCATCTTCGGCACACCCGAAAACTTCAAGAGGGAGTCGATCGACTTCGAGGTAGTCGACTGGAAGTCGCAGTACCACGCGATACTCGGGCGCCCAACCTTCGCCAGATTCATGGCGGTACCTCACTACGCCTACCTCATGCTCAAGATGCCTGGACCCAAGGGCGTCATCACGGTGCACGGCGACTTCGACCGCTCCAACAGCTGCGACCGCGAGTTCAGCAAGATCTCCGAATTCTTCGGAGTCGAAGAGCACTTCGAGGCAATGGCAGTCGACAACGACAAGACCATCTTCCCAGCCCGCAAGAAACCAGCCAAGGACGCTGCCTTCAACGCGGCTGACGACACAACGACCCATCAGGTCCACCCGACTGACGCCAGCAAGACGGTCAAAGTATCGTCGAGTCTGACTCCCGCATAGGAAGGCGCGCTCGTCGAGTTTCTACGTGAGAACTGGAGAATCTTCGCATGGCAACCCTCTGACATGCCAGGAATACCCAGGAACCTCGCCGAGCACTCCTTAAAGGTCCACAAGGACGCCAGACCCGTCAAACAGGCCATGCGACGCTTTTCCGGGCCCAAGCGAGACGAAATCAGCAGAGAAATCGATCGACTGCTGAATGCCAAGTTCATCCGAGAGATCAAGACTCGGACTGGGTCGCCAACCCAGTCCTAGTGGAGAAGAAGAAGACGAAGAAACTCCGCATGTGCGTCGACTTCACCGCCCTCAACAAATGCTGCCCCAAGGACCATTTCCCGCTCCCGCGGATAGATCAGATCATCGACTCGACTGCAGGCTGCGAACGCCTGTCCTTCCTGGACGCCTACTCAGGTTACCAGCAGATCAGACTGAACGTCGACGATGAGGAGAAGACAGCATTCATCACACCCGACGGCGTTTTCTGCTACCAGACGATGCCCTTCGGGTTGAAGAACGCTGGTGCCACGTACCAGCGCACAATGCAAGCATGCCTCAAAGGGCTCATCGGGCAGATCGTCCAAGTCTACGTCGACGACATCGTCGTCACCACCCGCAAGGAGGACACCCTCATCGCCGACCTCCGCAAGGTCTTCGCCGCCCTCGACGAGTATCAGATCAAGCTGAACCCAGACAAGTGTGTCTTCGGCGTGCCAGCCGGAGAACTGCTTGGGTACCTCGTCTCTGCAAGAGGAATCGAAGCCAACCCTGAGAAGGTGCAAAACATACTCGCAATGCCAGCACCGACCAAGCTTCACGAGGTGCAACGCCTAGCCGGCCGAGTCGCAGCTCTCAGCCGGTTCATAAGTAAGTTGGGAGAAAAGGCCCTGCCTTTCTACCAACTGATGAAAAAGACAGACAAGTTCGAGTGGACAGAAGAAGCGCAAGTCGCGTTCGACCAACTCAAGAAAACACTCACGACTTCCCCAGTACTGGTGGCTCCACTGGAGAACGAGCCGCTATACCTCTACGTGTCAGCCACAAACAGGGTGGTCAGCACGGTACTCGTAGTCGAACGAGAAGAAGAAGGCACACCACCCTGTCAGCGACCTGTCTACTACCTCAGCGAGGTGCTGACCCTGTCCAAGCAGCGCTACCCGCACTACCAGAAGCTGGCCTACGGAGTTTTCATGACTTCAAGGAAAGTAATCCATTACTTCTCCGAGCACCCGATCACGGTGGTAAGCTCCTCCGGGCTCTCCGACATCCTGACCAACCAATGCGCGACAGGACGAGTCGCTAAGTGGGTCGTCGAGCTAGGACCCTGGGGGCTGAAATACGCTCACCCGAAGTCAATCAAGGCCCAAGTGCTCCCAGAATTCACCACCGAGTGGATAGAGCCCAGCTGCCAGATGTCCCCGACCTGTCCAACGCATGGACAATGTACTTCGACGGCTCCAAAAAGTTCAGATCAGCCGGGGCAGGAGTCATCCTCATCTCCCCCAAAGGCGACAAGCTGAAGTACGTGCTACAGATGGACTTCCCAACACCCTCCAACAACGAGGCTGAGTACGAAGCCCTAATCCATGGCATGCGAATGGCCAAGAACTGCGGCGCCACTCACCTCATGATCTACGGCGACTCCTACCTCGTCGTGCAGCAAACCATGAAGGCCTGTGACGCCATCGCCGACAACATGATCGCCTACAGAGACCTGTACAACCAGCTGGAGGGCACCTTCGACGGCTGCGAGTTGCGGCACATCGGCCGCGAAAGCAACGAGGAAGCCGACGCCCTCGCCAACCTGGGCTCAGACAAGGCGCAGGTGCCACCCGGCGTCTTCCTTGAGCGCATCACGCAGCGGTCTGTCAAACTTCGACCCACGCCCGGATCCTCCACACCATCAACGAGCACCGCCGACCCGCCAGGCAAAGAGAAGGAGCCAATGGAGGTTCTGCTATCGAGCCCACCTGGACGAGCCCATATCTGGCGTACATGCTGCACCAGACTGCCAGTCAACTCAGTCGAAGCCAAGCGCATTATTCGCCGCTCGAAAGGCTTCACCATCATCAAGGGGGAGCTATACAAGCGAAGCATCTCAGGAGTACTCCAAAGGTGCGTCGACCCAGTCGACGGTCAAGCCATCTTACTCGAGATCCACGCTGGCATCTGCGGGCACCACGCCAGCAGTCGAGCCTTAGTGGCCAAAGCTTTACGAGCCGGATTCTACTGGCCCACCGCAATGCAAGACGCAGAAGAACTCGTGAGGAAATGTCTCGGCTGCCAGGAGTTCGCCAACAAGCCGCACGCACCAGCTTCAGCACTAAAGACCATCCCACTTGCCTGGCCCTTCGCTCAATGGGGGCTCGACATGGTGGGTCCACTCAAGAAGTCCTCGCCAGGAGGACACACGCATCTCCTGGTGGCAGTCGACAAGTTCACGAAGTGGATCGAAGCCGTGCCTATCACAAGTTCGACTGCATCCTCAGCAGTTAACTTCATCAGGTCCATCATCTTCAGGTTCGGGTGCCAACAGCATCATCACCGACAACGGCACGAACTTCACAGCCGAAGAATTCAAGGACTTCTGCTCCGAGCAAGGCATCAAGCTCAACTACGCATCTGTCTCGCACCCGCAGTCCAACGGGCAAGTCGAAAAGTCCAATGGTTAGTCTGCAAGGGCATCAAGAAGCGCCTGCGAGTACCATTGAAGCGCGCAGGCGCCTGGGTCGAGAGCTGCCATCGTGCTGTGGAGCCTGCGCACTACGCCAAACAGATCCACTCAGTACACGCCATTCTTCATGGTCTACGGCGCAGAAGCAGTCATGCCATGCGACATCAAGTTCGATGCACCCCGAGTGGTGGCCTACGACGAGTCCGAGGCAGAAGAAGCACTCGAGGACGACATGGATACCCTGGACGAAGCACGCGACATCGCCCTTACCCGCACAGCCGTGTATCAGCAAGACTTACGCAACTATCACGGACGGCGACTGCGGCCCAGAGCGTTCGTCCCCGGAGACCTTGTCCTCCGCCTCAAACAGAAGAAGGTGCACAAACTAGCCTCCCCGTGGGAAGGTCCATACATCGTGACAGAGGCAATTGGCGGCGGAGCTTACCGCCTGAAGGACTCGAAGACAGGGACAGTCTGCAGCAACCCGTGGAACGTGGCGCAACTGCGCCGCTTCTACGCCTAATCGACTCCCCCTTGTAACAAAGTGTACTATCTCAAGAAGCGGCAGGTTCCAGACGCACTCTTTCCCTTACCAGGGTACCTGAGGGGACTGGAAGGGTTTTAATGAGGCGGCCTGCTCGCAAAAATCAATGAAGTGATTTGTGGAACAAGCTCTCCCCTTTACTTTTTTAGTCAAAAAGCAACATAAACCTAGGCCGTCACCCGACGCACTCGGGGGCTGCGCCATACAGGTTCAACTCAAAACCTAGGCCGCCACCCGAAGCACTCGGGGGCTGCGCCACAGGTCTAAGTCAAACCTAGGCCGCACCCGACGCACTCGGGGGCTGCGCCATACAGGTCACTCGCAAAATCCTTGGCCGCCACCCGAAGCACTCGGGGGCTGCGCCGCACAGGTCTAAGTCAAACCTAGGCCGCACCCGACGCACTCGGGGGCTGCGCCATACAGGTCAACTCGAAAACCTAGGCCGCCACCCGAAGCACTCGGGGGCTGCGCCGCACAGGTCTAAGTCTAACCTAGGCCGCGCCCGACGCACTCGGGGGCTGCGCCATACAGGTCACTCGCAAAATCCTTGGCCGTCACCCGAAGCACTCGGGGGCTGCGCCGCACAGGTCTAAGTCAAACCTAGGCCGCACCCGACGCACTCGGGGGCTGCGCCATACAGGTCCAACTCGAAAACCTAGGTCGCCACCCGAAGCACTCGGGGGCTGCGCCATACAGGTCACTCGCAAAACCTTTGGACGTCACCCGAAGCACCGGGGGTGCGCCGCACAGGTCCAAGTCAAAGTGCTAGGCCGCACCCGACGCACTCGGGGGCTGCGCCGCACAAGTCTGACTCGATACACCTCGGCTGCACTCGAAGCACTCGGGGGCTGCGCCGCACAGGTCTAATTCAAAATCCTAGGCCGCACTCGATCCGCTCGGGGGCTGCGCCATACAGGTTTACAGACGTCTACAAGATACAATTTACTAACTCGGGGGCTACCCCCACCTCGACATACATACACTCATATTTCCACTTGGAAAAATTTCTTTTACAAGCTAACGCTATGCAACAGCACTCTACTGCTCTTATTCTACAGGCTCGCCTTTGGCGCATCAAGTGGCCCTACAAGGTGCTCGCTAAAGTTCTGACCTGCTGAATCATCTGGCGCGCAGCCGCAAGAGTATCGGCATAGTCACCCTCTCCAGGCAAGCCGTCAAGCACCTTGTGCAATGGAAGATTAGGCCGGTGCATTCGAACGTATGCCAACGCCACGTTCGCCCCGGCAACAAGTTGAGCGTGCACGACTTCCTTCAACGCACTGCCTTCACGGAACCTCTCCAGAAGCGCAGTCAGTCCATTCGGCTGCTCGTTGTGAGGAAAGTACACCTTGTTGATCTGCCAGAGGGTTTTTCTGCAACCTTCCAAGAGCACAGCAGCCCGCCAGGTGCGATCCAGCATTCGTGCCAGTACACTACCTCTGGATTTGTTCGACCAAAACTGGCGCGCTTCGGGTGAGTCACCGGCGGCCTCTTTCTCTACTCGCTCGTCCACTCGAAGCTGCTCAGCCTTCAAGTCAGAGTTCACATCTGCATCAAGGCCAAGCATTAAGCATAGCAGGAAGACACAGAAGCCGAAGCAAAAACGCTAGAAGGCCAACCTTGCAGCTGTCGACTGATCAAGTCCATCTCGCCAAGCAGAAACTCTTCACGCTGGGAGAACGGCGCAACGGGCCGCGACCTCAATCGCTCCAGCTCCAACTCAGCACTCTTCAGCTTCGACTCGAGCTCAACCACCTTGTTCCTCATGAAGGTGATCACTCTCTGGTCATTTACGCTTCGCACAGGAGCTGGAGGAGCTTGACGGCGGCGACGAGTAGGCGCAGCCGAAGTGGTGTCCTCCTCATCGTCCGCGCCAGTCGTTCCAGCAACGTCAGGAGCTTCGCCCATATCAGACTGCCAAGAATTGACAGCGTCAAGCCAGGAAAAGAATCAACATAATTCATCCAAGCCAGATATCAAAAAAGACTCGGCGACTGCACCCCCGAGGGAGCGAATTCACATTTCATCATCAGCATGTTCACTCGCACAATATAAAGTGCATTACAGACTCAAGCCCAAAAGCAGAAGCATAGTCCTAAAAGGAAAAAGTCTACACTACAGACTCCGACTGGGAACGGCTCTTCCTAGCAGCCAACTCTGCAGCTTTGGCAATCCTCCTCTCGAAGGTGGCGACCAACTTCGCAGCTAGCTGCTCGCCTGCACCTTCACACCGCTAAGGGACGCGGTCCTGCCATCAGGCTTCCGAGGGAAGTCGCTGACAACCTTCTCAAAATCACCTACGACTTGGTGACCAAGAAGTAGCTGGAAAGTGAGCTCGGAGCCGCGTACCGTCTGCGCGCGCGTGAAGTCCGCCAGGACATTCGAATTGCCTTCGAATGGAGCCGCGAGTGCGTCAACAGCAGCTGGTGGCGGCTTGCTGGGAAAGATACTCCGGTGCACAGTCGCTAAGGCCTCCGTCGACTTCTGCAGTGCCGCCGTCGACTGCTGCAGCGCTGCCGATGCATACGCGCAGACGCGGTCGACGAAGCCAACAGCCTCCGCCAAGCCGACACTCTCGCTGGAAGTCCCTTCTGGAGGAGCACCTCCGCAAGTCTCTGTTCAAAAGAAATCCACACCCGTAAGACGTCAGAAGTCGAAAAAAGGCAAAGTAGGCACTGAGCCGAAAAACTTACTTCCAACAACATCTGCGAGTGCGAGCAAGCGGTCGACCTGGGTCTTCTCCAGATCATCCCGAGCTTGTTCCGCTCTTGGGCTTCACCCAGCGACTTCTCCAGCTCCGCGACCCGCGTCTTCATGCTCTCCTTCTCGCCTACGGATCAACGGAGCAAAGTTAGCAATAAAGGCAGTCGAAGCACCCTCGAACACAAGGGTTCACACTTACTATTCGCTTGCTCCAGAGCAGTGCGGAGCTGATCCCTCTCCTGCTCCATGCGAACGAAGGCTGCGGCTCCTCCATCTGCTGGCGATAAAATGGCTGCAGGAAACACAAGACATCAATCTACGCCCGACTATTCTAGTCACGCGCATCTTCGGGGGCTACTCCCATCGGGAGCGCTGTACGCGCACCCGATACAGATCTTGCAGAAGAGTCGAAGAACACTTACATGCTCAAGCAGCCCAGCGTCAACCGGAGTCGCATCAGCAGACCTCTCTGGCATGGCGGAGGTCGAAGCCTTCAAGGCCAAAACGTCACCCGCCAGAGCCTCCTCTCCGGTCGTCCTCGCAGTCTGCTCGATCATGGGAGCAGAAGTGTGCTCCATCTCACGAGGGGAAGAAACAGCAGCGCCAGTACGGTCGCTGTGACAAGAAAACTCAATTCAAGGACCCGCAAGTGAAAAAGCACACTCGACAAAAACAAAGCAATGGTTATGCGACTAACCTGACGACATCATCATCTTCACTTCCCAGGGAGACGGAGGCCATCCTCGCGAACTCGGTCGGCGGTGCAGAGCCGAGTGGAGGCACGACCAAAGGTTCAGCCAGGTCACTCGGGTGCCTAGCACCCGAAGAGGACTCGCTCGTCTCTTCCTCGTTCACACCCGCCTCCTTCACAGGCGACGAGGCAGAACCAGAGTCGCCACCCTTTCGCCTCTGCCGCTTCCGCAGCGGCTCCTCGTCTTCATCCCTCCTCCAACTCTTCACTCGGAGAGGTGGCGGAGGGAACTTCATCGTCATCAATCGTCTTCAGGGAACTCTGCCTCTTCATGAGGTCCATTCTCCATCAACGGAGGAAGACTGACGTAGCTCGAACGACCCTGTCAGCAAAATGAAGCGTTCGAGTAAGGCAAAAGGATTCGACAGAAGATGATACAAGACAAAGCAAACGAAGCTCACCTCAGGCACAGGATTATTAGGCCCATATGGCTCGACTGGGCACTTGACGTTGCACGGGTCAGCGGCTCGGAGACTAGTGATGCTCCTCACCTTCGACTCGACTGCGTCATCATCAAGCTCATTGCCAGCATCCTCACGTGCCCACATCGGGTGGACGCGACTGCGGAGCGGCTGCACCCGAAGCCTGAAGAAGGTGGCGATGAGGTGAATTCCACCCGTCTCGCGCCCGAGACTCTTCAGAAGGCCACGAAGTAGCGTCAGCAAGGGCTGAGTCGCCTCCCTGTCCTCCTTCGACAGCGGGTGCGCCCACGCGTTCGTCTTCCGCAACTCGCGATCAGCCGCGAATTCAGGAAGCCCTGCTTGGTCGCACCTGATGTAGAACCACTTCTTCCGCCAGCCCTGGACGGAGTCGGACTTCTTCATCTGGAAGTAGGAGGTGTCGCCACGCACCTGGATGCCGAAGCCGCCGACTGGGTACACCTGCTTGCTCTTCCCACGTTCCTTCTCACGAGGAACAGCGACTTCCACAGCAGCCAGTTGGGTGCGATTCCCAGGAAGCACTCGCAGAGCACGAAATAGCTCGCGATGCTCAAGACGCTATTGGGAGTCAGATCGTGGATCTGAATCCCATAAGCATACAAGAGACCACGGACGAAATCGTGGAGGGGGAACCCGAAACCCCGCGGAAGGAAATCCACGAAGCAAACGCGTTCCCCCTCGCGAGGAGCGGGGAATACCTCTTTCCCAGGAGCGCGCACCGTCGCTTGGTCTACCGGCGGCAGCAGCCCCTGCGCACGGAGGGCCTCGAGGTCGGCCTTCTTCACCGACGATTTGACCCAGTCGCCGTCGGGCTTCTTCATCACGCTCGCCTCGGCGGCGGCGACGGCGCCAGAACCAGGCTTCCCCCTCTTCATCGCGACCTTGCTCATGGTAGGGGGAGAAGGAGCAGAGAGCACGCAGCGCAATAATGGCGGAACAGAAGCAGTGCAGACGATGACAGAATGGGGATGGATGAACTGTTCACCGCCGCGGTGAAAATTATATACCGCGCGGTCAGTCAATCCTGGCCGTCCCTGCTAAAACCGCTCTCCGCAACAGCGTCTGACCGTCCACGTGTCGCGCGGAGAGGGCAACCGTCACGGCCACGCCGCCCACTACGCGCGGGAATCAAGGCGCTATCATCACACCGCGAAATTTTCGCGCCCAACGGTCAGAAAAAAGCGGCAACCGCTGTCTCCAGTCAATACTGACAGTGGGACCGCACTGTCACGTCCCATCGGACACAGAGTGCATCAAAAACGTCAGCACTAACGTCAACCACGAAGGCGTAGGAAGTAAGCCAACGGGCTGATGGAGAACTCGAACAGTTCATTCGAGTGCAAGAAGATTCAGTAAGCTCTCAGAGCTGAATAAGTTCGTACAGTAAGCCAACGAGCTGATTGAGAACTCGAACATTTCATTCGAGTGCAAGAGCATTTAGTAAGCTCCAAGTGCTGAACAAACTCGTGCAGTAAGCCAAGCCGACCGAACACACAGTAAGTCACACAAAGCCAGTCGCGACTCCAAGTCGAGTCCCCTCTTTACTCCCATCGGGAGCAGGCTTTTCGACTGAAGAAAAATTGAGTTTAATCTCAATTGCAAGCAATTCAGCTTAATCTCGGGGGCTACTCCCATCGGGAGCGCTGTTCGCGCTCCCGAGTGACTCAGAACAATAGCAGTCGAAAAATCACCGACTAAGGCCATACTCACAGTATTTTACCCTGGAGTCGACAGTTTGACTAAGGAATCCTCCATAAGCCCTGGACGGCCGGAGTCGACTAATTTTACTTGTTCCTTTCAGGAACTCGAAGGCGTGCCCAGGCGAAAGGAGTCCTTTGCCCGACTCTACGATTCGACCAAGCACTCGGGGGCTCCTGTCGTGGGGCTACCCTTCGACCATCCCACGGTGAAGGTACCTGGGTCACGCCAAGACTATAAAAGCCCAAGGAAAGCCCAGCAAGGACACCTGCGGCCCAAGTTAGTTGACTAGGTCATGAGGTTCATACCTATCTTGTAAGTGCCATCAGCACCGTTCACCCGAGACCTAGCCTACCATATAAAGGCTAGGAGGGTCCCTCGTTCTAGGGTACGCTCGTAGCCGCCACACAAACCCTAGCGAGATTGCCGTCTCGCCATTGTAGCCACAGCTCACCATTAATAACCAGACAAGCAGGAAGTAGGGTGTTATCCTTCGGGAGCCTGAACCTGGGTAAACGCCTTGCTTGTCAGCCGTCGTGATCACCAGCGCTCATCTCTCTCCCCCTCAATCAACCCGGGGTGCATAACCCAGGGATTTGCCGAGTCCCCACCTCGTCATATAGTTTGGCATATATTTTTCCAGGATATCTTTTGTTATACAAGAGCTACAAGCTGAAGAAGGTACATGAAGCGTAAAGTTCTAGGGTATCAGATAATACCTAGCTTAAATACTTGCTGAGCTTGGCTATGTTGTGATTGTGTGGAATATTATAGATACTGTGTGGAATATTGTATGGTTATATTGAGATTGTATGGAATATTGTAATAAACTGTTTGGCTGTTATTTGAAGAGTTTCATCTGTTTTCTTTGTTCTGATTGGTATATATCGGTTACAAGCTGTGAAAAATTTATTATGTATGTGATTTGGAAACGTGTGGACCCATGTACGAAAATAATCTGGGAAATTCCGAAATTTGACGTGTGGGCCTATTATGAGACCTGCCTGACAAGTGGGACCAGCACAAAAGTAAAATGGCTGAATTAGAAAATCAATAGATTATAAAAGGCCATGGCCCAGAAAATAAAAGGCTGAATTGTTGGGCTTGGCCCATTTAGCCGTCAAGAATTTATAGGGAAAAAAATTTAATGGGCTGAATTATTGGGCTTGGCCCATATAGTTAGTTGTTGTGGACCGGGCTGATTCTGCTATATGACCATCTCAATTGGTCACAATTTTGCCACGTCAGCCATGCCATGTTGGATCTGACGTGGATAGGCCAGATCGCCAGTGACCAAAACAAATGATCATAACATCTGTGACCTTTTAGTTTAGTCATAACCGTCTATGACGATTGCACAAAAAAGGTCACTTTTGACCAACTGTTTTTTATCACAAAAAGGTCACAAATGACAATACGTGACCATTCAGTGACCAATATGGGGGGTCACTAGTTAGCATATTTCTTGTAGTGCTTCCGCATCAGGGTGGAGGACATCACGTATTTATTGTTGAAAACACGCTCATTCCTTTCCTTCCATATCTCCCACGTGATCAGTGTGATGGCGGTTTTTAACCCCATCAGAAATGCAGTGGGTGCCCGCCCGAGACGCCGCCTCCCAATATTGAAGCACTGTTGCACGTCCGGCTCCCATGCAAATCGGGAGGGAGGGACATGACAGCCATGAGGCCGCAGCCAGCCAGATTCGCTTGGAGAAGTGACATTCAAAAAGGATGTGGCGGGCAGTCTCCAGTTGACATTTGCAAAGTTGACAGACCGGTTGGGTTGGCCAGCCCCTTATGGCAAGAACACCGGATCTTCTCCTCTCATACTCATTCACTACCAAAATGAATGGTGACCAAACTCGTTCACTCTCTAAAACTATGACAAAACATTGATCTCTACTGGATCTTTCCGACAAAGTAAGTCTGCAAGTGGGCCTCCACCTTCATAGTGTTTATATTAGTTGTGTGTATGACTATACTTTTTCCTTCTTTCGTGTGCGAGCGTGCGTATGTGCGCGCGCGTGTGTGTTTTGTCGCCTTGTGCATCCTAGACATGCATATGTTGGGTGTGAACATGATTGTATCGTCTTGATTTGACATATTTAATTTAATAAAAGTGCCCTTCATCAGTAACAATATAAGACGTAACAATGGGTCATGTGTGAAGTGTGGTTCAATTTTGCTCGGTTGTCGCCTTAATTTTTCTTTAATTATTTATTTTGTTCTAAAAGGTTAGCTATTTTGTCGTGGTTATCTCACCAGATTTATTTTATAGTTGCAAAATTAGGTTTTTTTTTTGGTTGGACTGCACCTTAATAATTATATTTTAGTTTTTATCTTAAGTTCTCTCAAAGCTTTTTACACATAATAATTCCTCTTATTTAGCCTCCAGAGAAGAGAATCCAATCAAATAATAGAAGAAGTATATATTTGTTAGATGTGCCATTGTTGTATGAAGTATATATGTATTATGATGCATTGATGCATGTACTGCTCTCTTATTGAAAGGCTCTCGCAAGAAAGGAGCAAGAGAGAACTACATTGGTTACGCGTATGCACTTGTCTATATACCTTCACCCTAAGGTATAACTGATGTACCGCTGAAGTAACTCATTGTTTAGCGTGCAATCCCGGATTGTTGAGCTCACTCTGAACATCGATGCCGTTGTTCTTCAAGAAGGCAGTGTACCACCGAGCAGAGAGCCTGGCATGCCGTGGCCGCGCCTCATCGTTGAAATCGACACGGTATAGGCCATACCGTGACTGGTACCCTGACAGGAACTCAAAGACGTCCAAGAAGGCCCAAGCAAAATAGCCTCTCACATTGGCCCCATTCCTGCAGAGCAAAAGAGCATCCTGTTTGAACCCTGAATAATTTTTCAACAAGGCTACTTTGCATGAAACTACACTGCTGGAGAAAAAAAGTGAGCGATGTTTTGTCCAATCACAAACCTTATTGCAGCCAATGTGCCCCCAATAAAGCTCTTCAAGTATTCAAGCCTGTCGGTGTCGTCAATTGTGTCATTGCTAGATGCATTACCTAGAGAGAGGAAGGAGAAGAAGGCAAAATATATCATCAAACATGTATGAACTGCAAATTTAAGGACGATTCCTACTTGCCTACATAAACATTGACATGGTTTTATTAAGTATGACCAAACCAAAAGTTTGGATATCATGTAATCGGAAGCTATATCGACTTGCCAGTCTCTTGAATATAAATGGGAATGTCCCCATAGGCTTCTTTCAGGTATAGTAGCACAAGTTGCAATCCTTTGGGGTCCGTGGGATAAGACGATGGGGGGAGCTGCATTCCAAAAAAGTTATCAACATGTCACAACTCACAACTTGCAACATAGACACAACCCATTATCTTGCCATCTTGGTCAACTGCATGACCCTTTTTGAAGCTTATCGGATTCATTTCTAATATCTTGTGTTTGATCATAATTCCAAATTTGATGCTTTATTTTCATAATAGCTGAACCCAAATCTAGAATATGACAGAAATATTGATGAAAAACTATACCTTACCCGCTGGTGGGTCTGTTTCAGAAGCTGCATGAAAGAAACAAACTTTTTGTAAGATGTGCTATTTGGATTTGGATTACAGATCTCACAAAGTTGTAAAATGTTTGAGAAGTGTAACCAAATTATCTCGTCAGTATAGCTAACAGTGTGAACTTTAATTTTGTCTGCCTCAGTATGTTGTCAGTAGATAAACGGATCAGTAGCTCCTGCAAAAGAATGAACAACGATGATGCTTACTTTTGTAGGTAATTGACACGTCAGCCGTATAGTCGCGACACCTTCATCTAAAGGTCGATCGTTCACATACACCGAAAAGTAGTGATTTATTCCGATGAAATCTACACTACCAATTATTGCTTCAGACTGGGCGCTTGTGAAGGATGGAAGACGAGAACCAACAATCTTCTTCATTGTTTCTGGATAATCTCCAGACATCAAGGGCTCTAGCATCCTAAGAAGAAGGAACCACAGGTTGGTTTGGTCTGCATCACTCACGCAAAGGTAGAGCGGATATAACATACCAACCGAACGTGAAGTCCATACATCTCTTAGTTGCTTGTAAATCCATAGCAGAGTTGCTAAAAAGATATGCCCAAAAGGAGTAGACATTGAGGCCAACAACCCCCATTTGCATGGCCTACATGCAAAACTTTTTTTATGAACACATAAATATTTTCATATTAATATACATCATGAGAAACTAATTAGATCTTAAGTCGAGAAAAACAGAACCCTTAATCATATACCAAAAAACTTGTATTCCAATAGAGATTGACGCCATAATATAAGTACATGGTCATATGATGTAGTTATGACAATACAGTTAGACGATGCAGTAATATGTTTGCCAAAGGCACTGCCTCAAGTTAGACCATACTGATTTTTTTGAATTAATTTTAGATGGCCACATAAATGATAATACCTCTATTTTCGAAGATCATATAGTTAGACAATACTGATTTGTATGAATTAATCCTATATGGAAAAATATATCTTAATAGCTTACAGTTTTTACAAAAATGAAGTAATATGTTTTGCATAAAGCACTGCTTCTAATTTTGGGCACAATATTAGTCACCTGATAATTTTCTCTGTAAAGTCTAGTAGCCGATGCATGTGCCAGTAGCATGTTATGAGCTGCTATGTATGGTTCCACAGTTGAGTCACCCATCGTACATTTTGATAACCCAAAAGGATCAGAACAATGTCCGGGTGCGATTATGCCGCTGTCACAAGATCCGACCGCACCGATATTAGGTTCGTCTATCGTCGTCGAGTACGAAACTCTGTCTCCGAACTCTCTGAAGCAAATATCTGTGAATGCTGTGAAATCTTCCCTGCAATTGCAGAACCGCATTTCAGGAAATATAACAAAGAAAGTAGGAACCTTCTGAATGTATTAAGTTTTTGAGCAGGTTCATCACTACATGGCAGAAATTCTGGGATCTTACACAATTCTAGGGCTTTACCATCCTCCATACTCATCTTCCAAAATTTGAGGGTAATCAAGCTGATAAAGCATAATATGAACTTGAATCCCTGAGGAAACACGACGGGCACAGACAATTTTAGATAACGGATAAAAGAAGAAAACTGATCATCGCAGATTTTTGTAGTGTTGATCATGTAATAGGCTACTTCCATTTAATTCTGTTTTGTCAGTGCAGTGCAATTAGATTAGAGCAAAAATAAACGCACCATGGTGCACTAGCGCATCTATAAGGTTGTTGTAGTACTCCAGGCCTTTTGGATTGACAGCTCCCCTCCCATCTGGAAAACTCATTTCAAAACTAATCAGATTATTTTTGTGATTTTCTTGGGTAGCAATGAATATGTGATGAAATGTTATACCTGGAATAAGCCTTGATCAGGAGATGGAGAATCTATAAGCCTCTAGGTTTGTGTCAGCCATGAGCTTCACATCATCCTGAAAAACCAGACCATGTATGGTGGCCAAAAGAGAATATATGTTTGCATATTCAACCTGGAAAACACAGCAATTGAAGGCAGCAAAAAAATGTTACTTAGCCCATTTTGGTACAGAGCTTGTTAGGTCAATTTGGTAGCAGACGACTACACGAGGTAGATGCTTTGCTTAATCAGCAGGGTTTCAGACAAAGAAAATAACCAAATTCAGAAGCGTGTACCTTGTACTTGTGGTAGCCGTCGGCAGCGACATCACCTGTGCTTTTATCCGCCATTTTCCCTGTCATCAGGTCAGAGAGTCAGTTTATAGAACTAAAACTTAAAAAATTCAGCGTTCAGTTCTTTTCGCAGTCACATATTCCCCATTTTAGTAGCAAACTGGCAGGTGAATTACCTGCGTGAGTGTAGGTGTCCCATATACTTGGGCTCCTGCCGTCCTCGGCTACAGCACCCTCGTACTACAGGCAAATTAGCCCCAAAATGGCTTAAAATGGGCAACAAAATACCAGCCCATTGGAGACAAAATGGTAAACGGAGTAAACTATACTATTTGGTCATTATCATTACCTGGTACGCAGAGGTGGCGGCTCCGAAGACGAAGTCCGGCGGGAAGTCTCTCCGCGTGAAGTCGAGAGCAGGAGCCACGCCATTGGCGGAGAGAAGCAGCAGGAGCAGTGAGAAGAAGACGATGGAGGAGGCCATTGCTGCAACCAGAACCTACCTTTGTGCTTCACAGGGGACAAGGCTGGCGTTGCGGCAGTCGGTTGGGTTTGGCTCGTAAGTACTGTTCAGCTGCTGCTTCACAACTTTTTGTATACTTTTGGGAAACTTTTGATAACGCCAGGCAATACATGTCCTTCCAAAGTTCCAATGTTTCAACTAGATAAGAATTGCCGGGTACTATTCTCGTGATCTGGAGAGGCCGTTCCCAACTTAAAAACAATTTGCCAATTTTTCTACTCCTTAAGCCGACTGGGGGAGTAGTACCTTACAGACGTCGCCGATTTGAAAATTCTTTGGTCGAACTTTCTTGTTGCGGGACTTGGCTACCTGCAACTTCTTTTTCTTGATGTCCCTTAGCCATCAAGTTTTCATCGGCTACTTCATCAATATTGTCCACCATCAGACCATAGTAGTCCTTAGCCGATAAATCTTTCTACTTTGCTAACCGTAAGGCGACCAATTTTACTTCAATAGGACCAAACGTTTGATCTCTACTAGATCTTTCCAAATTCTAACTACGCAAGTCTGTGGATGGGCTCCGCGTCCATAGAGTTTATGTTAGTCGTGTGCACGTTTTCTGGCGGTTGTGTCCATACTTGATATGCAGAGGTTGGATGTGAATTCTTCATGATTGGCTTGATGTGATATAATTAGTTTAATAGAAGTTCCATTTATCGAGAAAAGAAAACGAACGTAAGAATGGTTCATGTGGTGGAGTGTGGAGTGTGAGCCTCAGCTCACGAGTCTTTATATGTTTGCTCGACTGCACTTTATTATTTCTTATTTAACTATAACTATTAGTTTTATTCTAAGAGGTTAGTTATGCTGTTGTTGTTCTCTCACAAATTTTATTTCACAACTCTAAATTAGCCTTTTTTTTGCTGGGATGCACCTTAAATAATTCTTATTTAGTTATTTCTTTGCAATTCTCTCGAGAGACAATTGTTTTGCAATTACAGAAATTATTTTTCAGTTATGAGAAAAATGCACACATACTAATTCCTCTTATTTAACCTCCAGAGAAGCGAACCCGGACGAACAATATAAGAAGTATATATTTTGTTCAATGTGTCATTGTTGTATGAAGTATGTATGTATATGATGCATAAGTGAATTTATTGTGGTCTCCAAAGAAAGGAGCAAGAGAGTACACCAAAATAGTACGCGTATGCAGTATGTCTATATGTCTTGACCGTAAGGTATTACTGTATACTGCTGAAGTAACTCATTGTTTAGCCTGCAATCCTGGATTGTTGAGCACACTCTGAACATCGATGTCATTGTTCTTCAAGAAGGCAGAGTACCACCTAGCAGAAAGCCTAGCACGCCGTGGCCGCGCCTCGTCGTTGAAATCGACTCGGTATAGGCCATACCGTGACTTGTACCCTGACAGGAACTCGAAGACGTCCAAGAAAGCCCAGACAAAGTAGCCTTTCACGTTGGCCCCATTCCTGCAGGGCAAAAGAGCATCCTGGTAGCTGTGTCTGAAGTCTGAACTCTGAAGATTTTTAAACAAGGCCCAAACTACATTGCTGGAGAAAAAAAGTGAGGGATATTTTGAGTTACTGACCTTAATGCAGCCAATGTGCCCCCTATAAAGCTCTTCAAGTATTCGAGCCTCTCGGTGTCATCGAGAGAGTCATTGCTAGATGCATTACCTAGAGAAAGGAAGGAGAAGAAGGCAAAAAATATGATCAAGCATGATCTGCAAATTTAACGATGATGCCAAGATAAACATTAACATGTTTTGTCAAGTATGGCTGAACCAGGAAATTGGAGATCATGTAAATATGTAATCGGAAGCTTGATCGACTTGCCATTCTCTTGGATATAAATTGGAATGTCTCTGCAGGCTTCTTTCAGGTACAGTAGCACAAGTTGCAATCCTTCAGGGTCCGTGGGATAGGACGTTGGGGGAAACTGCATTGCAGGGAAGTTGTCTACACGTCAAAACTCGCAAGCTAGACACAACCAATTATCTTTCTCAACCGCATGGCATTGTTTTGAAGCTTATTTGATTCATTTCTAGTTTCTTGTGTTAGATCAGAATTCCAAATTTGATGCTTTATTTTTAAAATAGCCGAGCCCAAATCTAGTATCCGATGAAATATTGATGAAAAACTATACCTTACCGCCTGGCGGATCTGTTTTAGAAGCTGCATCAAACAAACATATTTTTTTGTCAGATGTGCTATTTGGATTACAAATCTCACAAAGATGTAAATTTGTTTGAGAGGTGTAACTAAATTATCTCAGCAGTATAGTTATCACTGTGAACTTTTTGTTTGGCTCAGTATGTTTTATGTCGATAACGGATCAGTAACTGCAACAAATGAATGAAAACTTGAACATTAAAGCGATGATGCTTACTTTTGTAGCTAACTGACACGTCAGCTGCATAGTCGCGCACACCTTTGTCTAAAGGGCGATCATTCACATAGACCGAATAATAGTGATTTATCCCGATGAAATCTACAGCACCAATTATAGCCTCAGACTGGGTTCTTGTAAAGGATGGAAGACGAGAACCAACAATCTTCTTCATTGTTTCTGGATAATCTCCAGACATCAAGGGCTCTAGTATCCTAAAAGGAACCACAAGTTGGTTAGCTCTGCATTCCTGAAGGAAAGGTAAAGAGAAAAATAACATACCAGCCAAACATGAAGTCCATACATCTTTTAGTTGCTTCTAAATCCACAGTAGAATTGCTAAAAGGATAAGCCCAAAGGGAGTAAATATTTAGTCCAACAACTCCCTTTTGCATGGCCTACATGCAAAACTTCTTTCATGAACACATAAATATTTCCATATAAATATACATCATGAGAAACTAATAAGATCTTATGTTGATAAAACAGAACATTGAATCATAAACCAACAATATGTAATCTGATAGAGATTGACTCCCAGACGTTAGTACATGGTCAGACAATGTAGTACATGTTTGTAGAAAGTCACCGCTTCAAGTTAGACAATACTGATTTTTATGAATTAATTAAATCTTTAATACCTATCTTTTTGAAGAAACATGTAGTAAAAAATACGGATTTTTCCGAAAATGTTAGATGAAAAAAAAATCTTAATAGCTTATTATTTCCACACAAATCAAGTAATATGTTTGCAGAAAAGGACTACTTCTAATTTTGGACAATATAGTACTCACCAGATATTTTTCTCTGTAAAGTCTAGTAGCCGATGCATGCGCCAGTAGCATGTTATGAGCTGCTATATATGGTTCCACAGTTGAGTCACCAATGGTACATTTTGTCATTCCAAAAGGATCGGAGCAATGTCCTGGTGCAGTGAATCCCACGTCGTAAGACCCAATCGCACCGACATTAGGTTCGTCAATAGTAGTCCAGTATGAAACCCTGTCTCCAAACTCTCTGAAGCAAATATCTGCGAATTCTGTGAAATCCTCTCTGCATTTTGCAGTACCACTTGTTAGGAAATATCACGGAAAGTAGGAACCCCCTGAACATTTTAAGTTTTTGAGCATTTTCGTCACTACAAGGGCAAAAAAATCTGGGATCTTACACAATTCTAGGGCTTAACCATCCTCCATACTCATCTTCCAGAATCTGAGGGTAATCAAGGTGGTAAAGCATAATGTGGACTTGGATCCCTGAGGAAACATGCAAGACAGACACACGTAGGTTTAGATACTAGAGAATGGAGAAAATAGATTATGATTGAATTTTGTAGTGTTCACCATATATAGGCTACTGAATTCTATTTTGTCAGTACAGTACTGTACTATTTACATAGAGACCCCTGCTTCCTAAAACCAGAGTAGTGCTTCCTATCCATCTTGCTCAGCATCAAAGGGGAGTGATCAGAGACATTAGAGGAAGCAGGGGTCAGCTGGAACTGCGGGTGAGCAACATCCCACTCTTTGGAGACAAGCACGCGATCGATCCGAGACTGCGTAGCATTTTCCCTGCCATAAGGAGGGCGATGCTAACACTCGTTTTTTCCACCTGCAAGCCAATGGGCGCCGGCGCAAGAACCATATCCCCTCCTTGATTGGCCCTAATGGTCCTGTCTCCGACCATGAGCAGAAGGATGAGGTGCCCCTGAATCATTTCAGAAATCTGATGGGCACACGAGTTCAGGCAGAAAGTGACCTCAATTGGGAGGCGCTGAACATCCCAACTGCTGAGCTGTTGCACCTTGATGCTCCCTTTACTCTTGCTGAATTGAAGGCGACAATTGATGGTCTGCATGGAGAAAAGGCACCAGGGCCTGATGGTTTCATTGGAAATTTTTTCAAGAAGTGCTGGTCCTTTATTAGTCTTGACATGTTGGCTGCCATGAATCAAATGCACTCACTCAAAGGAAAGCATTGGAAGCTCCTGAACTCTGCCACCATTGTCCTGCTGCCTAAGAAAAATGATGCCGTTGATGCCAAAGACTACAGACCGGTAAGCTTGATGCACAGTGCCGCAAAGATTCTTTGCAAGCTGTTGGCTAGTAGGTTGGCGCCTGAGCTTTCCAAGCTGGTTTCGGTTGGGCAAAGCGCTTTCATAAGAGGGAGATCTATCCAGGACAACTTTTTGTTTGTGAAGAATGTGATCCGGCAAGCCCATCTGAAAAAAATCCCGATGCTGTTTCTTAAGCTTCATATTGCCAAGGCGTTTGATTCCCTGAATTGGGGATTTCTTTTAAGGGTGCTTGAGCGTATGGGATTTGGTCAAAGGTGGCGAGACATCATCTCTCTGCTCCTGGCATCCTCTTCTTCGCGTATCCTCTTGAATGGAAGCTTGGGCAGGCAGTTCACCCACTTGAGAGGACTGAGACAGGGCGACCCTTTATCGCCCGTGCTGTTTATCTTGGCAATGGAGCCTCTTCAGAGGTTGTTTGAGCTGGCCACTGAACAGGGAGTGCTGTCGGAGTTGAAGATTGGGGCAGCTACTATCCGAGCAAGTTTTTATGCAGATGATGCGGCTTTGTTCGTGAATCCTACTAGTGCTGATATCACTGCGGTGCAACAAATCCTCCAGCTATTTGGGAACGCCTCTGGCCTGCGAACAAGTCTGGAAAAATGTGTGGCTTACCCTGTTGCTTGCCTTGGAATTGATCTTTCGTGGGTGTTGGCTGGGTTCAGTGGTGCACAGGGACATTTCCCCTGCCAATACTTGGGCCTCCCGCTTGGTTTCCGGAAACCTAAAAGAGTTGAGTGGCAATACCTAATTGATAGGGCCACGGGCAGGCTGAAGGGATGGAAGGGCAAGCTTCTGAACCGAAAGGGGAGACTAACTCTGATCAACAGCGTGCTGACCGCCACGGCGACATACTTTTTGACTGCCTTCCAGCCTGACAAGTGGCTGATCAAACATTTTAATAAGCTCCGTCGGAATTTTCTTTGGTCGCCTGATGAGGAAGCTTCTGGAGGAAAGTGTCTTGTCAGCTGGTCCAAGGTCTGTGCTCCTACCTCGTTGGGTGGGCTGGGAATTAAAGAGATGCAAGCCTACAGTAGAGCGCTCCGTTTGCGATGGGAATGGTTCAGATGGACTGAACGAGATAGGCCTTGGGTTGGCACTGAGACGCCGTGTGACAAGGTTGACAAGGAGCTTTTCTCGGCGTGTACCAGGATTCAGCTTGGCAATGGCGAGATCGCCAGTTTTTGGGCGGACAAATGGCTTGGCGGGCAGTCCCCAAAGCAAATTGCACCACTTTGCTTTCCGCTGGCTAGAAGGAAAAATCTTTCGGTGAAGGAAGCACTCTCCAATGACAGATGGCTAAGCGGCCTGCAACGCATCACCACTGAAGCCCAGCTTGATCAGTTCATTTACCTCTGGCAATTGCTGCAGCAGGTGAACCTGAACAGTGACACGGATACAATTTCCTGGTGTCTTACTGCCGATGGCCGCTATTCGGCGAGATCGGCTTATCAGGTTCAGTTCCTGGGTAGGCTACTTCAGCCCAGCCTTGACAAGGTTTGGAAGATCAGAGCGGAGGGCAAGGTCAAATTCTTCTTCTGGCTTGCTCTTCAATACCGCAATTGGACGGCGGAGAGGCGACGAGACCGTGGCTTGGCCCATAGTGATAACTGCTGCCTATGTGATCAGAGTTTCGAGACGGCCTCGCACTTGGCCTTGGCCTGCCCCTATGCCCATGAGGTGTGGCACTGCTTTCAGTCCACGGATCATGCTGCTGTTCAGGTCGCCGCGGCCTATAGCTCTTTGGGAGAGTGGTGGACTGCTGCCGGTGCTGGGAAGTTTGATCAGCAGAAACACAGGCAGTTATCCCTGTCAGTTTATATCATCTGGCATATTTGGAAAGAAAGAGGAAGGCGCGTGTTCCAGAATGAGTCAATGCCGGCCTTGGCTTTGTCTTCCCTTATTCGAGCTGATCTTCAGCTTTTGGCCCTTGCTAGGGGAGCCCAGCCGGTTGTTTGATTGGCGTGTGTTGTTTAGGAGTGAGTTGTTTGTTATGAGTGAGTTGTTTTGTGAATGAGTTGAACGCCTTTTGGGCTGTTCGTGGGGTTTGTAAGTGTTTTTTGTTCCCTCTTCTATAATGAAATAAGGCAGAGCTCCTGCCGTTCCCGTTCAAAATTTGCATAGAGACTATAAAAAAACGTACCATGTTGCACTAGCGCATCTATAAGGTTGTTGTAGTACTCCAGCCCTTTTGGATTTACATCTCCCCTACCATCTGCAAATCTCATCTCAAAACTAACAATCAGTAGTTATTTTTGTGATTTTCTAGCGTACTGCTATGAATGCCTATAATGAAAAGCCATACTTGGAATAAGCCTTGACCAAGAGATGGAGAATCTATAAGCCTCTAGGTTTGTGTCAGCCATGAGCTTAACATCATCCTGAAACATCAGATCAGTTGATGTATGGTTAACACGGAAAGTTTATTTATTCAGTCTGGACATCGCAACACTTGAATGCAGCAAAACAGAAACATTGTGAGACAGTAAGGCTCTCAGATTTTATTTTGTTATTGGTACAAAACAGAGAATACGCAGGAACTAAACAGAGCATGCATGTTAATTGGGCGGTGGATGCTTGCTTAATCTTGACCTCAAATCAGCAGGGTAGACAAAGAAAAGACCAAAATAAAATGTGCGTACCTTGTACTTGTGGTACCCATCGGCAGCGACATCACCCGTGCTTTTGTCCGCCATTTTCCCTGTCATCGGAAACAAGAACTTAAATCGCCAAAAACAAAGATCAGCAGCACGATCGAATTCATGATTAACATGAGTCCCAAATTCCGATTCAGTACCAAACCGAGAGCTTAGCTAGTTACCTGCGTGAGTGAAGGTGTCCCATATGCTTGGGCTCCTGCCGTCCTCAGCAACGGCACCCTCGTACTACATGAGCGAGAACCAGAGCAAATTAAGCAGAGCAGAGCAAGAGAAGCAGCAGCTGGAGCGAAACTGATTTATCTCGGTTAGCTACCTGGTACGCGGAGGTGGCGGCTCCGAAGACGAAGTCCGGCGGGAAGTCGCTCCGCGTGAAGCCCCCGAGAAAAGGAGCCGCGCCATGGGCGGAGAGAAGCAGCAGGAACAGGGAGAAGAAGACGGTTGTGGAGGTCATTGCTTGTCTGTACGAGGGTGGAGCAGGAACCTACCGTTGTCTGTACCCATAAACGTCTTGCTTCGTCCCCTCGCTCGCACTTTGACAGATGTGTGAACGTCTTGCTGTTTGAGAATGAGAGGGTTGACAAGTAACGAGATTGGATCGCACGACCTCAACAGTGGCGTCCTTCTATCGACCACATGATTCACGAGACTTAGGATTTGTTCGGTTCTGGAACGACAAGGAATGGAATGGAACGGTTCCGTTCCTAGACACAATTCTCGCGTTCGGTTTCGGAATGGAATGGAACGCACTGGTTCCACTGGAGGGAATATTCCTCCAATATGCGGAATGGACCGGTCCGGCCGATTCGGCCAGACGAAGTGGAATTGCACAGTGTTTGTCTCTAATTAATCAAGTTTAGCACTAATTAATCAATGATTAGGAATAATTAATCAATGATTAGGAATAATTAATCAAGATTATGAATAATTAATCAAGTTTATCAATAATTAATTAAGTTTAGCACTAATTAATCTAGATTAGGAAATAATTAATCGAGTTTGATGCCGTTCTCATTCCGGTCCATTCCACCCCATTACAGAAAAGAACGCAAGAATGCAACGGTTCCGTGACAATTTTTTGTCCAAAAAAAACACAGGAATGGAACGGTTCCGTGACAGTGGAATGGAATGATTTCCATTCCACTCCATTCTCAAACCGAACACATCCTTATAGTACAACGCATGACAGCGGAGTAGGGACTTTTGGCTCCACTCCAATTTAAAAGTTCCAAAATCATATTTTTGAGTTTTAAAAAATCCTGAAAATAAATTCGGGTGTAGCCAATAGTATATCCACGAACATGTAAAATATCAAGTTCAAATACTTTATATTTTAAACTACACAAAAATGACAAATTGTGGATCTAAGGATAGGTATTTTCAAATCTCTAAGTTTTATCAGCCTTTGTTATTTTGTCTAGCCCATAATATAAACTATTTCAGATTAAAGATTTGCACGTTCATGCGATATATCATTGGCTACACCCGTGATTGTTTTCATAATTTTTTGAAACTCACAAATCTAATTTTCTAAAAAAATTATGTAGAGGGAGCATTGTAGCTCGGGAACAAAGAACACTTTCCGATGACAGCCGTACTACCAGTCTACCATACATAGCAATATGTATTCAACCGATTTAAATGTCGCTACCAATTGTTTTCTCCATACATAGTGGCTGGTCTTAGAATACAACGCATGACCGCCGTATTTAAACATATACTCTACAACCGAAATTAAAGGGATTAGATGCTAATCATATATGATTAGCCAAATACGTTACAACGTGGTAGACACATTGATTATTTATTTTTATTTTTTTTAACCGAAGGTAAAAGCTTTGGCTTATCTATTAATTAAGAAGAAGGTACCCAGTTTATTTATGGGAGAAACCGGTCGAAAACCATACAACGAACACCACACCACCAGGCGAAGCCCACACAATCTCGAGAACACCCAGAGCCAAGCTCAAACCACCACTCCGCAAAGATCCGGCCAGCCTTCCACCCTCGCCGGAGAGAAGAAGCCGTAACTGTTATGGGAGGAGCAGAAACGGGACACTCCAACGCAGATGAAGAGACCAACCCTCCGGGGCGCTCCACCGTCTGTTACCCGTCATCGTACACCGCAGCTTCGACTTCGCGGCAACAAACAAGCCAAGACGAACCTACTGACATGCCGGAGAAGAGCTGACAACACCAACCTCGCCTCCACAGGAGCCGCGAAGCTCTCGGGGCCACCGCCCCGACATCCACCGCTCCAGTATACCCTGCACACTCAGCCGACACCACCTTCCGGGGCCGCCACCCTGACATAACGCCGCTCGACCTCGAGCAGCAACGCCGCACGACCGAGCTGCCTATAGCCCGAGCTACACAGGACCACTGCTCGCAGACCACGGCCGTCACACCATGCCCGGGGCCGCCGCCACGACATACAGTCCAAGCATCCCCTCTGGGAAGCGCTGACCGAGCCAACAACCTCGCCGCACTAGCAACACTAGGAAGCCGCCCAAGCCATGGCAAACAACGATCCACCCCCTGAAGCCGATGGCCGCCATGGTTTCCGAGGCCGCCGCCTCGACGCTCAAATATCCGCTCGGGGCCGCCGCCCTGACATCCACTCCACCAACAACGAAGGAAGCCTAGCCTCATGTAAACTCTCCAAGGTGACGCCTCCAAGGAGGTAGCGACAAGCCGTCACCCGCTCCGACAACCGGAACTAGAGATTTCTCCCGGAGAGTGCACACCCCCACGATGGGAAAGAAGGAAGCTCTACAACAGCGCCTCCAAGGAGGGAGATGACGTCGGAACGCCACCGCTGCCGGCACCGACCAACAGTCAGGCAGAGTTTTCACCCAGAGCTTCTCCACGCCCAAGGGGGGCTGCCAACAACAAGGTACCAAAGCACCAGCCGGAGCACGCATCACTCATTCCTCTGTTGATGTCCACCAATCCACAACCCGCGCCGCCGACCCTGGGACCTTCACGACCTCCATCCTCAGCAGCAACCGCCCGCAGGTCTTCACGTTGCCCTCGCACCTCCAGGCCACGGCCAGCGTCGCGCCGCCCCGGAGACGCCGCCCAGCACCCACATCGGCCACGGTCCGCGCGGCCCAAGCCGGGCCCAGATCGAGCCCGCCCGGCCGCCGCGCTCTAGACCTTCTCCGCCGCCGGTCGCCGCGCCCCCGACCTTCTCCGTCCCCGCAGACCCAGCTTCGACCTCGACCCGAGCCCGCCGACTCGGCATCCCCGTGCCCGACCGCCGTCGCCCCCACGAGCCGGTCAACCACCTCGCGTCCACGAACTCCCCGACCACCTTTGGCAGCGGGGTGACGCCACCGCCGCGGAGGTCGCCGGCAGCGGCGGCAGGAAGGTCCGGGCGGGGAGGAGCTTTGGCGGCGCTAGGTTTTCCCCTGGCGTCGCTAGGTTTTCCCCTGGCGTCGCCTAGGGAGCGACGCGAGGGGCTCTTTTCTTCGACACATTGATTATCAAGTGTTATATTCTTCTTGCCTTGGGAGGTGAGCTAGAGTGGTTGAAAAAGGCAGGAGCTGAGATGCTTCAGGAGTGACACACATGCTGATGCTCGAATAATCTTCACATAAATTTCAAGTTATCCAGAAGCTTTGCATCAAGTACATAGCACCGCGGCACGTCCTTCACGGCGGCTCGACGCAACGCAACGCTTCCAGCCCGCCATCCTCGTCGATCGATCAGGGACAGAGGAAGCAGAGCGACAAAAACGGCACGAACCGTAATCTCTGTTTTTTGTTCCGTAATCTTTGTCCAGATCGTTGTAATCTCACGGGAGAGGATCGTGGCCACGTCGTAGCTCTCCTCCCGTAAAAGTTTTAGGTATGTGTAGATCAGTTATAGACGCAGTGAAAAAGCATATCCCGAATAAATTCCTCGCTGCGACCGTTTTGACGGAGCTTCTCGGCGAATCTCCTTGTACTCTGCTCCTGCTTGGCCGCCGCCTTCTTGTGTAGGAGGAGCTGATACTCGTCGGCGGCGCCCAGGCCCGACAGGAACGCGTTGTACCCTGTCATGAACTCCTGGAACCCCATCGTCCGCACCAGCTCGACGAATCTGCCAAAGGCGGCGTCGCGGGCGAGCGGGGGATCCCGGTCCTCCACCCCCCTCCACTCCGCCAGCACCTTGAGGTCGTACAGCTCGGGGAAGACGACGTTGCATAGGTGCAGGAACGCCTCGCGCTTGGGTGGGAGGGTGCCGCCGTTCAGGTGCCTGACCAGGTACGCCACGTCGGCGGCGCCGTCCCGCGTGACCCAGACGCCCTCGGGCACCGCGGCGCGCCTGCACGCCCAGAAAGCCTCGCACACGCGGTAGGGGTCGGCGTCGCCGTGCCCGTTGCCCAGATGGAACCGCCAGACGCGGCCGCCGAGGGCCAGCTCGCCGTCGCAGTTGAAGAGGGCGAGGCCAACCTGCGCACTCTGCTGGCGGCCGACGGCGGCGCGGACGGCCTCGTAAGCGCCGTCCAAAGTGCGGGCGGGCGCCGGGAGATCCAGGGAGGTGGCCACGGCGGCGATGGGGAAGTCGCGGCCGCAGGCGCGGAGGAGGGACAGCTCTTCCTCCTCGTTGCTGGCCCGGACGTCCACCACCGTCACCTTGGATCCATCAAGCGCCGGCGACATCTGTTAGCGATAATCTTTGCCTCTAATAGTTAGTTTGGATTACTAGTGTCTAATTAGGTAAAGGCTCCATATATGTGCATGTACGTGCCATGGAGTTCTTGGTTTATCCGTGTCGTTTAATTACCACCGGCTCATCCGAGTCGACCCCCGTTCTCCTCTTCCCCCGACGAAGCAACGGCCAGCTCTTTCTCCGATTGCTCCTCGACCCCGCTCCTACCTTTAGATTGCGCCGCGTCCGGGTCCGGCTCGTAGTCCACGGCGACGCCCCCGATCTCGAGAATCAAGCGGTTGTTCACCACGCGCGCGTGCTGCAGGAAAACGCGGTAATCCTCGTCGATATCGACGAGGGAGTCGATCCACGTACGAGGGGCGCGCCTCCGCGGACGAATCCATCTCCTCCGTCCGGCCTCCGGCGATTGGTGCTCTACTGCTCCCTGCGGCCCGGGGAGGGGTCGGAGACGCATTCGCCGTGGGAGTTGGCGACGGGGGACTCGTATTTGATGTCGGAGGCAGGGGAGGCGCCGCCGGACGGGACCTCCAGGACATAGGAGTCACCGTCGGGGCGAAGGTGGCGGAGGAAGTAGAGGTAGTCGGGGTCGAACTTATCGGCGGGGGCAGCGACATCACTGGTGCTTTTGTGCGCCATTTTCCCTGTCATCGGAAACAAGAACGTAAATCGCCAAAACAAAGATCACCAACATGATCGAATTCCTGATCAACACGAGTCCCAAATTCACATTCAGTACCAAACTGACAGCTTAGTTAGTTACCTGCGTGAGTGAAGGTGTTAGGTGTCCCATATGCATAGCAACCTGTTTTTTTGGTTCGAGGCAGTTGCGAAGTTTTCGGATCGTGGGTAGTACACTGGAACCTAATCTTATGGGCGTGGCTATAGAGCTCAGTCGCATCGTACAAACCATCGTACCCTCATTTTTTTTTTCAGCCAAACCCAAAACCATCGTGTTCATCCAAGTACAAGAACAAACACGGTACAACCAAACATCCACACACCCACGCACTCTACGCCAACGACGACCACAAACCAGCCACCGCTGGGCCTCTGACACCGGAGCCGGAGAAGAAGAAGGAAGACCGCCTTCCAACCCGCTAGGAAGACACCGTCGAAACATTGGAAACGCCACTTGAGTCGCTCGTCGACGAGCGACGAGAACTTGGTCGATGAACGCACCTGGCAACACCTTCTCCTCGCCCAGATCCAGCTCCAGAAAGCCAGCAGTAGACCGTCGACGCCTTCGCCGCCGCACAGCACGAACCTCCAAAATAACCTGCTCCTGTACAGGGTCCAAAGCTCTGCGTCGACGCCGGAGCGAGCGTCGCCGCGACGGCGGAGCTTAGACACAAAATCCGCATCAAGGTTGACGCCGCCGCTGCGCCAGCCTCGCCCGGACGAGAAGCTCGCAGATCCACCCAGAACCGGTACTCCACATACCAGCAAGGACGAATGCGAAGCAGATGTATTCGCCGCCGCCGTCGCCACCGCCGAGACCGAAGCGACGGACACGCGAAAACCTAGCCCTAACCTATCTACACGCCATAGACGAGCCCCCGAGGTTCCTCCCCCTCCCGCCGCCGAAGCGGCCGGCGGAGGGCGGAGGAACCCCACGGTTCGCTGGCGGAGAGCGGTGGCAGACGAGTCTCCTTCCTTATCGCCTGGCGCTCGCGAGAGGATAAGGGAAGAAGAAGCGCAGTGCTCGACTCGTACCCTCATATATTCTCTCCAGTATGATTCTGCCTCTATTGGGTTTATGAACCGGCCCAAGCCCAATCTATTTAGGTTCTCTGTACTGCTATTTATGCTGATTTAAATGGGTCGAAATTAGCATTGTCCTTGGTTTTGCCTTGTTCCTGGGCTTATAAGACTAGCTTGTTTTTACTTGGAATTACGTTTTTAATTATCTTACGCCTGTGCTACAACAAGCCCACAAGTTTACGACTAAACACACCCAGAAAGGGAGCTAGAAAGAAAATGGTACACAAGTTGCCTATTACACAAGATAGAGACAAAATCCAAAAGGTTTAAAATGATACGGAAAAATGCATGCATGACGTAAGAAAAATCAACAGATGCAACCAGAAAATAGACAAACACTATTTAGACATGATATGATTTTTTCTTAAAAACTCTAGTTATATGTGAGATGTAACTGAAAAGAAAGAGAAAAATTCTAATTACACATGAGATGGAACTGTAAAAGGATATTACAAAATCCGGTAGCCACCGTTCCAACTCTCATGATGTAGCACGAATCACAAGCAAATCAAACATGCAATAATATTTTCTCTGCCCAACTGAAACTAGAAAATAATCTCAGTTTCATCTCACTTGCAACTCACATATTAGTATGAACAACAAAGAAAATTCAGCGACAAGGAACATTTTTTCGGTTGCAACCCACTTGCAACTGAAATAAACTCAGTTGCACCTCACTTATAACTGGAAAATCTCGGTTGCAACCCACTTGTAACTCCCATACTAGTGAGAATCACGACAAAAATCTAACGGTCAGAAATATTTTTCTCAGTTGCAGCCCGCTTACAACTCCCATGCTAGCACGAATCACGATGCAAAACCAACCCACTTGCAACCGAAAATAAACTCAGTTACAAACTCACATGCAACTAAAATATCTCAGTTGCAACCCATTTACAACTCATGAATCATGACGCACAACCAACGGTCAGAAACATTTTTCTCAGTGGCAACCCAATTCTAACTAAAAAACCCAGTTATAACCCACTTGCAACTCCCATGCTAGCACAAATCACGACACATATCCAACGGTAAGGAACATTTTTTTCTCAGTTGCAACCCGCTTGTAACTAAAAATAACTCAGTTGCAACCCACTTTGTAACCAAAAATAACCCAGTTGCAAACCACTTGTAACTGAAAATAACCCAGTTGCAACCCACTTGTAACTGAAAATAACCCAGTTGCAACCCACTTGTAACTGCATATTGTTAGTTGCAACCCACTCGCAACTTTCATGCTAGTAAGAATCACGACACAAATCCAATGTTAGAAAAGTTTTTTCTCAGTTGCAACCGACTTGAAACTGGAAAAATCAGAGTTGCAGCCCAATTGAAAATCCCATGGTAACATGAATCATGACGCAAATCAAACATCTAGAAATAATTTTCCAAGTTGTAACCCACTTGCAAATGGAAAAAACTTAGATTCAACCCACTTGCAACTAGAAAATCTCAGTTTTAACTTTTAACTAACCTTTTACCTTTGATTATAATAAGAATCACGACGCAAATCCAACAACAAGGAATTTATTTTACCAGTTGCAACCGACTTGCAACTGGAAATAAATCAGTTGCCCCGCACTTGCAACTAGAAAATCTCAGTTCTAATTAATTTGCACCTTTGATGATAATAGGAACCACGAGGCAAATCCAACAACAAGAAATTTATTTTACCAGTTGCCACCCACTTGCAATTGGAAATAAATCAGTTGCAACCCACTTGAAATTCTCATGTTAGTGTAAATAACGACGCAAAATTCAACAGCTAAGAACATTTTGTCCTAGTTGGAACCCAAGCGCAGCTGGGAAAAACTCAGCTGAAATCCACTTGCATCTGAAAAATCTCAGTTACAAACCCATTTGCAACTCTAAAAAGGAAAACCAAATGACCATGAAAACAATCGGATGCAAAAACTGCCACCCTCTAGGTGCATGTCTTTTAGTATATTAATATCCTAACCGATAAGTATCCTTTCAGTTTTTATTGACTAAGAAAAAAATTAAATTTCAAAATCATGATTAAAAAATATTAGAAGTCGTCACACTTAAATCTAGAAGAAAAATAATATGCACCTATTAACAAAAACAGATAAATACATAGTCAAATTATGATACATGTACCCGGTAGGAAATGGGAAATTGAAATGAGAAGAAAAAACAAAATAATCACAAACAAAAACGAAACAAAAATAAATTAAAACGCAAAAACCTTTCATTTTTTCCCTTGGCTCCCGCTCCTGCGAGCTTCTCTCTCCGTCTCTCGTTGACTAGATACACGACAAAACGGCAAAATCACGTGCAGCGACAAGGCCCATCGGAACAAACCCCAAGAAACTGAAAAAGTATTCAATGAAAAAAATAGAAAAGGCCAAACGTGGACGGGCTGCTCTTCCCGTATCCTATCTACGCACACAGGTGACTATCCGGACGCATGCAGAAAAAAAGAACTAATGCACGAATCTTGGCGCATCCAGATCCAATGACAACAAAAGTGACTGAGATTTAACTAATTCATAGGCCACTGAGAATTAGCAAATCTGTAATCTTATACTATCGGTTTGCAAATTCTAGTCAACTTTCCAAATGTTACAATAATGCATCCATGGAATCTGGGCTAGGTGCTTGTAGTGGTCAAAGTTGATCTTTGTGGGCTTTATGTATTTTTCTTTTTGTTTTTTTCCTTGGAAACATATGTTCGGTTCCATTTATAACTAGGTTTTTATACCGACTTTGATAATTAAATCGACTTATACACCGTTCGATCATGTCATGACTCATTCTAGTTATGAGTTGTAACATGAGATGTAATTGAAAATTTTCCAGTTGCACAAGGAGATGCAAGTGAGAAAAATACCCCAGATCGTGGAAAATGCTTCATGATTCATGCTCATTAGGAGTTGGAGAATGAGTTGCAACTGAGAAAAATAGCATGTACCGTTGGATTGCTTCGTTATTCGTACTAGTCATATGTTGTAGTACAGGTTGCAAGTGAGAAATATATATACTAGACCACCATTGGATTGTTTCGTGATTCGTACTAGTCACATGAGTCGCGACATGGGTTGCAACAGAGAAAATTATATTGGACCGTTGGATTGTTTCAATATTCGTGCTATTCATGAGTTGCAACATGCATTCCCAGTGGAAAAATATATTGAATCTTCGGATTTGATTCGTGATTAATACTACTTAAAGTTACAACACGAAATTTATACTAAATGCTGAGATAAAACTTACTACTGAAAGGAAATTTCAAACAGTAGACCGGGTGTGACAAATTTGAGAAAATTTCATCTAAGAGAGGTAAAAAAAGAACACGGAATTGAATTTTAAACAGTCAATGAAACTATAGACCAATACTCCGAATGAAATCATAATGTCAATGTATATATTTTTTCTTGTAGAGTTTATCTCAGCGGATAAAGAAAATAAAGAAAAACATATCGTCATCTTCAGAGCCTTGACGCTACAGATTTTGGACACTTGTCCTCATGGGCCATGAGGATTTCTTTGCGACGCATTGTTGCTATTGTCTATGACGAAAACAATTACTTCTAATTAATGTTTTAAATAGAGGGTTATGGCAAATAGCGACAACTCTAAAAAGAGGTATCGTGGGGCTAAATTGGAGCTAAATGGGGCTATGGGTTATGGCGAAAAACTGTACATGTATTCATTTGCTGGCAACATGTTTAAAAAGCTGTAGCAGAGCTATAGCCGGGCTACATCGGGCTATTTAATACCATGCTTCTAATAGTTTTAATCTAAGACGACCGACTATTATTTTTGAATTCTTTTTCGGATATTATTTGTGGTATTAGTAAAAATATACTCACTCCGTTCCTGAATATAAGATGTTTTACCTTTTGTCCACATTCACATGTATCTAGATATATGTGGACATGTTTTAATTTGTATGTACACTCATTTGGGTTTGCACCTAGCCAACATATAAACTAGCTAGAACATCTTACATTGTGGAACGGAGGGAGTATTAAGAAATCCGTATGTGACCCCTGCAAAAAGAAAAGTTCATTATGTGTGTGTGTTGCCTGATCTTCTCCTATGAATTATCTCTTCTCCTATGAATTATCCAACATCATCGATACTGATTCAGATACATACTTGAATCTTCCGTCTAGTGTGCTTCAAGTCTCCTAGAACAGAGGTGAAGAATGTATGATGGCCAATTCATCTCGTAGGTCACAAGTTTGTTGTATGTGCAGTCACCGCAGCTGTTGCGCCCTTGGCACCTGAGTACCTGACCCATCCACATAGCTCTCTTGTGTACGAGTCAAGGATACCATGTCCTCTCACTGGCTCTACTTCCTTGCTCTCGAGGTCCACAGCGAGCAAGCGATTGCCATTCTGGACAAGGATGGCGCCTTTGCGCTCTACAAAGGCGAGAACTGTTACTACTTCATTGGCCTCCTCGAGCTTCAGCTCGGAGCAGAGCCAACCTCCTCCATGATCATCGTCTTGTGCTCGTCTAGTCCAAAGCTCTAGCGTGCAGGAGTTTCTTTTGTTAATGACGAACGAGAGCGTTCCTTTGACGATGCATGGAAACGGTGGTCGGAGCGTCGGCAGCTGGTCGTCAGATTCGACCTGCTGGATCCCTATCTTGGTTAAGGAGGCTGTGTGTTCTGCTGAGGCGGCGCTTATGTCAAGGGTGTAGAAGTTTGTCTTGTTGTCCCGGTAGAGCCAGTGTACAATGCCATGGGCGACGGTGCCGGCGCGTGGCCCGGACATGGTGAGGCCGGAAGCCTGGAGGCACTCAATGGGCGCGCTCCAGCTGTCCGTGGCGGAGGAGTACGAGTAGGCGTACACGAGTTGGTCGTCGGAGTGCACGGCAGTGAAGAGGACTTGGAACGCTGGCTGCCCGTGGTTATCCAGCAGATGACCGGCGGCGGTGCCGTGGTCTGCGGCCGTGACAAGGGCGTAGCCTGTTACGTCCTCCCCGAAGAGCTTGCGGTCAAGGTCCACCGGAGGCGGTGGAAGGAGACGCGTGCTCCCTTCGCTAATGAGCGGGTGGATCACGACCAGATGGAGCTTCCGGCGGTCGAGCGGCGTGGGCATGATGCGCAGGAGCAGGAGGCCGCGACGTGACGCGAGAGGCTTGGCGTAGTTGAACAGCCCGTTGTCGTCGTTGCGAAAGAACGGGTCGAAGGTGAGACGACACCCACCATTATTGGCCGGCGGCGCCTGGAGCCTCGCGAACCGCGGCGGGCACATGGATTCCTTCTTCATCGGCTTCAACGCGGAGACGAGTGCGGCTTCCTGGTAGAAGGCCCCAAGGAGGAAGGAGGCACGGCGCCGGGTCTCCGGCAGGAGGCCGCCGGCGGGGCGTCGGAAGTCCGGGTCGCCAATAAGGCGGAGCCACCATCTGCATGTGCCCGCGCAGCGAAGGAGGTCCACGGGATCCGGCACGCGCGCGAAGATGTCGCAGAGGAGGTCGTCCGGGAGAGCGGCGGCGGTGGTGCACTAGTAGAAACAAGCCCATCTATCCCGGGTCCAGAGGGCCTTTGATCCCGAGTTTACAACCGGGATTAAATGGTCGGGACTAGAGGGGGTGGCTTTTATCCCGGGTGTCCACGACCCGGGATAGATGGGCCTCCACGTGGGCGCGGCTGGGCGCGCAGGGGGGGGAGCTTTGGTCCCGGTTCGTGACACGAACCGGGACCAAAGGGTTTGCATCTTTTGTATTTTATTTGCTTATTTTTTAGGGTTTTCGATTTTTTGTTTTCCATTTAATTATTTCCTATTAATTAAGATCACGTTGCGCATACAAAGTCACACACATATATAAAGTTGACACATCGATCGATGTCACGCGTGATGCATACATATAAGTCACACACATACGTTTTGATACATATATAATTAAGTCACACACCGACATCACGTTTCTCACGTCGAGATCACGTCAATTACATTGGAGGCAGAAAATAATTTCTAGGGTGAAAAAATTCTCCGGATTTCTTCAGGACCTCCTTGTTCAAAAATCCTGCCAATTCCTCTTGAATTGCTATAAGGCGCTTCGTTGGTATGAGCTTGTCCTTCTCTCGTTCCATCTAGATCAATAAGAAAATGTGAAATCATCAGAAAATGTGAAAATGGAAATGAACACAAATATGGTAATGAAGTAATTGCCGAGAGTGTATACAGACCTCTGTTGTTCTGAGCTTTCTATCCCGCTGATGAACAAAAGATCGTATGTACTCGCAAACATAATATCCACATAAATTATTCCCTTGTGCCTGCCTCAGACACCACTTTACAAAGAATAGAATTTAATCAAAATAACAATCAAGCATGATAATGGTGCTGAAACTAGAATTTAAAAGTTGCGCGGACATATATATATAGTACTACTACTTACCTTGGTTTCATACCAAAACAGGTGCGGTTTCCAAGTCCCACGAACCTCGGTAATGAACTTTTCCCAAACCCTGGCCGGCAAAAGAAAAAATCAAAGGACTTGAACGAACGAAAGAGATCGATATATAGAGCGATAATGACTGAAGTTACCTCTGAAACATTGCTTGCAAGTTGATATAATCGTCCATATCTTTCCTTAACGAGTCCAGGACTTGAACGCATGCTTGTTCAGGTCTAATGTCTACCAGAATCCAATGGTTGCTTCACACATTTATATGTCCATGAGTTACACTAAACATCGAGTAAGCAAAGTAGAATGTGTAGAAGGTACGGTAACACTCACCTGAAGTTGTAAGGAAGAAGTATATCTTCACATGTATGGTGTTTCACTAGATATTGGAGCATGTAATGCTCGGTGTCCTCGGGATGGTTCCTTACGGTTACTTCATGAATCCAATATGGGTCCATGAACCCTAAACTATAGATTCCGTTGTCTCTGCATTCGACGATCTTCATTCTGCATATATAATAGCGTACAAAAGAATAAAGTTAGATAATTGGCAACGAACGAGCTGAGATAGAGACTTAATTAAATTGCATAAAATAAATCACTTACAAACAATAGCAGCTGATGATGGCTTTGTCGAGGGAGTCTTGATTGAATAACTGAAATATTTCGTCAAACGGCACATACATCGCGTTATCCTCTAAATAATGGTCTTTCTTATATGAAACGTGGAAATACTCATGGTGCTTTACGGCTCCCTCGTACCACTCATGCAAACGTCGCAATTGTGTCGGCAGAGATTTGACCATCTCAGGTCTGACCAAGGGCTTCCCGTAGGCATATGTCCATGCATACATATACTCTTTGGGGTTTTCTATGCGAATTGTGTCTTGCTGTATTTCCTTATCGGACACCACTTTGAACGCGGGGACCGACTGGTTTGCCTGTTCTCCGAGCTGGGCCACTTGTTTCCCGGATTTCTTATTAGCTTCCCTCTTTTGGCGAAATGCAGCCTCCTTCTCCTGCTGGGCCTTTTTAGCTGCCATCTGCTGCTGCTCCCTCTTTTGGCGACATGCCTCATTCTCCTGCAAATTCCGTTCTCTAATTAACTTTTCAATGGTACGATCATAGTCGTCTCGCAGAATAGGCGGCCGTGCCGGCCCAGTCGATAGATTTTTCAGAAATTGTGCCACTTTTCCCGGTGCTATTACCTCCTTTCGCATGTGCCGTTTCGGTGCCAATTGTTTTTTCACATCAGCTCGCACCGACTCCTCGAGTTCCTCTGGAGTCAAGTCGTAGGATCTCTTTGGAAGAGGCTTTCGCAACTCACGTTCCTCTCGAGTTTCTGGCGGGAAGTTTAAAGCGCACCTCTCTGTATATTTCGACGGGATCTTTAGTTTCCGCGAAACAGAGCGCACTCTCTCTTGAGGTGGTGGGGATGGACTCGGGCTGGGCTCCCGACAGTCGTCACGAGGTGGCGAGGATGCATCTTGAGGTGGGGGGGATGGATCTTGAGGTGGTGGTGCAGGGGATGGATCATGACGTGGGGAGGGAGGATCTTGAGGTGGGGGGGATGGATCATGACGTGGGGAGGGTGGATCTTGAGGTGGGGGGTTGCTACTTGGAGGAGTCGGTGGCCTTGGCGGCGGCAAGTTTGGAAACAAGATGTATTTCTTTGGCCACAGAATGATGGACTTCTTGGCATCTCCTAGTGTCCTCTCGCCGTCACCTCCAGGAATGTCAAGATTTAGATTAGCATATAACGGCACAATGTCATCCACCCCGACAATAGCATAGCCAGCTGGAATCCCGCCGAGATGGTACCTTGGTCCAGGTTCATTCAGTAAAGCATAGCCGACCGCCACCTTGAAGGACAAGTTGCCCATTGCCATATGTAGCTCGCATTCTGTCTTCTCCGTGATATCATCCACGGGGTATCGAGTCGGCGGCGCTTCAAGTTCAGAATGTTCCATCTGCGTGGAACCCACGCTGCTTTTTTGCTGATTAGATGGGGCGGCTTCGACTTCTGGACTTTCTAGCTGCACACGAGATTCCCTTTGCTGACTTTGCTCCAGCTGATGCACCTTGCGTTCCAATGCCGATAACCGGTCGCTCTCCTCCTTTTTCTTTCTCTGACGGCTTCTATAAGTGTGAGCGTCTGCCGGAAAACCTTGTGCCCAAGTAACTCCGTATCCATAACCTCGTACTCGTCCAACTTTTTCAGGATTCCCGAGTGCGAGTGACAGCTCGTCTTTCTCTCTGTCGACCTTGTAGGTTCCATTTCGAACTTGCTCTATTGCTTTCTCAAGTTCTGTGGTTATAAACCTAATCTTTGCCTCCCATTTTCCCTGAGCAACAATCTTCCCTGTGTCAGGGTCCAACCCAGCGCCATGCGCGAACAACCAAAATTTGGACCTATCGGGCCAGCCCGCTGTCTGTGGAATCTTCCCCTCATCAAGCAGTTTTGCTTCAAATGCTTCCCACTTAGGCACGGCAGCCTTGTAGCCACCTGCCCCCAAAGTGTGGTGATATTCCTTCTTCGCAGCATTTAACTTGTTTCTTTCCGATCGGGCCACAGCGGCCTCCGATTCTCTTTGCTCTTTAAATAAGGGCCACTGGTCGTTTAGCTTCACTTGTGCTCCGGTGAATACTGGAGTGTATTCAGGATCTTTTTCCTTCTCTTCACAATAATCTTTCCATATAGTTTTCTTGTGGGTTCGGAACTGTTCGGCAGCCTTGCCAAGAGTCCACTCCTTGACTTTCTCCATCCACTTCTCGTTTTCTGTCACTTCTGGAGGCAGGGTGACCTTTGTCAAGAGCTTCTCCCAAAACAAATCTTTTGTTTGGTCGTCGACATAAGTCCAAGTCTTGCTCCCGTCCTTCCGCGGATGCCATTCTTGACATGTGATCGGTACCATGTCCCTAACTAAAACTCCGCATTGGTTTATAAATTTGCGGCGGCACTCTAAGGGTTGCATTGGTTGGCCAGTAGCATCAACTATGTCGATCACTACCCTTTGACCCTCCTTCATCGGCTTCGACGGGCCTCGAGGCTTCATGGCTTTCGACCCTTTCGACCCTTTCGACACTCTAGATGCAGATGATTTGCTTGTTCCAGAGGGCTAAAAGAAAAAAAAGATTCGTTAATAACCGCAGGATCAAATAATTAAGCTATGTCATCGATCAACAGAGGCTTAATTAATATATACCTCGCCTGAGTTTGTTACTACCACTTCCTTCTCTACACAAATTTCTGCTCCCTCACCGGAGTCATTGAGAAATTGGGAGCTGAATTCCTCTAAATTTGCCACATCGTCTTCTTCACCGACAGGCGCGGCTGCACGTCCTGCTATAATCATACACATTCGCTCTTCACGATCCTCGTCTCTAACGCCGAGGCCCGGAAAAAGTGGATCCAATGGCTCTCCACGCTCCTCGTCTATGCCGAAGTCGTCCGGACAATTTGGATCCATGGCTCAATTAATGTGCCTGCAATCAATTTTGTAACAAGAATATGAATATCCATATGTAAAATTAAATGACACTCAAATCCATGGCTCAATTACATCTAAAATTTGCAAAAGAAGAAAGCCTACAATTGATTTACAAGATGAACAAGATGGCAATTTTAACTATATAATTCATTTTGGTTATAGTTACAAAATGAACTTAATTCATAGCAAAATTCATATCAATTTTAATCAATTTTACAAGATGGCAAATTGATTTACAAGATGAACAAGATGGCAAATTTTACTATAACTTAGATCAATGATTTGGATCCAAAATTCATAGCAAAATTCATATCAATTTTAATCTCCACATGAACTTAATTAGAACAAAATGGCATAAAATTTTAATCTAAACATCACTAAAATGTTAACTTAATCTAAACATCACTTAATTAGAACAAAATGGAATTCAAATTCATAGCAAAAAATTCATAAACATGAACAGAATTCAAATTCTGCCTCTGCCTCTGCCTCATCACTAAAAAATCATCAAATTCAAATTTAGATTTAATTATTTTTAACCTAAATTTGTTAAGTTTAATTGCTCACATATTTTTGAATAATCAAACAAAATGGGCAACAACTAATTTACAACAACTAATTCATAATTTCAAAACTATGCATACTAATCAAAAATTAGAGGTGTTTTCTAACCGAAATTTGCTAACCTAAAAAATTTGCTAACCTAATGCTAACCTAATCTTAAAATTTGCTAACCTCTCGAGGCACGGGATCGGAGGAGGCGACCACGCGGCGACCACGGCCGGCAGCGGGCGGGCAGCTTCACGGCGACCACGGCGGCGCGGGGCGGGCTTCGGGGCGGCGACCACGGCGGCGCGGGCGGGATTCGGGGCGGCGACCACGGCCGGCAGCGGGGCGGGCGCAGGCGCAGGACCACGGCCGGCAGCACGGCGGGGCGCAGCAACAAGCGGCGACCATGGTCGGCAGCGGGCGGGCAGCTGCACGGCGACCACGGCAGCGGGGCGGGGCGCAGCAGCACGGCGGGGCGCAACACCACGGCGACCACGGCTGGGCGATGGGCGACGGCCGCGGCACTGGAGGAGATCGAGCAGGGCTTCGCCTGGAGAACGAGCGGATTTGGGGGAGATAGAAGATTTTGGCCGGAAACCATCACTTAACGCGCGGAAAAGACCTTTCATCCCGGTTCCAGCCACGAACCGGGATGGAAGACCCTTTCATCCTGGTTGGTAACACCAACCGGGACCAAAGGTCTGTCTGGGCCGCGAAAATTTGCGCGCGAAGCCCAGCAGGCCTTTGGTCCCGGTTGGTGTTACCAACCGGGATGAATGGTGTTTTTCTTTTTTTTTGTTTCCTTTTCTTATTTTTATTTTGTTTTCTTTTTCTTTTACATCTATTAATTTAATTGCTTTTGTAGTTTTGTTTTTCTTTTACATGTTTTTGAATTGTTATTTTACTTTCTTTTTAAAATTTAACTTAAATGGTCCAATATATATGAAAGGCCTTTTTTTTCTTGTTTCTATTTGTGTTTTCTTTTTCTTTTATATCTATTGATTTAATTGCTTTCATGATAAATTTGATTTTTGACAAAAGTTTCAGAAACGCTGGTTAGTTGCTATATTTAGTTGCTATATTTATGTGTACTTATTAGTTGCTATATTTAGTTGCTATATTTATGTGTACTTATTAGTTGCTATATTTAGTTGCTATAAAGCGACGGTTACCGCTGGCATGTTCCTTGGCCCGCCTTTAGTCCCGGTTGGTGTTACCAGCCGGGACTAAAGAAGCACACGGATCGTGTGTTTCTTTCAAGCGCTTGTGAGCCGTTGGATCAGGGGTGTGTTTCTTTTGAGGGCTTGTGAGCTGTTGGATCAGCACTCCCCACCACCACCACCACCACCACTCCCACCTCATCCACAGGTACACTTTCTAATCGCCTATAAATAGCGGCGTCCCTGCAGCGAACGGCACACAACGAGCATCTACCTTCGCCACCGAATCCAATGGCTGGATTTAGCCTACCTGCTGGCATGTTCCTTGGCATTATTGTGTTCGTCCTTGTTCACCGGCCAGCCATTGGAGCCACCTCCTGTAGGTCGGTGAACAATGACAACACAACGACGCTGTTGGAAACACAAGCCCTCAGGTAGGTTGAATCCAGCCACTGGATTAGGGTGACGCAATGATGAATTGCCGAGGAGGTGGGAGTGGTGGTGGTGGTGGAAGTGGTAGCCATGCCCCTCGGTCCGATCCAAGCAGCGGCAAGGCGCTCTGATGATCTGCGACATTCCCAACACTTTTTGGGACGGTCGTAGATCATCAGAGACGTCGTGCCACTGTGGATCGAAGGTCGATTTGCTGCTCACGACGACTTTAATGCTTTAATACATTACTACACGACTTTAATGCTTTAATACATTACTACACATCACTTTTTGAGGACTTCTATGCTTATCTTTTCTTTTTTTCGGTCTGGAAGACATGTCCTTGACATAGAAAACCTGAGCCACGTCTTTGGCTAGGACAAATGGTTCGGTTTCGTACCCAAGATTCTTGAGATCCACTGTAGTCATTCCGTACTGCGGGTCTACGTTTACCCCGCCTTGCAGGTTGAACCATTTGCACCGGAACAAAGGTACCTTGAAAGAAGGTCCATAGTCAAGTTCCCATATCTGCTCTATGTAACCATAATATGTGTCCTTTTTCCCATTGTTGTTTGCTGCATCAAAGCGGACACCACTGTTTTGGTTGGTGCTCTTTTTATCTTGGTCGGCCGTGTAAAATGTATTCCCATTGATCTCGTACCCTTGATAAGTCAATATAGTCGAAGATGTTGCTCTGGCCAACAAGTATAGCTGTTCTTCAACAGTGTTGTCATTAAAGGCCTTTTTTTTCTTGTTTCTATTTGTGTTTTCTTTTTCTTTTATATCTATTGATTTAATTGCTTTCGTAGTTTTGTTTATCATCACAGGGGTGTGTTACCAACCGGGACTGAAGAAGCATACGGATCGTTTCACTCACACAGTTCATTATTACACATCACTCACACTTTTCATAAAACGGACTGTAAGGAGGCTTCAATGGCCTCCTGCATCTGTGGCCCGCCGACCTCTTCTCCATGGTCGCTCCAGTTGAAGTCATCGTCGTCATCATCCTCCTCATTACACAATCTTCTTCTACTTTCTACCCGTCACTTTCTTCTGATTGCGCCGTAGCCATGGACAAGCTTCTCCATTTAACGCGAGACTTGGGTCAATTTTCACTGCGAAGGGCCGGATTTCTTCAAAATTGTTGTAATCTTCTGACATGTCTGTCTTGTCCTCCACTCCCACGATAGTTCTTTTCCCTGAAAGAACTATGTGACGCTTTGGCTCATCATATGATGTCTTCGCTTGCTTATCTTTTCTTTTTTTTGGTCTGGAAGACATGTCCTTCACATAGAAAATCTGAGCCACGTCTTTGGCTAGTACGAATGGTTCGTTGTCATACCCAAAATTCTTGAGATCCACTGTAGTCATTCCGTACTGCGGGTCTACGTTTACCCCACCATCCAGGTTGTACCATTTGCACCGGAACAAAGGTACCTTGAAAGAAGGTCCGTAGTCAAGTTCCCATATCTGCTCTATGTACCCATAATATGTGTCCTTTGTCCCATTGTTGTTTGATGCATCAAAGCGGACACCACTGTTTTGGTTGGTGCTCTTTTTATCTTGGTCGGCCGTGTAAAATGTATTCCCATTTATCTCGTACCCTTGAAAAGCCAATATAGTCGAAGATGGTCCTCTGGCCAACAAGTTTAGCTGTTCTTCGACAGTGTTGTCATTAATGAGACGTGTGTGCAACCACCCGCAGAAAGTCTTCAAGTGTTCTTTTTCAATGCATTCTTCAGCCATTAATGAGCGTAAAGTATTCTTGTGTTCCTCGATATACGGAGCCACCAAGCTCGAATTATGTAGAACTGTGTAGTGTGCTCGATTGAAAGAATCCCAGTCAGAAAATATTTGTTTCTTTCCTAGTGTTCCTTTTCCACGCAATCTCCCCTCATGGCGCGATTGAGGAACACCGACCGGGTTAACGTCAGGAATAAAGTCAACACAAAACTCAATGACCTCCTCTGTTCCATAACCCTTGGAGATGCTTCCTTCAGGCCTAGCACGGTTATGAACGTATTTCTTTAAGACTCCCATGAACCTCTCGAAGGGGAACATGTTGTGTAGAAATACAGGACCGAGAACTTGAATCTCTTCGACTAGGTGAACTATGAGGTGCGTCATAATATTGAAGAAGGATGGTGGGAACACCAACTCGAAGCTGACAAGACACTGAACAACATCCTTCTGTAAAGTTCCTAGAGTCAATGGATTGATCACCTTCTGAGAAATTGCATTGAGGAATGAACATAGCTTCACAATGGGTAGTCGAACATTTTCCGGTAGAAGCCCCCTCAATGCAACCGGTAGTAATTGTGTCATAATCACATGGCAGTCATGAGACTTCAGGTTTTGGAACTTTTTCTCTGCCATGTTAATTATTCCCTTCACATTCGACGAGAAGCCAGACGGGACCTTGATACTGTTCAGGACTTCAAAAAAGATCTCCTTCTCTTCTCTGGTAAGAGCGTAGCTGGCAGGACCTTGATACTTCTCTGGATTAAGGTGGTCGTCTTTCGTCTTCTCGTGCATATGTTGATGGTTCAGTCGTGCATCCGGTGTATCTTTCGTCTTCCCATACACACCCAAGAAGCTTAGCAGGTTCACGCAAAGATTTTTCGTCACGTGCATCACGTCGATTGCAGAGCGAACCTCTAGGATTTTCCAATAGGGTAACTCCCAAAATATGGATTTCTTTTTCCACAAGGGTACGCGCTTGTTGGCGTCTTTCGGAACAGATAGACTGCCAGGACCCTTTCCAAAGATTACTTCTAAATCCTTGACCATCTCATATATAGCATCACCATCAGGGCAGGTAGGCTTCGTCCGGTCATCAACCTCACATTTGAAATGCTTGCCTTTCTTTCTTACGGGATGCTCAGGTGGAAGAAATCGACGATGACCTGGGTACACATTCTTGTTGCCTACATATATACTTTCAGTCTTATCTAGACAGTGCGTGCAAGCATTGTATCCCTTGTTTGACTGTCCTGAAATGTTACTAAGAGCAGGCCAATCATTGATGGTTACAAACAACAACGCTCGTAGGTCAAATGCCTCTTGTTTGTGCTCATCCCACACACGTACCCCTTCGTCACTCCACAACTCTAAAAGTTCTTCAATCAATGGCCTCAGGTACACATCAATGTCGTTGCCGGGTTGCTTCGGACCTTGGATGAGCACCGGCATCATAATAAACTTCCGCTTCATGCACAACCAAGGAGGAAGGTTATACATACATAGAGTCACAGGCCAGGTGCTATGACTGGAGCTTTGTTCCCCGAAAGGATTAAAGCCATCTGTACTTAGACCAAATCTTATGTTCCTAGCGTCATCTGCAAACGTCTTGAAGGTCCTGTCGATTTTTCGCCACTGCGACCCATCAGCGGGGTGTCTCAGCATCATGTCTTTCTTACGGTCTTCTTTGTGCCATCGTAACAACTTTGCATGCTCTTTGTTTTGGAACAAACGTTTCAACCGTGGTATTATAGGAGCATACCACATCACCTTGGCAGGAACCCTCTTCCTGGGGCACGGATCGCCGTCAACATCACCAGGGTCATCTCGCCTTATCTTGTACCGCAACGCACCGCATATCGGGCACGCATTCAAATGCTCGTACTTCTCACCGCGATAGAGGATGCAATCATTGATGCATGCATGTATCTTCTGCACCTCTAATCCTAGAGGGCACACAATCTTCTTTGCTTCGTACGTACTGGGGGGCAGTACGTTATCCCTTGGAAGCATCTTCTTTATTATTTTCAGCAAATTCTCAAATCCTCTGTCAGTTGTACCATTCTCTGCCTTCCATTGCAGCAATTCCAGCGTGGTACCAAGCTTCTTCTGGCCATCTTCGCAATTTTGGTACAACAATTTTTTGTGATCCTCTAACATGCTATCCAACTTCGACCTCTCGTTTTCACTTCCGCTGTTTATCCGTGCATCAAGAATGGCCCGGCCAAAATCATCATTGGGCTCATCATCATTGGGCTCTTCTTCAGCTTCGTCTTCCCCCATTGGAGTATCACCGTCTGCAGTGAACGTAGGATAGGTGTCATTATCCTCTTCTTCTTCATTTTCTTCCATCATAACCCCTCTTTCTCCGTGCTTGGTCCAACAATAATAACCATCCATGAAACCCTCCTCCAACAGGTGGACGTGAATGGTTCTTGACGTAGAGTAATCCCGCTTATTCTTGCAGACTCTACATGGACAAAGAATATAACCACTCGACGGCTTGTTATCATTAGCCACACGGAGAAAACTATGCATGCCATTGATAAAGTCGAGACCGCGTCGGTCACTGTACATCCATTGCCGGCTCATCTGCATTATATAAATATATCAAAAACCATTACACTACATCATAAATATATAGTACTGACCAAATTAATTAATACAAGTTCATCACATTAAAACCAAAGTAGAGTAGTGCCCAAATGTAATACATTGTTCTAATGAAACATACATTAATTGAACCTAACATACAACTATCTAAAGAATTTAAATCCAACAACAAATGCGATCAAAATCGCAACTAAGGTAACTATTGAACCAACAGCATAATGATACCAAGCCTCTCGACTAATGGCATATTTTCTAATCTTTTTAAGCTTCAAGCGCATTGCCTCCATCTTCATCTCGTGAGCAGCGACGACGACCCCGTAAGCATCATCGATGTCGGCAATCTTCAAGTCCAATACACTCTTCTCTTCTAGGTATTGGAGACAAAGATCTTCGCTTATCTTCAATTTTGCTTTCAAATCGTCGTTTTCCTTTTTAAAATACTCGACAATAGGGTCGACTGGAATTTCCGGTTCAACTACCTCCTAAATAAAAATATCTCTACGTCAAGTTGGTCGGGCATGAGTGTGATAAACACGAAACGAAACAAATAGTTATGAAAATATACCACATCCGAATCATAGATCGGACGAGGGCCGACGGGGACGGATATCAAAACCATGACACTATACATATAAAAAACATAAGAAATTAATTATACAAGAAATAAATATGCATTTAAATCATACAAGTATATATATGTTTTAAAAATAAAAGATAAAAAAGAGGCTCACCAAAGTGGTGCCGGTGACGGGACGACGCGGGCTATCGACGGCAGTGAGACGGGGACAACACTAAAATCCACAAATAATAAATTAATTTGAGCTCAAATGCAAATGCACTTTCTAGCTTGGGCATTTCATCAAACACCTTGCTAGCATTACAAAATTGAAATGAGCTAAACTAGCAACGAAATTAGCTAAAGTTGCAACGCCGGAGGAAAGAACGATGTTGCTAACCTTTGAATAGATGGGGTGCCTTCAATCCTCTCAAATGGTGCAAAAAAATGGGGATTAATTTGAGTGGGAGAGAGGAAAATGGAGGAGAAATGGTGATGAACTCGAGCTAGCTCGGGGTGGAAGAAGATGATATAGCAGGGAGACCCTTTGATCCCGGTTTGTAACACGAACCGGGAGCAAAGGTCCCCTGCCAGTGGGGCCCAGCGCTGCAAAGCATGCGCACGCATGTGAGGACCCTTTGATCTCGGTTCGTGTCACGAACCGGGACCAAAGGTCCCCCCCCCGACCCGGGAGCAATAACCACGGGCGCCCCGCCCTACCGACCCGGGATCAATGGTGCATCTATCCCGGGTTGTAATTTGGCCGGGATAGATGGCCCAAACGGATGTCCCCTTTTCTACTAGTGGTGGTTGCTCGTGCCATGGCTATCGATCGATCTCGGCTTTCTCGATCTCGACGGATGGATCCATGACTCCGTGCTTTGATCGATGCGGTCTATACTAAGATTACATACGCGGTGACGGTCGGGTCATCAAATTTAGGACCCTAAACTTGGGGGTATCAAAGTTAACTCCACAATCTGGGAACAATAAAATTTTAGTACATCAATAGTTTTTTGTGAAAAAGTACACTACAAATTATATAATTTAGCTTAAATATATACAATACAAAGTACCCCTAATAATTTTCAAAACAAACCCTTAATTTGGGGTGTTTTAACATAACTGGATCGCACGTTAACAAAAAAGGGATTATGCATTAACAAAAATTTCGCATGACGCATTAACATTTTTTGTTATACAAAATTTGAAATCACACATTAGCAAAATATTAAAAATGTTGAATGCAGATTGAATGGCCTAGATAATTATTTTATGCAGGTCGAACTAGAATGATAGTTATAGTATAAAAAATGAAGGGAAAAGCTAACGAAAGGCGTTGCTCGCGCGTCTCTTCCGAGCGGCGGTTCTTTCGTGTGTGTTTTTCCTTAACGGAGAGAGCACATGCATGCATGCAGGAATCTAGTGACATCATCACATTAATTGCACATTTTAAAAAATTCAAAATGTTTTATTCTCTAAACCTTTATTCAGATTAGTGATCCGTTTACACCGCTAGGTTCGTCTCGACGAGGGTTTCAAACCTAGATCTCATGTTGCTAGGTTATGAGCAACTTTTTTTTCGGACCAGTTACCAGATTAGCAGCATACATCTAGCACAATAATTATACATGGTTATCAGATTAATTTTTAAACATTTTTGACAGTTGTGACATCTACATTCGGGTGTGACAAACTTTTTTGTCACATCAGTTATAGTTTTAAAACATTATGGTAACCAGATTAGCATCGAACACTTACCATGATAATTGTACATGGTTATGAGATAATTTTGTAGCCGTTTTATACACATTGCAATAATACGTACAACTAGAAAGTAAGAGTAAGAGTTCAACTATTTTCAAAACCTACAAGATGATATCATTCCATAAAATGTAGTATCATGCAGCCTTACATTGGTCTAGAATGGTGTACAGGAACATGGTAAACAAGTTATTATAATATGGTAAGTGAATGATAATAATTTGATAACTACTGATGAAGAAAATTTGTCGAAACATATCAAATGGGATCTAGTTTTGTAGATCTCGTCGAGACTAAGCCAACGGTGAAAGCGAATTTTAAATCGGATTGTTGGTTTGAGAGATAAAACTTTTTTAAATTAGACATCAGAAGGAATCTAGAATGACATCATCGCACACGTCACTGCATGCATGTTAATTAGGAGCCGCCGCTAGGGGCGACTAACGAGCGGCGCCGCTCCGTAGTCCTGTCCAAAAATGAAACATCTCTTAACCATGCGCCCCCAACAAATTTCAATCAGTTTGGACATGATACATAAGTTTGGCTAAAGAAATACAAAAAAGATAAAAGTAGAATAAATACCAATGATAATTGAAAGTGTCGGGTAGAAATGTGACAAATGATGGGCTTTACCCTTTTTGGGCCATGGCAGACAACCGACAACCACATATTTGGCAAGCCATATGTGAAGACAAAATAAAATCAATTAATTATTCAAAAATTGGAAGGAAGAAACTTCTATTAAGGTACATAGAAAGAAATTTACTACAAACTGAAGCTTAAGGATAGACAATAACATAGGCTGGAACTTTGCAATTCTTGTTTCATGTCAACATCAAACAGACGACCATCATGTTTTGCACTAAAATACTTAGGAAAAAAATTGACAAATATACGGAAAGAAAATACGAAAGAACAAACAAAAATATAAGATGGAGAAATATAGACCATAAACTAAACTAGATATTGCAAACAAAGACTCAGAAAAAAAATGAAACTAGACACAATAAATTCACTTGTCTTTCTAAATTATCTATAGAATAAGTAGTTTACAAAATAAATAAAAACTGATAATGAAAATGACAAAGTATAATGTTTCATTCTCACTAGTTATTAGTCTTCAGATGAGAGTAAACAATGAAGAAAAATAATAAAAACTGCGTAAAGACGTACTCTCCCTAGGACTAAACAAAGAGGGCGATGACTAAAGAAACAAAAATCACTCATTTAACTAAGAGTGCCTATGAATTATAAAGAATAAAAAGCAATAAGTAAAGCAAACATGACAAGTCTAAATGAAAAAATATTCGCACAATATCTTAGTCCGTAGCAATGAAAAGTCAAAATGACCTTGATATTTCATGAACTGAAAACCTTTTTAATTATAGCAAACACTCAAGGAATAGATAGTGAAGAAAGAGAGACCACATAAATACAAAATGGAGTATATATTGTGAAGAAGTTCTCACACGCAGTGTCCTACCAAAATCCAATTATAGCCACTTGGGTAGGACCTCCTATTTATTTACGAGAAAATTCAAGAAAGAATGACAATGGACTAAGATACAAGAGAAAGAGAGACTAAACACTTGAGCCAAATTATAAAATGAACGACTAAGTATATTATCTATTTTTCACTAGTTATTAGACTTCAGACTAAGAATAAACAATGAATATATCTGATCTTTCTCCTTGAGGTGTAATTTCCTTTTCCTTTTCCTTGAGGTGTGTCTTGTAAGAACTCTGGTTCAATATATCTGATCTTTCTCCGCAAAAAAAAAAGAATAAACAATGAATAAAAATAATAAACACCGCACAAAGACATACCCCCCACCAAACAAAGAGGGCGATGCCTAAAGAAGCAAGAAAACAAGCACTCATCCAATGAAGACCAATTAAGAACTGCGAAAAATAAAAAGTAATAAGGAATTCTACAGATGGCAAGCCTAAATGCCATCTTTACTCAAAGAATATTTTGGAGTCAGGCTACTTTATTTTGGAGAAGATAGGTTGCCCGTTGAGGTCGATGGTGTGATCAAGATCTTTCATAGCGTGGTATCTACCAGACTTGAGAAGGTTTCTACCATGACATTCATATCCCATTTGTAACGAACGTGTTGTTGAGAAGGTTTCTCTCTGTCGTCGTCAGGGCGTCGTCTCCATCTGCGGCGTCTCTGGGAGAGGGAGGTGGTTCGTCCACGTGAGTCTCTGCTTCTGCCTCTGGCTGGCCGAGGTGGCAAAGGGAGAAGAGGTGGAGGTGCTCGATCTGTTTTTGGATGGCGTGGTGGTGGTGGTGGTTCTCTGTGGCGTCTTTGCTCCGGCCGGCCGTGGCGGCGAGGGGAGTGGTCGCCTGGAGGACGGGTGTGATGGGTGGCTAGTCTGGCTGCTCCGGAGTCGGCGGGAAGTTTGGTGGTCTGTGGATGCAGGTGCGCGGCTGAGCTCGTTCATCGTTCTGGGTGTTCGTCGCGTGGCGGCGGCCGGTTCTGCAGCCTTCTTCAACGTTGGAGGTGCTTGCTTCCCTGGGCTTGGCGGTACGGCGTTCTCCGGTGGAGGCTAGATGTTTGGGGTTTGGGGTGGATTCGGCTCTGTTTCTTCTTGTTTGTTTGGAGTGTTGGGTGCAAGTTCTTCTGGATCCTTTGTATTTTTGGTTTCTTCTGATCCTGGATGTAATTTGTGCTTGCTTCCTAATATAATTGCCGGATCCTGTTCAAAAAAAAAAAAGAACGTGTTGTTGAGATTAGCTAAGTTGTTTTGCGACCTAGTGGAACAGGTAGAAACTCCATCGAGCTTAATATTTTGTAGTTACCATTGGCCGGCCCCTTCTCCATCAAGATTGAGTTGAGATGGCTGTGTGCATCAATCGATGCAAAGACCGTGGGTTATCCACCATTTTGAAAGAAAAAAAATAGTCAGTGGAGATCATATATGAACTTATTTTATGTAAGTGTTGTATTTACATTGCGATGTGGTGGTATATACTACAACATTCTATCTCAGGTAGTGTATATTAGCTAATTATGACTATGGATTTTGTATACATGCCACATGCATGTATGGTCAAAAATATTATACCACTATGGCGATATGGCTTGGCTCTCGGGTGCGACGGATCCTTTTATTTTCAAACATTCTAAATCGAATTTATAGGTTTCAAAAAAATTCCTTGTATACCTATATGTACTTTACATATATGTAAAGTTTTTTTTAAAAAATACTTTACGGTTTGCAAATAGACAAAATCACGGCCATGAAAAGCAATTAAAAAACTCATTTCTGCTCCTCTTTTTTTCCTTTTTCTCTAGGTCATATCCAAAAAGATACGTTGATAAAACTTTGTACATATGGAGTACATACTAGGCAACTATTTGTACTCGTACATTTTTTTTGTTTCCGAATTTTTTTGAGTTTTCAAAATGAAGATTTTTTTAAAATTAAATAAAGGGTTCCAAAAGGACTTTTCGTGCTTATTAATTGTTATATACTAATTAATATCAATTGTTACCTAGCGACTTGTATAATTTTGATATTTATTTCAGCGATCTCTTTTTTTTTTAGTACAAGGATTACAGATCTAATGAAAACCGAAAAAGCAGAACAACCTCAGGATACAAGAAAATTGCAAACCAGTCCTTGAGGCCCATCTCCCACCGACGCCGCCGCACCACGGTGACCGCCAGCCGCGCGCTGCCGCCGCGCTCCACCCGAGCCGGCGAGATGCAGCGAACCGCGGCCAGGAAGCCGCCGGCGAGGCCGCCGTCTTCAGTCAACCGCCTGGGTCTTGGCGGTGAAGCGGGAGGCTGGAAGTCCGCCAGATCGAAGCCATCGCCATGGACCGGCGCGGATGCCCGACGTCGATGACGACCATGAAGATCTGGAACCTTGATCTCCCGCACCCCCCAGAAGCTCGAACCGGCGCCGGAGAGAGCACCGGCGGAGCAGTGGCGCACCTGCAGCCCTCCAGCACCGTCGAAGACGACGCCGAAGGGGGAAGCCGCAGAGCACCAGATCGAGACGGCGCCGCCCTTCCGCCACGGCAACGCCGCCCGCAGCCCCCATGCTACTCACCGGAGCGCGGATCTGGAGGTTCCCCGTCCTCCCGCCGCCGGAGCGACCGTCGGAAGGCGAGAAATCTCCAGATGCGCCGGCGGGAGCTGGTCGACGCGGAGTCGCCTCCCCGTCGCCTCTATCCACTGTAGCACGGGGTGGTTCCAGAAATAAGAGGGGAGTGATTCGATTATTTCAGCGATCTCTTGATCATATATATATATATATATATATATATAGCTTTCTAATTCTATTTGTTGGAAGCTTAATTACATTACACGATATGAAACATAGCCATCGAGGTGAAGAGAGCCAACTTGAATCTCAATAAACATTCTTTTCGGTTAGCCTTCAACTCTTTCCCCGGCCCCCGCGTCGCTCCCTCTGGGGTGACTCGGGCGGCGCCCAACCCTAGCGCCGCTGGCCTCGTCCTCCCCCAGTCTCCCTGTCCTCGCCGCCACCTGAGGCCACCGCCGGGAAGCCGCGCGGCAGCTGAGGAAGGTGGCGGCGCGGATCTCGTCGCTCCGCGCGCTCATCTTCGTCCGTGGCGGAGGGCTCTGGATTTGGGCGGCAGCCCTTCAGACGAGGCAGCGGCGTCCTCGGCAGGCGTCGCTGCGGGTGACTCCGGCCGTCGTCGTCGACCTCGCGGGAGGTGGGGCGGCGGCGGGCGTGGCTGTGACGTGGAGCTCCTCTCCCGTCTGATCTGAGGTTTGCTCTCCACCATCTCTCTCTCCCCCGCCGGCTCCGGCCGTCTGGGTGTCTGGTAGGCAGTTCGGGACCGGGAGAAACCATAGGCTGGCTGGTCCGGCCCAACGACGACGACGCCATTTGGGCGCCGGCCTTCCTCCTTGGAGGCGTAGCTGGGGTCCCTGCTGCCCACCCCCGACCCATCTCCCGGGTGAAAGCCCAAAATCTTCTGATTGGGCAGCGTTGCGTGCTGCGCGTCGTCGTCTTCTTGGAGGCGCTGCCTGGGGAGACTGAGTTCGGGTGAGAGCAGGCAAAGGTGCGAGCTTTGGGCGGCTTTGGTTCCTGTGCGCCTGGTTTTTGGTGCAGGGCTTGGTTGGGTTCTCCTAGGTGGTCTCCCGGCGGCGGCCTCGGCTCAGCTCCGGTGGTGCGGCGTCTTCGATCCGGCGGTAGGGGATAGGGTTCCCCTTCCCGGCAGTAGCTGTGCGCCACCGTCCGGGGGCCTCCCGGTCCTTCTCACTGGGCCTCGCTCCTCCCTCGCCTGGATGTCCAACTGTCCTTCCTCTGCAGTTTCGTGTTCGGCGACTTTCCTGTTGCTGTCGGTTGGTCAAGCTCTTCGACGGGGTGGCCGGTGTGGTGTGCTCTCCCTCCCATGGTGGTCGCGTTCTAGGGCTGCTTCGAGGCTCGAGTCTAGCACTTGTTCAGCTCTCAGGTGAGCTTCTCTCATGTCCTATGGTTCGACGCCTTCGAGCCAGGCGAGAGGGAAGGGTCCCTCTTCGGCATGTGATCAAGATGGTGTCATGGTGTCTTCAGCCTAGTGTGCATGCTCCGTTGAGAAGACCCCCGCCCTGCTTCAAGGCAGTGCCTCGCCTGCTCCTGGCCCTTGCCTCCCGAGTGTGGCGGTCTTCGCTTTTGCAAGTTTGTGCTTTTGCTTGTGTTGAGTTGTAAGCCGTTCGGTGTGTCTCCTTATATTTGCCGGTGTGTAGTTTTACGGGTGGCCTTGTGTAATTCCCTGGCCGGTTTTCAAAGCAGGGCTCGAGCCTGGCGTTTCAAGAGAGCCAACTCGAAGGCTGTGAGTAAAGCCAAAGGGAAACGACAAATAAGTTGTGTGAGCATAATTAGCACAAGACCTGCTGTTTGATGCTGGCGATCGGGACACCCTTTGTCCTTTGAGCATAACAACAACGGGTTGCTTACCAGAATCGAATTGGAATCACAGGCGCATCCATACATATCGAACACAAGGTCACACATGAAGAGCACGTGGCACGATGGGAAGTTGGGAACACGGGGAGGGTCCAGCTCATTGGCGTGCAGTGGCGGAGCTGATGTACAATGATTGGGTTCAGATGAACGGCCACTGACTAGATCTAGCTGATTGGCCATTGCCGCACTCTACCCATCTCCTCTCCTCTAGTAGCGCCGGCGGCCTGGCCATGGGAGAAGCAGCGGCGGATAACCAAGCGGTGGTGGTGCCGACGCCGCGGCCAAGCAAGGGGGTGGCCTCCTGGGCGCTCGACCTGCTGGAGGGCCTCGCCGTCTGCCTTGGCCACGACAAGACCAAGCCGCTCCACTGGCTCTCCGGCAACTACGCCCCTGTCGGGGACGAGACCCCGCCCGCCGCCGGTCTCACCGTCCGGGGACACCTCCCGGTCAGCACCCCTTCTTACCCGCCGATCAAAGTCCCTTATTTAAGACCTAGGATTTTCTTTCAGATAAATTTTTCTCCCTGCTGTACAGTGAAATTATGTGGATTTTCTTCATCTTTTTCGGATCTTAGGACCGATTCAGGTCAAAGTTAATCCCCAGTCGAGGCTGTGTTGTGATTCACAAATGCTCAGAATATTTTAGTCAACCCACCAGATAGCGAGAGATATCAGAAATTAAGTGTCTGTTCATATGATTCCCATCAAACAAAAGCTTCAATCTGAAACTAGGGGATCAAGTAACACAGTAAGAGCGTCTCTAGGGTAGACTGAAAACCGCGGAACTGAAAATGCGGTTTTCAGTTCGTGTTTTGCGTTGTTTTCAGTTCCAATTTTCGCGGTGCAGAACAGAAACTGAATATGGAACTTGAACTGGATTTATTTTTTCATTTCGCGCGAACGAATGGACAAACACCTCGGTGATCTTCAATTTCAACCTAAAATACAGATCACCAGTGATCACCGGAGCACTAACCTAACCCTAGCTAGCTCGTCGCCCCCTAACCCTAACCCAAAATACAGATCATCGGGTGCAGCGGCGACGCAGCGGCGGCTTCGCGCCGCTCACTCCTGGCCGGAGACGAGGTTGATGTACATGTCCGCCTCGAGCTCGGTGAAGACGCCCTGCTGGAGGAGGAAGCCGTCGAGCTTCGCCTCGAGTTCCTCCTCCTCTCGCGCTGTCCGCTTGCAGAGGACCGCCATGACGGCGTTCAACGAGCTGTCAGGGATGAAGTCCTCCGGCGCGAAGGAGGGGGCGAAGACAGCGGGGTCATAGCTGTCGAGCTCCTCTTCCTCCGGCGCCCGCCTCTTCGGCCTGCGCACCAGTTGGTGCGCGCCAGAGGAGCTCCCCGCACCCGATGAGCTTCCCGGGCCTGATGAGCTCCCTTCGCCGCGCCTGGCTGCAGCTCGGCGCCGGTCGAACTCGTCGACCGAACGGAAGAGGATGGACGGTGGCACGGGAACGCCGTGCTTGGTGTAGCGGAACGACGACCGCTTCCTCGCCGCGTTAGATGCCTCCTCGCCGCGTCGGAGAGGTCGAACCAGTCGATGTCGCGCCCCGAGCCGCTCTAGCGCTCTGGCGTCTCCCTCTTCGGCCACATTGCAGCGCGGCGGTGGCGGATTTGACGTCGGCGGCGGCAGAGCGCTCGGTGGATTTGACGTTGGCGGTGGCGGCGAGACACGGGTTGTGGACTGGATCCACAGCCCCGTGCGTTATAAATTAGGTTCGGCGTGGGGATTCTCGGCCCCCGTAAACGGTTTACGGGCCGGGGCGGCTTTACGGACTCTGTTCTACCCCAATAAACGGTCTGACCCCGTAAACCTGCTGGAATTTTTCGGTACCGGCGTTTTTTCAGTCTCTGCTAGAGATGCTCTAACAATGGCAAAACTGTGATGATCCGTAAATCTGTTAATAATGGCTTTGGCCAGAGGCATCCGCATTTCGCTAGTTGCACATTTTTTGTCTCACACTATTACTTAATTTTGTCTCTGACAAAGCATATGTCCGCATGGACGGCTCGTTATGAAAATTTAATATACGATAGCATGCGTGTATCTCAGATTTTGATTAAACTTCCTAATGAAGCAAATTACATTTCCTGTAAGAAAAAAACTCGAATGCTAACTTTTCTTGGAGAAACGAGCTGGTCAACTGCTCCTTAAAAAACTTGAATTTGTTATCAAGTCATGCAGCTCACGGCACCGTCATTTCTTTTCTAAAATGGTGTTCCTGTTTTGTTGTCTACAGGAGTGCTTGAACGGAGAATTTGTCAGGGTAGGGCCTAATCCGAAGTTTGCTCCAGTTGCAGGGCATCATTGGTATTCACTCTTGTGGACAACTTCCTTTCGTCTTAATTTTTTTTTAGTCTGCTCATGGACAGAAAGTTTAAGCATGACTTTGTGGTCCTAAGGTTATTAAGACGGCTGTAATTTTGTTACTCTCCCTCTGTTCTTTATTACCTGTGTTCTGAGTTAGTCAAAGTCAGAATTTATGAATTTTGACCAAAGTAGAGGGAGTTGCTCTTGCATATCTGAGTTAGTCAAAAACTCATGAATTCCAAACATCTGAACATACTGCTCGCAGAGGATTTTCCCTAACATGAGATTCTTAATCCATCGAACTGGGAAGAAGTGATGGACGGATGAGCTTGACCCAATCTGGCCAGCAACTGGCTAGCGTCATTGTACATCTTGTGCTTGACCCAATCTTTTGTGCATTTTCTCCATGTCATTGTACATCTTGTGTCCACAAAATCCTTGAAAGATGGATCCATGACTTCTATTGCATTGTGATGGCCACGGTGGGTTTCAATGAGGTGAGAGCGAGATTGGGAACTGGTGGTGGTTTGGGCTGAAATACCAGATGTTAGGGTCCTAGATCTAGATCTCAACCAACTCGCTTAAGGATTCAAGATACGCCTTACATATCAGATTAAAAGGAAAATATAAGGATAAGGATATATAGCTAACAAACTAAGAGACAACGTTTTGCACTTTCTGGATCTGTGATCATTTGGATGCCTTCCCCCTCTGAAAAAATATCTGGCAACGCCGAGGACGCGTCAGGTATGCTGCTTCCGGTCGCATCGGCTCTTCTCTGGTCTGTTGCCTGTCAGGCTGATGTTGGGTCCTAAGTAGAGGGAGTTGCTCGTGCCACCCGAGTGTTTCTGATGGCCGAGTCGGTCTTTCTTCAACTTGGGTTCGCCTTGTCAGGGTTCTGACAAATCTCTGTCCAGTACTGTGACCACAATCATCAACATGTGCTTTGATGACCACATATATGTTCATGCAGATTGTTCGGCGTAGTAGTAAACTAGTACTTATTTTTCTTAACACAAGTGCTCATTGTCAGATATCCTTCCGATAATTTAGCATCACTTTTCTAATTTGTTTGGTATTTTGTGTTTTTATTATGTTTGCAGGTTTGATGGAGATGGGTAATTGATACAATCTCTTCTTCTTGTTGGAATACTGCAGATCTAGCTGTAGTGATGCACATTCATTTTCTCCTCCTTTCAGTTCAGTTTTTCATACCATACTATACGTGTTGCTATTTCATGTCCACATTTGCCATGCTATACATAAAATTCAGCATTTTATAATTCTACTGTTTCGACACCAGGTTTGCAGTATCAAAGGTCACAATTTTATTTTTTGAAAAATCAAGCTTAATATACGTTTCAAACTTCTGCGTTATCATACATAAAATTCCTTACAGAATGATCCATGCAATCCGTATTAAAGATGGGAAAGCTACATATGTGTCAAGATATGTTAAAACTTCTCGCCTCAAGCAAGAAGAGTATTTTGGCGCAGCAAAGTTTATGAAGGTAAGTTTACTTGTTTGATAAAAAAACTGAATCTTCTTAACAGTTAATCATTATTACGTACATTTGATTGTCTCCATCTCCAACTTTGTTACGTTTTTCTTATTCATGCTTGCAACCATTTTTATCCCTTAATTAAGATTCTAAATATATAGCGTACATAAATCTAACGAAAGGCGGAGCTAGTAGCTACACTATGTTTGTGATGTCAAGCGACATCACATGATTTAGGGAAGTGCACTAAGACAATGCTATTTAATTGTAGTTTGTCTACATATATGCACATGTACATAGTTTTGACATCACTTGTTCTGACTCCCAGCTCCGCACTGCATCTAACTTAATCCGCCTTTTTTTCTTTGTGAGGTTCTCTAATTATCTTAGTCTTAAGTGGCATATTGATCTTATGCACAACTTTTTGGGTAAATGTTTGTACTTGGAAATCTGACTCTGCTCGAACATATACAATATGTATATTATTTTTCTTAATTTTCTCATCTTTCAGATTTCTACTTGTTGTATACTCGTATTTATGTAGAGGCCTCTCTTGTGTCATCTTAGTTTCTTCTTTCTTGTATCATTGGCTGCTACATTGACTCTATGTTAGTGATTTGGACTATGGCTTATTCTGGCTGATGGCATCCATGCATGCATGATAATCTCATGAATCATATTTATGTCATACCATATGACAATTCAAGGTTAACATTCCTACTTTGTATTAGTTGAAGACCCTAAGTTTCCCATCCTCAGTGAGTTTAGTGATGGTCTTACAAAAATTGGTTGTGCATGCTCTTGAGTTTTCCCTCAATATTTACAGATCGGAGATCTCAAGGGCTTTTTTGGATTGTTTATGGTTCTAATTCAAGAACTTAGGAAAAAACTTAGGGTCTTGGATGCTATTTATGGAATTGGAACAGGTACCTCTTTGCCTGACACAGTCACTGAATGATGTATATCTACATGTTTTTCATACCATTTAATTTTAGTGGAACTTGTTGATATGTTCCCTTCTTTTGTAGCCAACACAGCAGTTATATATCATCATGGAAAACTCATGGCCCTGTCAGAAGCAGATAAACCCTGTAAGTTCTTAGTCTGTTGTCGAGTTGACGGCTAACGTTTTTATGTTTGACAGGGAACCCATGAATTTTCAAAATAGAACATGAACATTAGTTGTCTCATGTCCAATGACAAAACATCACTAAATTAATTAAGTTGCTCAGACTTGTACAACGGCACTACATAGTATGTTCTGAATAATTATTGCATATTGTATCATGATGCGTACAACTATCCTGTCAGATGTGTTGTAAGGTATCTATGACATCATGTTCAATCTGGAATATCCTTGTCATATATTCTCCCAAAGAATATTTATGTTTTCACCTGGCAAACTATGTATGCTAGAAAATTTACCTTACATATATGTAAACTACATGTACCATTTGTGAATCGTTACATCTTGCTGTAACTTGTTATTATCCACGCATCCCACATCCATCACACTAACTATGCAACTATGGAACATGAGTTTCTATTTTTCGTTTTCAGACGTTGTTAGGGTCCTTGAAGATGGAGACCTACAAACTCTTGGGTTGTTGGATTATGACAAAAGGTTGAAACATCCTTTTACTGCTCATCCTAAGATTGATCCATTTACAGGTACATTAAAGGAATATCATACTGTTTCTCACTTTCATTGAGAACAATCGGGTTTGAATGATGTAGTTATCCTTCTTTCAGATGAAATGTTCACCTTTGGGTACTCACATGAACCTCCTTATTGTACATACCGAGTCATCACAAAGCATGGGGTCATGCTCGATCCTGTTTCAATAACAATACCAGAAGCTATAATGATGCATGACTTTGCCATCACAGAGAATTATTCAATATTTATGGACCTTCCTATGTTCTTTCGACCGAAGGTACTGAATGTTTAATGCACACTTGCAGTTAACAAAAAATGTCATAAATAATAAATACCTTCTATACATTTTTTTTCACGTTCCATTTTTTCATCTTTTGAACAATGCCATAGTCAACAATTTTCCACAGTTTCGTTGGATATGCATGTGTTTTTATCGGCAGTTGAAAAGTGGTAAAAATCCTCATGATCTAGTCTTATTGTTCTGGATTATTGTATAAAGGAAATGGTGAAGAATGGTGAATTTATCTACAAGTTTGATCCTACAAAGAAAGCTCGTTTCGGTATACTCCAACGCTATGCAAAGGATGAAAAAAATATCAGATGGTTTGAACTTCCCAATTGCTTCATATTCCACAATGGTACGCGATCTGTAACATTCTGCTTGAGATCTGAATTTACAGAAAACATTATACTGTATATCGTAAATAAAACATTGCCAAGCAACACATGAATGTAAACATGTAAAGGAAAGGAAGAGAAAGAGTTTCTTGGGAAACTCTATCGTCTCAGCGATGTTGTCTGCCACTGTAGTGTAGTAAGAACTAAGATTGACTCAACCTATTCAAGACGATGAATTAAGCGCAACTGCAGTTCCTGTACAAACAAAAACAAAATAATGAAGATAAGTAAGTTAATTTTGAGGGATATCTATTGACTAAAAATCACCTGAAAATAATCAAATAACAATGTGATCAATAAGAGCAAAGCCAATGCCATTTAATGCTCCTTTTTTTGAGCATGTAGCTCTAGACAGTGCTTAGCAAACTGATCACAAGAAGCATCTCTTGTCACAGCTAATGCTTGGGAAGAGGGCGACGAAGTTATTCTAATTACTTGCTGTCTTGAGAACCCAGATTTAGACAAGGTGAACAGTCACCAGAACCTAAAGCATGAGAACTTCGGAAATGAGATGTATATATACCATCAATCTCAATCTCTATTTTAATTCAACTGCAATCCAATTCTTCGCCTAACTCTATGTCTTTTAGGTATGAGATGAGATTCGACATGAAAACTGGCACCGCTTCGCAAAAGCAACTATGTGTTTCTGCTGTGGACTTTCCTCGAATTAATGAGAACTATACCGGCAGGTACTTGTATCTTTCAACTTGAACATAATTTTCCTATCTCCTGCGATGCTCACCCATGGGAAAACTTGTACTTAGACAAAATTCTTCCTGAAGCTAGCTATATGCATGGACTTTTTCTCTAATCTGTTACTATGGTACGCAGGAAGCAGCGCTACGTGTACTGTTCGGTACTCGATAACATAGGGAAGGTGACCGGCATCATAAAATTCGACCTACACACCGAACCCGAGAGCTGCAAAAAGGAGCTTGAAATTGGGGGCAATGTCAGTGGCATATATGACCTGGGGCCTGGTAGATTCGGTTCAGAGGCGGTGTTTGTGCCCAAGGAGCCAGGTGTGTCCGGAGAAGAAGATGATGGGTACTTGATACTGTTCGTGCATGATGAGAACACAGGGTACTCCTTCTGATCGTTACCCTGGGCATCTGCATATGCTTAATTGCTTGAGAAATGTGATTAATATTTTTTTTGTCGTGGATACAGGAAGTCTGAAGTTAATGTGATTAATGCCAAGACCATGTCTGTTGATCCAGTGGCAGTTGTTGAGCTGCCGAGCCGGGTTCCTTACGGATTCCACGCCTTGTTTGTCAGCGAGGTGTTAAACCGTTTTTTTTACTTCTTTTCAAGTTATGTTTAGAGAGTATTACTCCAGTATTTTGCTAAGCTTGAAATATATAGTATATATTTAGGTCGTATTTCCAGGTGAAAGTTGCTTTAAATTGAAGAAGTAAATATGGCTTGTGTTTTGACAGGAACAACTGGGACGACAAGCAGAAGGGTAACCACTGAACCCAGCAGGATCTGTAATTTTTTTTCTGTCTACACGGTTGAAGGATTATTACAAAATAAAGTACACATATCGATAGGTATATATATAGGACTCACATAGTAGGTTTCATATAAGATTATGTTGTCATAAACATTGATTAGTGATCATCCAGACGTAAGGATCATACCATGAATGTGCCTTATTTATTGTTACACGGTCCAAGAGGAATTGGATGAATGGATGGATCAACAATTCCAATTGCGACTTGTGATATCTCACAGATCAGTCATCTCTTGCAAGCTCAAAGCAGAGACAAAACCGTGCTTCCCTTAAAATTATAACCCTCACTGAATTCCCCAAGGGCAACCAACAATTCCTAAAGCCATCGCCATCTCCTATGGTCAGATGAGTTCCAGAGAAAACTGTTGAGTTGGAGAGATCGTACATGATTTGGTGTTTGAATATACTGGACTTGGCTGGGCCAATTTTTGCAACAAACTGGCGGATTATTATGCATAGGAAGACATCTAACTCAGAGGCGCCATTAGAATTTGGAAACACAGTTTCCGGTTTATTTGGGGTTTGTGTTGAAATTTTTTTGGGGTTTGTGTTGAGCCGTTAGTTAGTAAGCTGGACTAAATAAAAAAAACAGGTGACAACAGATATAGAAAAAAAAATATAATGACCATAAAAGGCTTATGCAAAAAAAATTACTGTAACTTCGGCGGGCGTTAGCCAGCCTGAACTCTTATATATCAATTGGTACCAGAGTTTTGGTCACATGAATTACAAGATGGAGAGGGAAGGAAAAACAAGAAGAGAAAACAGAAAAGGAATAACAGGGGCACGCTCAAGGCGGCTCGAAGGTGAGACACCAGGCCTTTAGCAGGAGCGCAACAGAGGCTGATTTGCAGCGATACGCTTAGAGCCGTATATCTTCAAAACATCTAGCACGAACGAGCTTATGTAATTTTGAATTACCTGCAATTGTAGCACTAGATGCACACTTGCCCACAAAAGCTATATCCATGTTTCTACTCAATTTGGTTAGTTAGTCTACAGTAGATTTTGCCTAGTTCAATTAGAAGTTAATAATTCCGGTCGGTTAACAACTACTGACGTCTCCCACACTGTGTTTTCAGAGTCATACTCTCAAGAGTGCCTAAGATTTTTTTTCCGTAATAAATACAGTGCAAATGATAGATCAACCAGAAAGCGGTGTGTTACAATGTAATAACTATCAAAAGCCACCAACTTGTCTTGCATCTTTTGTGATCAATCCATCTCATGACTCATCAACAGTAATATATTTAAATCCTATGCATCAGCTCACCTTGTTTTACCTACTGGTGTCCATAGAGATGAAGAAGGTATGACGGCCAGTCCATCTCGTAGATCACAGGTTTGTTATATGTACAATCACCACAACTATTGCGTCCTCGGCAATCAACCTCACCACATAATTTTCTTGTGTACCATGTAAGGTTATGAATGATATCCTGCCATTGGATCCAATTCCTTGCTCTCCAGATCAACAGTGAATAACTCAAGGCCAATCTGGATGAGCATGGCACCTTTGCTCTCTAGAATGGCAAACATGGTTATGTTCTTTGCCGGCTCGCATAAAAGCTCAGAGCACAGCCAACTTTTCGCACCAGTATTGCATCCACGATCATCAAATTGTTCTAGTTTCCTCCAAAGATCTAGCCTGCCGGTGTCGTGTCGCTTTTACTGACAAACGCGAGTTTTTTTTTTTGCGAAAAGGACCCCAGAACTATTACAGTTGATCACCAGTACAACCCTCAAGGAACACAGAAAATACATTCTGGTCCCTGAGGACCCAGCTTCCCACCGACACCGCCGCGAGACGGAGACGCGCTGATCCGCCGCTGCCGCCGAGCTCCTCCCGAGCCGGCCACGCCTTGACGATCCGCAGCACCACCGCGTCCGGGAAGTCGCCGTCTTCATTCTTCCGAATCGCACGGCGGAGCAGAGAAAAGCTGGAAGAGCACTGGATCCTTGCCGTCGCCTTGAACACCAACGCGAGCGCCACCGACGCCGCAGACGACCTTGAAGACCTGGAGCCCCGACCTCCTGTACACCCCTCACGAGCCTCCCGCCGACGCCGGAGAGCACATCGGCAGAGCAGAGACGCACCTGCAGCCCAGGAGCTTCGCCGGAGACGAAGCCGGGGAGGGGAAGCCGCAGGGCACCAAAAGCGCGACGGCGCCGTCCTTCCCGCCATGGCCGCGCCGCCCGCACACCTTCTATCTACACGCCGGAACGCCGATCCGGGGATCCCCCATCCTCCCGCCGCCGGAGCGGCAGGCGGAGGGTGAGGAATCCCCCGGATGCGCCGGCGGCCGCCGGTCGCCTCGAAGTCGCCTTCCAAGCTCCTCTGTGCACTGTAGAAAGAGATGGGGTTCCAGAAAATGTGAGTGGGCAAGTATTTTTTTTTTTTGAGAATTCCTGATCTTACACAGTACAGCTGTAGTATCTGAACTCACGCACAACTCACACCACACACACTCAACACCACACGCACGCCACCTGTGCGCAAGCTAGACCTAACCAGACTATACTAAGCTTCTGGGCCCCGTGAGCCTAAACCTACCGGGAAACCCCTGCGGTGGTGGGTGCACCACAATACCTCTGATCGAACCACGGTGGAAATGGCCCAGAAGCAGGAGCCGAACACTGTTCACGTGAAACACTGTTCCGTGAACAGTGCCGCTCGGGTGAGGCAACCCGGAATTCGCTCCCCAGGAGTCGAACTCGCGAGCGGGCCTGCATGCCACTGCATGCAAAGCCACCGCGCCACAGGCGCGTCCTCGTGAGTGGGCAAGTAAGGTGCATGGAAACGGTGGCTGTAGCCGACATGGGTCATTTCCGACTTGGACCGGGATCTTGGTTAAAGGAGGAGACTGCTACTGCATTGCTGCCAACCTCAAGCGTGTAGGTGTAGTAGCTTGTCGCGTCCCTGTACAGCTAGTGCACGGTGCCCTGGGCAACGGTGTCAGCCCGTGGCCCGAACATGGTGAGCCCGGAAACCTGGGGGCAACTAATATATAGGGGCGCTCCATCTTCCCGTGGTGGAGGAGTACGAGTAGGCGCGGAGATGTTTATCGGAGCAGACGGCGGTGAAAAGCACGTGAAACGCGGGATGCCAGTGGTGGTCGTCCACATCAGAGGCGGTGCGGTGGTCTGCGGCCGTAGCCGATAACAGTATTCTCACGACTCTTGGGTTCTACGTTCAGCGGGGCGGTGGAACGAGACATGTGCTCAGCTCGCCGATGATGGGGTGGCACACGGCCAGATGGAACTTCCGCGAGTCGATGGGCGCCGGTTGATACGCAGGAAGAGCAGGCCGTGGTGCGACGCCCGAGGTTTGGTGTAGTCAAAGAGGCCGCCGTCATTAGGGAAGAACAGAGAGAGATCGGATGCTCTTGATCCGTCTGGTTGCGGCGCATGGACCCTCTTGAATTGCGGCGGCCACAGAGACTGCTTCCTCTTCATGGGCTCCGTCCGCCTGATGGGAACTACGAGCTGGGTGAAAGCCCCGAGGATGGAGGAGGCGTGCCGCCCGTTCGCCCAGCGCCTGTGGAAGGCCGGGTCGGCGACGACGCGGAGGCACTGTCTGCACGAGGCCCGGCACGCGCGTGATGATCGATGTCCCGGAGGACGTCGTCTGATGCTCGAGGCGCCATGGCCGTCGTTTCGGCTTGACGTGGCTCCGTGCTAGGTGTCAAAGATGCGATCTAAATCAGGCGTATGTGATGCGCACGCCGCGGCACAATTGGCCGCTAGTCGAGACCAACACGGTCGTCCGCTAGTGAGCTGCCGGTTTTTTTCATGGTTATACGATTCTCATTAATAAATAAAAAACGAGATACAAAGTACGTATTCACCGATCTTACAGATCTGGAAAGATAGGATAAAACTATGTGACAAACCAACGCCTATCCATCTTCTTCGGCACCACCGTAGCAGCCATCAAAGAAAAAATAGACAGATCACCTCTTCACCCGAGCTCGACGCGGCTCCATCACTGATCATCAGCTTTTCGGACCTACAAAATAGTTTGCCAAAAGACAAACCATTGCCGTTTAAAGAATCAGACCGGGGCAGCACGACCCCGGACACGCCAACGAAATTCAGCACTGGCACCCCCGCACGACGATGTCGGAGTAGAAAACCAGAATCGTCAGCCTCCAACCACGAACCCACCACAAGGTGCATCATCTTCCAGCTGTCACCAGTGCAGACCACCGTCTGCACGTACTCCTGGATGAATCCTCTCTGCTCTACATGGCGCCGGAGACAACGCCGCAACAACGCGGACAGAGCAGGAGGAAAAACCCATCTGATGGATTCGCCGCCGCCGCCCCGCCGACACCATCCATGAACCCTACAGCCACCGATCTGAAAGATCGGCAAGCACACAGTGCCACCAACTCAGAGACGCCGCCATGAAGGAGAACGCCGGTGTGGAAATAGAGTAGAGGCAGATTTATTTGGCCGGACGCTGCTCCCACCACCCAACGGCGCACCATGTCAGAAAACTCCTAACCCTAATTACCATGCAAAAAACGGGGTTTGCCTTCCTCCTGCCGCCGGAGCGGCAAGCGGAAGGAGAGGGGCCCAGCTCTCCCGCCGGTGGCCTACGGCGACGGCGGCAACAGCTAGGGCAGGAAAGGTGAGCGCCTCGCGAGTCGCCTGGAGCGCCTCACGAGCGAAACGTGTGAGCTGCCGGTTTTGGGTTCGCGGTTTTGCACGTCCGCTTTCAGAAAAAGTTGTGGAGCCAGGCTGCCTAGTGGGATGGATAGGGCAATATCTTGGAGGATGTGGCTTCACGCGGAGGGACTTCCCGCCGGACTTCGTCTTCGGAGCCGCCACCTCCGCGTACCAGGTACTCCCTCCGTTCTAAATTAGATGACTTTTATTTGTCTACATGCGAATGTATCTAGATGTGTAACAAGTCTAGATACATCCGTATCTTGACAAATGGAAGTCATCTATTTTGGAACGGAGGGAGTAGTACTAATCAAATGTGTTTCCTTTGAGCCGATTTCCCTTTTCTTTTTAGGTAGTATTTAATTATTTAGCCGACAAACAAACAACTGTTCGCCGGGATCCACCAGAACCTGGGAAGCATAACGACCACAAAATCTGATCATTTTCCGGCTAACTTGCGCATTGTTGGAGTTAATTCATTTACTTGTAGTATGAGGGTGCTGTGGCTGAGGACGGCAGAAGCCCAAGCATCTGGGACACCTTCACTCACGCAGGTTACTTACTGTCAGTTTTGTGACCAAATAAATCAAGCCTGGTTGTGTTCCAATTTGAGCATCTCGGTAAAAATTGGTTTGACGATATTCTCATTTCTGACGGCAGGGAAAATGGCGGATAAAAGCACAGGCGACGCGGCTGCTGACGGGTACCACAACTATAAGGTGATCACGGTTCAAAATTTAACTGGACAGCATTGAGATTCATTATATATCCTTATTCTCTGATCCCTGAAGAAAAAACGTTATTCTCCTTGAAAATAGCTGAATTGTTTTAACATTGTGTAGAGCGAATAACTTTGACTTGTTTTCTGTTTTAGACTAATATCTTCACCTGATGTTGGTTCAGGAGGATGTCAAGCTCATGGCTGACACTAACCTAGAGGCTTACAGACTCTCCATCTATTTCCATTGCTCATACCAGGCTCATACCAGGTATAAAAGTTTACCGCAATATTTCCATTGCAGTACTCAAGAATATTTGGAAAATGTTTGATTTTTCAGAATTGAGATCCTTTGGACCTCCATCAAGGATTGGCTTGGCGTGCATGCTTTGGATCCTAGTCTTTGGTCGGATCTCCCACTCTACACTTGGTGGCTTAAGATGACGTGCGAGATCTCTCCGAACCGCAAGGCTATGGCGTCCATCACGTTACTCACAACTTGGACCATTTGGAATGAGAGGAATGCTAGAGTCTTCCGCAACAAGCACGCGCCACCCTTTGTTCTCCTTGAGAAGATCAAAACCGAAGCTCGCCTTTGGGTTATTGCGGGTGCAAAGCGTTTAGGTGATTTGTTACCTAGGGAGTAGTCGGCGTGCTTTGTATTTTCGGTTCGGCCGGGATGACTTTCTTCATCTCGCCCGGCCGCGATGTGTAAAACTTCTTTCTTAATAAATCGATAGGGGCAAAGCTTTTGCCTCCCTTTCGAAAAAAAAAGATTTTCAGATGGGAGGGGAGCTGTCAATCTAAAAGGATTGGAGTACTACAATAATGTGATAGATGAGCCAGTGAAACATGGTACGGTTACTTGCTCCTGTCTTCATAATTTTTGGTGTGATGTACTGACAAACGATTTACTCTTCCAACAATATAGGATATGATCAATTGTGAACAATCTATCGAAGTCAACAATTTTTGTATTGTTCTTCCTCTGCTATCTGACGTTCTGAATATGTGTCCTTCACGGTTCTTTAGGGATTCAAGTTCACGTTATACTCTGTCATCTCGATTTCCCACAAGTATTGGATGATGAGTATGGAGGATGGTTGAGCCCTACAATTGTGTAATGATCAATGACTTCCTCTTTGTTATCATGATATTGATTAGAAGTTAAAAATACCAATGATAATTGAAAGTGTTCAGGTAGAAATGCGACAAATGATGGGCTTTCCCCTGTTTGGGCCGTGGCGACAACCGACAACCACATATTGGGCAAGCCATATGTGAAGACAAAATAAAATCAATTAAAAATTTGAAGGAAGAAACTTCTATTAAGGTACATAGAAATAAATTTACTACAAATGGAAGCTTAAGGATATACAATAACATAGGCTAGAACTTTGCAATTCTTGTTTCATGTCAACACCAAATAGACGACCATCATGTTTGGCACTAAAATACTTAGGAAAAAAATGTATTGACAAATATACAGAAAAAAAATAAGAAAAAATAAACAAAAATACAAGATGGAGAAATATAGACTAGAAACTAGACAAGATATTGCAAAGAAAGACTCAGAAAAAATGAAACATACACAATAAATTCACTTGTCTTTCTAACTTATCTATAGTAAATAATTTACAAAATAAATAAACACCGATAATGAAAATGACAAAGTATAATGTTTCATTCTCACCAGTTATTAGTCTTCAGATGAGAGTAAACAATGAAGAAAAATAATAAAGACACGTAAAGACGTACTCTCCCTAGGACTGAACAAAGAGGGGTGATGACTAAAGAAACAAAATCACTCATTAAACAAAGAGTGCCTATGAATTAAAAAGAATGAAAAGCATATATTAATCTTACAATTCCTCTCATCAATCAGCCACCACGCGGGACAATTGTATTCGTTGTTGGCACTAGTAGTGACTACCTTGAAGTCATGCTACTTTATTTTGGAGAAGATAGGTTGCCCGTCGAGGTCGATGTTGTGATCAAGATCTTGCATAGCATGGTATCTACCAGACTTGAGAAGGTTTCTACCATGACATTCATATCCCATTTGTAACGAAGGTGTTGTTGAGATTAGCTAAGTTGTTTTGGGACCTAGTGGAACAGGTACAAGCTCCATCGAGCTTAATATTCTGTAGTTACGATTGGTCGGCCCTTTCTCCATCAAGATTGAGTTGAGATGGTTGTGTGCATCAAGCGATGCAAAGATCGTGGGTTATCCGCCATTTTGAAAAAAGAGTGTGAGTGTAGATCATATGAACTTATTTTATCTAAGTGTTGTATTTACATTGCGATGTGGTGGTATATACTACAGCATTCACTCTCAGGTAGTGCATATTAGCTAATGATGACTATGGAATTTATATACATGCCACATGCACGTATGGACAAAATGTTATACCACTATGGCGATATGGCTTGGCTCTCGGGTGCGAAGGATCCTTTTATTTTCAAACATTCTAAAACGAATTTTATGAGTTTTAAAAAAAATTCCTTGTATACATATATGTGTAATTTACATATCCGCAAATAGGCAAAATCACGGCCAAGAAAAGAAATTTTAAAAGTCAATTTTGCTCCTCTCTTTTTTCCAAAATGATACGTTGATAAAACATAGTACGTACATAGTAGGCAACTATTTGTACTGATAAAAAATTCTGATTTTTTTGTTTTCAAAAGGAAGTTTAATAAAAATTAAATAAATGCCTCCTGGCACCCGGGTTCCAAAAGGACTTTTCGTGCTTGTTAATTACTCGCTCCGTTCTAAATTAGATGACTTTCATTTATCTACATGTGTATGTATCTAGACATGTTACATGTATAGGTACATCTAAATTTAGACAAAGGAAAGTAATCTAATTTGGAACGGAGTGAGTATTCTACAAGTAATATCAATTCTTCCATAGCGATTTGTATAATATTGATTTTTTTAAACTAATATTGATATTTATTTCGGCGGTCTCTTGATCATATATATAGCTTTCTAATTTCATTTGTTGGAAGCTTAATTACACTACACGATATGATATGAAACATAGCCATCGAGGTGGAGAGAGAGCCAACTGGAAGGCTGTGAGTAATGCCAAAGGGGAAGTTCAAATAAGTTTTGTGAGCACAATTAGCACAAGGCTTGCTGTTTGATGCTGGCGATCGATCGGGACACCCTTTGTCCTTTGAGCATAACAACGGGTTGCTTACCAAAACCGAATTGACATCACAGGCGCATCCTCCATACTATGGAACACGTACAAAGTCGCACATGAAGAACGATGGGACGATCATTGAGTAGCAGATTGGCCATTGCCGCAGTCTACCCATCTCCTCTCCTCTCCCAGTGCGTTATCATCTCTGTTCTCAACCGGGGGCGACACAAATTCCCAGTCATCTCAGGCGCCTACGGTACTAGGAGCGCCGGCGGCCTGGCCATGGGAGAAGCAGCGATGGTGGTGCCGACGCCGCGGCCAAGCAAGGGGGTGGCCTCCTGGGTGCTCGACCTGCTGGAGGGCATCGCCGTCTGCCTCGGCCACGACAAGACCAAGCCGCTACACTGGCTCTCCGGCAACTTCGCCCCTGTCGGGGACGAGACCCCGCCCACCGCCGGTCTCACCGTCCGGGGGCACCTCCCGGTCAGCACCCCTTCTTACCCGCTGATCATATATATAGGATGTTCTTCATCTTTTTCGGATCTTAGGACCGATTGAGGTCCATGTTAATCCCCAGTCGAGGCTGTGTTGTGATTCACAAATGCTCGGAATATTTTAGTCAACACGCCACACCAGATAGCGAGAGATATCAGAAAGGAGAACGCTGGCCTCCAGCCGGAGGCAGGCTACGCGCGTCTGCGTCCTCCTGCTCGCGCGCGTGACGCGTGTCCTGGCGGGGCCCACGTACGTCGGCCAAAAGCGATAGCGTCGATTCCCCTCCGCTCGATTCCTCTCCCGTTTCTTCGTCGATCCCGTCGCTACCGCACCGGCGTAGCGTCTCCCTCCCTGCACCGCACCATGCACCTCTCCCTCACCTGAGCCGCACACACTCCCCAGCTGCTCGCCGGCGCAGCAGTTGCCGGCCCCGATGTCGCTCCCTACGCGCCGCCATGTGCAATTTCTCCCCGCCGGACGATGCACGAGCACCAGCATCGGTGACGATGCAGGGAGTAGCAGCACCGGATGATAGAGGCAGCAGGCCGGCGTTTCTACAAGCGGCTTCTGGTTTTGTTGCGATAGCAGGCCGCCCGTGCGGCGATAGTAGGCCAACGTTGCTGCTTGCAGTGTCTGGCGGTGCGGCGAGGCCGAGGCGACAACCGGCGTTGCTGCGAGTGGCGTCTGGCGGTGCTGCGACACCAAGCTAGCGTTGCTGCGAGCGACGTCCGGTTGTGCTACAAAGAATCATGCGGTGCTACCGTCTGTCAGTGGCGTTACTATGAGATTGGTCTAGCGGTGCTACAATAGCAAGCCGGCATTGCTGCGAGCGGTGCTACGACGCAAGCCAGAGTTGCTGTGAGCGGCGTCTGACGATGCTAATAAGAAATTTCGGCGGTGTTTCCGTCCGGTAGCGGCGTTGCTACCGCCGGTTTAGTGGTCGTGCTTCGTCGGTGCTGCCGGCGGGAGATAGGGGATGTTGTAAGGGTTTCGGCGGTGGCGGCGAGGTCCGGAGCTTCGAGTGACTGGGGCGGTGGTGCGCGAAACGACGAAGGTGTGGCGGCGTCTTCTCCGGCTACAGTTAAGGTTCTGCGCGTGGCCATGGGCCTGCGTTCTGGATAGGGGAATTTTTCTTTTTGTGTTTTTTATGTGGGGACTGGTGCTCGCTCGTTGACCACGACGTGGGACACGTGTCGTCCTCTCACCCGGTGGATCGGGGAGTTATCCCCTGGCCCTGGGGACGCTTAGCACTCCCCTATCAGAAATTAAGTATGTGTTTATACAATGTCCAGCAAACAAAAACTTCAATGTGAAACTAGGGGATCAAGTAACACAGTAAGACCATCTCCCATCTCTAGAGACTGAAAACCGGGAAACTAAAAATGCGGCGTTTTTCAGTTCGTGTTTTGCATTGTTTTTTGTTTCAATTTTTGTGGCGCTGAACAGAAACTGAATATGGAATTGGAAATTTAAATTCTTTTCATTTCACGCGAACGAACGGATGAACGCCTCGATGATCTTCAATTTTAACCCAAAATACAGATCACCAGTGACATAGCACTAACCTAACCCTAGTTAGCTCATCGCCACCCTAACCCAAAATACAGATCATTGGGTGCCGCTCACTCCTCATCGAAGATGAGGTTGATGTACATGTCCGCCTCGAGCTCGATGACGCAGCGCAACTCATCTGCCCTCTCCTTCTGGGCGAGCCTCGAGCTTCTCCTCCCAGGTCGTCCGCTCACAGAGGACCGCCACGACTTCGTTCAACGAGCTGTTGGGGACGTAGTTCTCTAGAGTGAAGGAGGGGCGAAGGTGGCGGGGTCGTAGCCATCGAGCTCCTCCTCCGGCGTCTGACTCTTCGGCCTCACCAGCGCGCCAGAGGAGCTCCCCGCGCACGATGAGCTCCCCTCCCCGCACATGTCTGCAGTTTGGCGCCTATCGAACTCGTCGACTGCGCGGAAGATGAGGGACGACGGCCACAGGCACGCCGTGTTTGGTGCAGCGGAGCGACGACCACTTCCTCGCCGCGTTGGAGGCGTCGTGCTTTTTCCTCGCCGCGCCGGACTAGTCAATGACGTGCCCCGAGCCGCTCTGGCGTATCCCTCTTCGACCACATCGCGGCGCGGCGGTGTAGGATCTGTGCGTGGCAGTGGCGGATTTGATGTCGCTGGCGACGGAGCGCTCGGTGGATTTGACTTCAGCGTTGGCTGCGAGACACTGGATGTGGACTGAATTCATAACTCCGTGCGCTATAAATTAGGTTCGGCGGGGGGGATTCTTGGACCACCGTAAACGGTTTACGGGGCGGGGCAGCTTTACCTGTTTTGTTCTGGCCCCCAAAAAACGGCCTGAGCCTATAAAGCCGTTGGAATTTTTCGATTTCGGCGGGCTTTCAATCTCTACTTAGAAATGCTCTAACAATGGCGAAACTGTGATGATCCGTAAATCTGCTAATAATAGCTTCGGTCAGAGACCTCCGCATTTCGCTAGTTGCACATTTTTTTGCCTCACACCATGGCCTAATTTTGTCTCTGACAAAGCATATGTCCGCATGGAAGGCTCGTTGTGAAAATTTAAAATACGACAGCATGCATGTATCTCAGATTTTGATGAAACTTCCTGATAAAGCAATTTTTTTTAGATAAAGAGCATATATTAATATCGCGAAGATACCAATTACACCTAGCCTCTGCAACAACGCGTTACCCTATCGGTCACACGGATGCACACAACCCATAATAAAAAGAAGAAATACAAGAAAGAAAAGTCCCGCTATAGTGATCTAATCTTTTTGACAGCAGACTTAACCCCACCAAAACAGTACCAGAAGTCCAACAGCTCCAAAAGCGACGCCTCCAAGAAGGAAATAGTGCTCAAGCGCCGTCATCGCCCTGATCATAGATCATAGGTTTTCACCCTGAATAAGGTCTGTACTCACAAAAACAATGTCTTCAACAAAACCATTGCCAGTCACAACCAGTTAAGGCCAGACCTTGGGTTTTCACCCTGAAAGTTTAGACACTGAACTTCTCCTGTAAGTTTAGACACTGAACTTCTCCTGTGCTGTCGCCCCCACTTGCCGTTGCCGCTGCTCTTAAGTTTTGAAACACCAAGCCAATCCCTCATCGCCACCAGAATTCAACCCACCATTACTAGTTCTCAACTCTCGGCTTCCATGTATTTCTCCACACACTGACTTCACCATGGAACAAAATGTCCATGATGGCAACTGACTGCAGAGCTTCACAACGCTCCCTCTGAAACCAAACGGTCAGAAAAAATATGGTTGCGCTCGACCGAATCCCACCCGATCCGGCAATCTCCAGGCTTGAGTTCCCAATAGAGTTCGCCGGCGGAGCCTTCCGAAACTCGACACTTCCACCAGAGTCATGAGGACAAGCATCAAGAAGATCTTTGTCTTGGCGTGAGAGGGATCCAAGGACAACCACCATTATTCTTGTTGATCCGGCAGTCCCTACACCGCCAGCCAACTCCCGGCGATCGGATCGAGCGTATCGACCTCCGGCCCTGATGAGCCCATGGTTGAATCAGGCCCTGCAAAGCACTCCGGCTTCGGCTCTGCCGCCGCATGGCATGGCTGCGCCTCCACCTTCGTCCTGCAGCAGCGTGCCCGCCGCTATCACCTTGACGCCTCACAGCCGCGCACTGGCGACCACCACGCATCAGCGGGCGCCGCCGCCCCGCCGCCCGACCACCATCTCCGTCGCCACCCGCCATGGGGTCAAACCCCCCGCGAAGGGAGTCCACCCGAGGCACGCCATGGTCGACCACCATCCGCACCGCCGCCCGCCATGGAGACGAACCCCCTGCGTGAAGGGAGTCCGCCCGAGGCGCGCCATGGCCGCCCGCCGCCATTAGACGGCCAGGTGTGGCCGCCACCGCCAGCGCCGCGGCGGCAGCGGCCGATTGGATGTGCCCGGGGAGGTTTTTTCTAGGGTTAGGTTTCCGCCTCCGGAGCCGCCCTCGCGCGAGCGGCCCGGGAGGAAGACGAAATAGGCAGCCCTAATAAAGCAAATTACATTTCCTGTAAGAAAAAACTCGCATGCTAACTTTTCTTGGAGAAACGGGCTGGTCATCTGCTTCTTAAAAAACTTGAATTTCTTATCAAGTCATATGCAGCTTACGGCACCATCATTTCTTTTCCTAATGGTGTTCCTGTTTTGTTTTCTACAGGAGTGCTTGAACGGAGAATTTGTCAGGGTAGGGCCTAATCCGAAGTTTGCTCCAGTTGCAGGGCATCACTGGTATTCACTCTTGTCGACAACTTCCTTTCGTCGTAATTTTTTTAGTCTGCTCATGCACGGAAAGCTTAAACATGACTTTGTGGTCCTAAGGTTATTAAGACGGGCTGTGATTTTGTTACTCTCCCTCTGTTTTTTCTCTTAGTTTAATCAAAGTCAAACTTTATGAATTTTAACCAAAGTAAAGGGAGTTGGCGAGTTGCTCTTGCATGTCCGACTCGGCCAAGTTCTTCTGATGTCCGGGTTGGTCTTGCTGCTCGGGTCCACTCCCATGAAATGGGAGTGAAGGGTGATTTTGTCCTCCGAGGTGTTTGCCACGGCAGACTTGTCCGGCTAATGACGCAAGACATTATGATGATTGGTACTCCCTCCGTTCATTTTTATATGACATGCTAGATATTTCTGTTTAGTCTACGTACATATTACTCAGATACTCTCATTTTGATATGTATGTAGACTAAACTAAACTATGTACCATGCCTTATAAAAGTGAAGAGGCAAGATTGGCCGCCTCCTTCTCACCCCTGGTTTAGCCGTCAGATGCGCCAACTCTGGATGGTCATGACATCGTTGTCGAGCTTGTTCATGCAGGCCTCCAGTTCCAGGGGCCGAGCCACAAGATCGTCAATCTTCGTGGACTGGCCTGTCCGCGGATGGCGTTGTTCGTGTGGCGCACCTCATTGTGCATGTTTTCAATGTCATTGTACATCTTGTGATAAAAAACTCCTTTTCCATGACTTCTATTGCATGCGATGGCGACGGTGGGTTTTGATGAGGTGAGAGCAAGATTGGAGGCTGGTGGTGGTTTGCTCTGAAATACCAGATGTTAGCAACTGGCTTAAGGATTCAAGATACACCTTACATATCAGATCAAAAGGGAAATAAAAGGATAGCTAACAAACTAAGAGACAACGTTTTATCCTTTATGGATCTGTGATCATTTGGATGTCTTCCCCCTCCAAAAAAATATATGGAATGTCGAGGGCGCGTCAGTGTTTGCTGGTTCTGGTCGCATCGTCTCATCTCTGGTCTGTTGCCTGTCGGGCTGACGTAAATAGAGGGAATTGCTCGTGTCGCCCGAGTGTTTTTGATGGCCAAGTCGGTCTCACTACAGGAACCACGGGCTATGCCGACGGCCGTTTACCGTCGGCACAGGCACCGATGCCGTCGGCACAGACCTATGCCGACGACCACCGTCGGCACAGGGTCGTCGGCATAGATGCCCATAGGCACAAGTCGTCCGGCCATCGGCATAGGTGAAAGCCGTCGGCACAGCCAGTGCCGACGGCCAAAAAGAGACCGTTGGCACAGGGAAGGTGGGGCCCACGACGGCCGACCGCACGGACAGCACCTATGCCGACGGCATTGCCGTCGGCACAGGTGGGACACGTGTTGCAAAAAAATGTCCCCGCCGTCCCTCGCTTGCCGTCGGCATAGGTGGGACACGTGTTGCAAAAAAAATGTCCCCGCTGTCCCTCGCTGGGGACAGGCTGGTGACGGGGGGCTGTCGACGCCGACGGAGCACGGGCTGGAGCGCCGCCGTTGTGGAGCGCGGCGAGGACGGCCGACGCAAGGCGGAGGTCGTCGTTGGCGAGGCGGAGGTCGGCGGCAGGGCGGCCATGGCGACGCGGGATCCCCGGCCACGCCCCGGAGCTGGTGTCGTCCCAAGAGGAGTCGCCGCAGTGGCGCAGGCGGCTATGCGCGGCTGCGGGAGTGCAGAGGGCGCCGTGCAGGCCGTCGTGGTCTTCCGCACGGCGTCGCAGGACTTGACGCTCTGCTCGAGCTCCTCGCCGCCGTCGGCGTCGGCATCCTCCCACAGAAAGGAGGAGGAGGAGGCGGAGGGCACGGTGAGCGTGTCGGTGGACGCCGACCCGGAAGGACTCACCCTCGCCCCGCGCGACGTGGCCGTGGTGGCCGTCGACGCCTGAGTGCCTGAGCGCAGCGGGAGGAGCGTGGCCTGGCTCCTAGCGCGTCCGCAACGGCAGAGGTGAACGGGCGACGGAGAGGAACGAGGGCGCCGCCGCCGTGGACCGCAGCGAGGACGGTGCCGGCCGAGGCCGGGCGCGGCGAGGACGGCTTGGGCCCGCGGCGGAGGAGGCGGCGCAGCGGCTTGGTGTCTGTTGGAGACGAGGAAGCAGCCGCCACCGCCCCGCTACATCCTGCGCCTCCTCCTTCCTCGATGGGAGGCTGTGAGGACCATGGTAGGCGCGATGGGAGGCCGTGAGGATGCCAGGATGGAGGTGTACAGAGGAGGAGATAAGGAAGCTGCGGTGGAAATTGAAGCCTTGGGTGTGACGTGTTTCAACCAATCATGTGATGCCATGTCATCGATCCACACCGTCTTCCTCTCAACCAATCAGGGTAGAGTAGAGTCATTTGTGTTTCTTTAGCATTGTTCAAAAACACATAACTAAATATACAAAACTCGAAAAATGAGAAACTTTCGCCCTGGATCTTTATTTGTGTAACAGCTGCAAATGCAAATAATAAATACGAATTTAATCATATTTTTTTAGGTTTAGTTTTCACATTCTTTGATTTTTTTGAAAAAAGGTCAAAATGACCGCCATGCATATTCATTGAAAGGGGTTACATTTTTCAAAATTATCGACGGTCACTACTTGTGTACCTTAAAATGATTTAAAAAAAATTTAGAGCAAACTATCACACACTTGTTGTTCAAAATTGAATTACTTTCGAAAAATAGGCATAAAGTCATTTAAATAGGCGAAATGAGGTAGAAACCGAGAATTTTTTTAATATTGCTGGATTATTGATAAAATATGGCCTACTTTGTGTGATATTTGGATGGGTGTCATTTTGCACCATATTTGTTGTACTTGCTTCACAAAAAAATGCTATTTTTTACAATTAAAACATGAAAAATGATATTTATAAACATAATTTGAAAATACTCATTTCTGCAACATTGTTTGTCATAACAAGACACACCTATGTCTCAAATATGGCCACATTATCACAAACTATGACACGGAGATGATCATATCTAGATCATTTGACTCGAAACTTATACATGTCTATAGACGATGACCTTTTTGTGAAGAAGTTTTTTGTAAACTTTGTCAAACTCAGGTTTATCATTATTCCTAACAACTAGTACACGTAAAAGGAGTCCAGGCCAAAGGATTTCACTTTTTGATTATTTTTTCACTTTCTTTTATTTTTTTGAAAAAATGGTCAAAATGGATGGCGTGCCTGTTCATCCAAAGGGGTCACATTTCTCAAAACTATCGATGGTTCTGTGATATAACCATTACTGGTGTATCTGAAAATGATTTTTGTAAAATTTTCTGAGCAAACTATCACACACTTGTAATTCAAAATTGAATTACTTTCGGAAAATAGGCATAAAGTCATTTAAATAGGCGAAATGAGGTAGAAACCGAGAAAATTCCAAATATTGCTGGATTATCGATAAAATATGGCCTACTTTGTGTGATATTTGGATGGGTGTCATTTTGCACCATATTTGTTGTACTTGCTTCACAAAAAATGCCATTTTTTACAATTAAAAAATGAAAAATGATATTTATAAACATAATTTGAAAATACTCATTTCTGCAACATTGTTTGTCATAACAGGACACACCTATGTCTGAAATATGGGCACATTATCACAAACTATGACACGGGGATGATCATATCTAGGTAATTTGACTCGAAACTTATACATGTCTATAGACGATTGACCTTTTTGTGAAGAAGTTTTTTGGAAACTTTGTCAAAACTCAGGTTTATCATTATTCCTAGCAACTAGTACACATAAAAGGAGTCCAGGCCAAAGGATTTCACTTTTTGAGTATTTTTTCACTTTCTTTTATTTTTTTGAAAAAATGTCAAAATGGATGGCGTGCCTGTTCATCAAAGGGGTCACATTTCTCAAAACTATCGATGGATCTATGATATAACCACTACTGGTGTATCTTAAAATGATTTTTGTAAAATTTTCTGAGCAAACTATCACACACTTGTAGTTCAAAATTGAATTACTTTCGGAAAATATGCATACAGTCATTTAAATAGGCGAAATGAGGTAGAAACCGAGAAAATTCCTAATATTGCTGGATTATCGATAAAATATGGCCTACTTTGTGTGATATTTGGATGGGTGTCATTTTGCACCATATTTGTTGTACTTGCTTCACAAAAATATCATTTTTTACAATTAAAAATGAAAAATGATATTTATAAACATAATTTGAAAATACTCATTTCTGCAACATTGTTTCTCATAACAAGACACACCTATGTCTCAAATATGGGCACATTATCACAAACTATGACACGGGGATGATCATATCTAGGTCATTTGACTCGAAACTTATACATGTCTATAGACGATTGACCTTTTTGTGAATAAGTTTTTTGGAAACTTGTCAAAACTCAGGTTTATCATTATTCCTAGCAACTACTACACATAAAAGGAGTACATGCCAAAGGATTTCACTTTTTGAGTATTTTTTCACTTTCTTTTACTTTTTTGAAAAAAAATGGTCAAAATGGACCCTGTGCCATAGTTTGTGATAAATTTTCCATATATTGACACATATGTGTGTCTTGGTATGGCAAACATTGTTGCCAAAAACAATTTTTGAAATATTATTATAAATATCATTTTCCATTTTTTAACTGCAAAAAATGACCTTTTTATTAAGCAAGTACCAAAAATATGTTGCGAAAAGTCATAAACTTGATAAAAAAAGATGATATGGATGTCATATTTGGATTCCTCTAATTTTTCTAATCAATTTAGATATTTTATTTGTTAAATTTCGATTTATAGATTAAAAGATATGAATTATTCCATATTAGATGAATAATAGGGAAAAAGCTATGCCACGGCTTACCTATGCCGACGGCTTTGTGGACGGGCTGGCCTCGTCGGGACCTATGCCGACGGGGGCCGTCGGCACAGTGTTTGGCCGTCGGCATAGATCATCATTCCTGTAGTGTCTTTCTTCTGCTTGGGTTCGCCGTGTCAGGGTTCTGACAAATCTATGTTCAATGTTTTGACCACAATCATCAACGTCTTCTTTGATGCCCACCTATATGTTCATGCAGATTGATCGGCGCTGTAGTAAACTAGTACTTATTTTTCTTAACACAAGTGCTCATTGTCACATATTCCTTCCAATAATTTAGCATAACATTTCTAATTTGTTTGGTATTTTGTGTTTTCATGTTTGCAGGTTTGATGGAGATGGGTACTTGATACAATCTCTTCTTGTTGGAATACTGCAGATCTAGCTGTAGTGTTGTACATTCATTTTCCCCTGCTTTCATTTCAGTTTTCCATACCATACTACCTGTTGCTATTTCATATCCACATTTGCGCTACCGATGAAGGTTTTGCATAAAATTCAGCATTTACTAAATTTGACTGGTTTGGCACCCAGTTTGCAGCATCAAAGGTCATGATTTTTTTTAAAACTCAAGCTTGATATACGTTGCAAACTTCTGCTTTATCGTACATAAACTTCCTTACAGAATGATCCATGCAATCCATATTAAAGATGGGAAAGCTACATATGTGTCAAGATACGTCAAAACTTCTCGCCTCGAGCAAGAAGAGTATTTTGGCGCAGCAAAGTTTATGAAAGTAAGTTTAGTTGTTTGATTAAAAAACTGAATGTTCTTAACAGTTAATCAGTTATTACATACATTTGATTGTCTCCATCTCCAACTTTGTTATGTTTTTCTTATTCATTCTTGCAACCATTTCAATCCCCTAATTAAGATTCTATATATATACCGTGCATAAATTTAACCCAAGGCGGAGCTACACTATGTTTGTGATGTCAAGCGACATCACATGATTTAGGTAAGTTGCACCAATACAATGTTATTTAACTGTAGTTTGTTTACATATATGCACATGTACATAGTTTTGACATCACTTGTTCCGACTCCCAGCTCTGCACTGCATCTAATTTAATCTGCCTTTTTGCTTTGTTAAGTTCTCTAATATCTTAGTTTTAAGTGGCATAAGTGATCTTATGCACAACTTGTTCGGTATATATTTGTACTTGCAAATCTGACTGTGCTCGAAAATATGCAATATATATATTATTTTTCTTAATTTTCTCATCTTGTCACATTTCTACTTGTTGTATACTCGTATTTCTGTAGAGGCCTCTTGTGTGTCATCTTAGTTTTTTCTTTCTTGTATCATTGGCTGCTATGTTGACTGTATGTTCACAATTTTTACCGTGGTTTATTTTGGCCGATGGCATCCATCACTACTAGGAAATTAGCTTTCTATGGAACCACATTTTGTGGCGCACCAAATAACCATGCGCCACAGAAAGGTTCTGTGGCGCATCTAGCCCCATGCGCCACAGAAAGACATATTTTTGTGGCGCATGTAGCTATATGCGTCACAGAAAGCGACATTTCAGTGGCGCACCCACTAAATGCGCCACAGAAAGTTCTGTGGCGCATATAGCTACATGCGCCACACTAAATGCGCCACAGAAATGAGGCTTTCTGTGGCGCATATAGGTGGTGCGCCACAGAAATGTGGCTTTCTGTGGCGCATGTTGTATATGCGCCACAGAAAGCCAAAAAATCCAAAAAAAAAAATCAAAAAATCCAAAAAAAACTCAAAAAAGAAAAAAATCAAAAAATCCCAAAAAAACCAAAAAAATCCAAAAAATATATTTTTCTAAAAGCTGGAGAATTTTTTTGAATTTGTTGAATATTTTGAATTTTTTTGATTTTGTAGAAAAAAATCTTCTTTTTGAAATAACTTTTTACTCTTTTGGAATTTCCCGAATCTGAGAAAAGTTCACCGGGTAAACCCAGGTGAAATCGAGCTCCTTTTTTTCTCACGAATTTTTTGACATATTAAACGCATTTTTTTGACGTCATATACAAAAGTTATGGACGTTTTACTTTTTTTTTTCTGTTTTTCGCAAAAAAGTCAAAATTTATATTTCAAAATTTCTATACGAACTAGACACTAAAACCTAACTATATCTCAAAGAATTTTATTTATTGAAGATTTTATCATTTTTTTTTTTGCAAAACTGAAAAGGCGATCCACGGGGGGTAGGCATGCATGAGAGGTAAAAAACCTCGATTTTTTTATTTTTTGAATTTTTTGGGAATTTTTTAAACTTTTGAATCTCTATTTGAAACTTTAGAAGTTTTTGAAACTTATGAAATTTAAAAACACACATATATAACACATTCCACGCATATACACATACAAGCCTTAAGAGGCTTCATATGATACATATATCAATAAGAACTTGAGCAGCACAAGGGTAGCTGGACTGAATAGAAGTTAGAAGTTAAGCGTGCTTTGGTTGGAGCAATTTGAGGATGGGTAACCTAGCGGGAAGTCATAATTTCATAAAATTCAAAAAATACAGAAAAATTCAAATAATTAGGATTTTCCAAATTATTTCATTTTTTGTTTTTTCCTGATTTTTAACTTTTTTGCATTTTTTGAATTTTTTGAAAATTCTGTGGCGCATATAGTGTGGGTGCGCCACAGAATTCAAATTTTTGTGGCGAGACTTCTGTGGCGCACCCACCATGTGCCACAGAAAGGCAAAGTGGGTACGCCACAGAATGCCTTTTCCCTACTAGTGCATGCATGCATTATTATCTCATGAATCATATTTATGTCATACCATATGAAAATTCAAGGCTAACATTCCTACTATGTATTAACTGAAGACCCTAACTTTCCCACCCTCAATGAGTTTTGTGATGGTCATACGAAAATTGGTTGTGCATGCAGTTGAGTTTTCCCTCAATATTTACAGATTAGAGATCTCAAGGGCTTTTTTGGATTGTTTATGGTTCTAATTCAAGAACTTAGGAAGAAATTTAGAGTCTTGGATGCCACTTATGGAATTGGAACAGGTACCTCTTTGCCTCTTGCAATCACTGATTGATGTATATCTACATGTTTTTCATACCATTTAATTTTAGTGGCAACTTGTTGATACGTTCCCTTCTTTTGTTAGCTAACACAGCAGTTATATTTCATCATGGCAAACTCATGGCCCTGTCAGAAGATGATAAACCATGTAAGTTCTCAATCTGTTGTCGAGTTGGCGGCTAACGTTTTTATGTTTGACAGGAAACCCATGATGTTTTTTTAAAAATAAAACATGAACATTAGTTGTCTCATGTCCAATGAAAAAACATCAATAAATTAATTAAGTTGCTCAGACTTGTACAACACCACTACAGAGTATGTTCTAAATAATTATTGCATATTTTATCATGATGCACACAACTATCATGTCATATGTGTTGTAAGGTACCTATGCCATTATGTTCGCTCTGGAATATCGTTGTCATATATGCTCCCAAAGAATCTTTATGTTTTCTCCTAGCAAATTATATATGCTAGAAAATTTACCTTACATATATGTAGACTACATGTACCATTTGTGAATCGTTTTATCTTGTTGTAACTTGTTATTATCCACGTATCCCACATTCATCACACTAACTATGCAACTAAGGAACATGAGTTTCTGTTTTTCGTTTTCAGACGTTGTTAGGGTCCTTGAAGATGGAGACATACAGACTCTTGGGTTATTGGATTATGACAAAAGGTTGAAACATCCTTTTACTGCTCATCCTAGGATTGATCCATTTACAGGTACATTAAAGGAATATCATGTTGTTTCTCACTTTCTTTGAGAACAATCAGGTTTGAATGATGTAGTTGTCCTTCTTTCAGATGAAATGTTCACCTTTGGGTACTCACATGAACCTCCTTATTGTACATATCGAGTCATCACAAAGCATGGGGCCATGCTCGATCCTGTTCCAATAACAATACCAGAATCCATAATGATGCATGACTTTGCCATCACAGAGAATTATTCAATATTCATGGACCTTCCTACGTTCTTTCGACCAAAGGTACTGAATGTTTAATGCGCGCTTGCAATTAGCAAGAAATGTCATAAATGATAAATACCTTCTATACATTTTTTGCAAGTTCCATTTTTTCATCCTTTTGAACGATGCCATAGTCAATATTTTTCCACAGTTTCGTTGGATATGCATGTGTTTTCATCGACAGTTGAAATGTGGTTAAAACTCCTCATGATCTAGTCTTATTTTTCTGCATTATTGTATAAAGGTAATGGTGAAGAATGGTGAATTTATCTACAAGTTTGATCCTACAAAGAAAGCTCGTTTTGGTATACTCCAGCGCTATGCAAAGGATGAAAAAAGTATCAGATGGTTTGAACTTCCCAATTGCTTCATATTCCACAATGGTACGCCATCTCTAACATTTTGCTAGAGATCTGAATGTAAAAAAAATTATACTATATATTGTAAATATAACATTGCCAAGCAACACATGAATGTAAACATGTAAACGAAAGGAAGAGAAAGAGTTTCTTGGGAAACTCTTTAAAGTCTCTGCTATGCTATCTGCCACTGTAGCGGAGTGATTTATTATATAACCCAAAAAAAATGAAGACAAGTAAGTCAATTTTGAGGGATATCTATTGACTAAAAATAACCTGAAACAATCAGATAACAGTGTGAATAAGAGCAAAATCAATCCCATTTCATGTTTCTTTTTTCGAGCATGTAGCTCTAGTCAGTGCTTAGCAAACTGATCACAAGAAGCATCTCTTGTCACAACTAATGCTTGGGAAGAGGGCGACGAAGTTATTCTAATTACTTGCCGCCTTGAGAACCCAGATTTAGACAAGGTGAATGGTCACCAGAACCTTAAGTATGAGAACTTCGGGAATGAGATGTATATATACCATCAATCTCAACCTCTATTTCAATTCAATCGCAATCCAATTCTTTGCCTAACTCTATGTCTTGTAGGTATGAGATGAGATTCGACATGAAAACTGGCACTGCTTTGCAGAAGCAACTATGTGTTTCTGCTGTGGACTTTCCTCGAATTAATGAGAACTATACCGGCAGGTACTTGCATCTTTCAACTTGAACATAATTTTCCTGTCTCCTTCTTGTACTTAGACAAAGATTATTCCTGAAACTAGCTATATGCATGGACTTTTTCTCTCATATGTTACTATGGCACGTAGGAAGCAGCACTACGTGTACTGCTCGGTACTCGACAACATAGGGAAGGTGACCGGCATCGTAAAATTTGACCTACACGTCGAACCCGAGAGCCACAAAAAGGAACTTGAAGTTGGGGGCAATGTGAGTGGCATATATGACCTGGGGCCTGGTAGATTCGGTTCAGAGGCGGTGTTTGTGCCCAAGGAGCCAGGTGTGTCTGGAGAAGAAGATGATGGGTACTTGATACTGTTTGTGCATGATGAGAACACGGGGTACTCCTTCTGATCCTTACCCTGGGCATATGCTTATGCTTAATTGCTTGAGAAATGCGATTAATATTTTTTGTGTCGTGGATGCAGGAAGTCTGAAGTTAATCTGATTAATGCCAAGACCATGCATGTTGATCCGGTGGCAGTTGTTGAGCTCCCGAGCCGTGTTCCTTACGGATTCCATGCCTTCTTTGTCAGCGAGGTGTAAAACCGTTTTCTTCTTCTTGTCTGGTTATGTTTAGAGAGCATTACTCAAGTATATTGCTAATTTGAAATATATAGTATATATTTAGGTCGTATTTGCAGGTGAAAGTTGCTTTAAATTGAAGAAGTGAATATGGTTTGTGTTTTGACAGGAACAACTGGGACGACAAGCAGAGGGGTAACCACTGAACCCAACAGGATATGTAATTCTATTTCTATCTACACGGTTGAACCTTTATTACAAAATAAAGTTGACATATTGATAGGTATATATTTAGGACTCACATAGTAGGTTTCATATAAGATTATATATTGTCGTAAACATTGATTAGTGATCATCCAGGGGTGGATCATACCATGAATGTGCCTATATTTAATTACACGGTCCAAGAGGAATTGGATGAATGGATGGATCAACAGTTCCAATTGCGACTTGTGATATCTCGGCGATTAGTCATCTCTTACAACCCCAAAGCAGAGACAAAACTGTGCTTCCCTTATAATTATAACCCTGAGTGATTTCCCTAAAAGGGCAACCAATTTCTGAAGCCATCGCCACACAGACATCTCCTATGGTCACATAAGTTCCACAAAAAACTGTTCAATGGGAGATATATATAGTAAATGATTTGGTGTTTGAATATACTGGACTTGGCTGGACCGGTTTTTGCAACAAACGGGCAGATTATTATACATAGGAAGACATCTAACTCAGAGGCACCATCAGAATTTGAAAACACAGTTTCCAGTTTTTTTGGGGTTTGTGTTGATCCGTTAGTCAGTAAGCCGGACTAAATAAAAAAACATGTGACAACAGATATATAGATTTTTTTATAATGACCATAAAAGGCTTATGCAATTTTGAATTACCTGCAATTGTAGCACTAGATGCACACTTACCCACAAAAGCTACAGATTTCTTGGTAAAAAACCTTCACCCAATTTTGAATTGTCAAAGCAAGAGCTTTATGTAAGAGTGGAAGCCCCAAAAGGCGAATCAGGAATTTATTTAGTAGGAGATGATAGCCTTTTCCCCTAGAGATGGAAAATTCATCCACCGGATTTTATTAATTTACATCCATGTTTCTAGTCAATTTGGTTACTCCCTCCATCCTGGTTTATAAGTCACAATATGAAAACCAGGTAATACCAAGAGCAGGGCATAATTAACATTAATTAATTAAGAGAAGTTAATTAGGGGTGACCAATTTTACTTACATGCGGTGATAGACTCGACCAGTGTATGCGCGATCAAATCATTCCGATTGGGTCTAGCCTTTCGCTAGTTAATGTTGGCATTCAACATGAGAGTGTTAATTGGCTGAAAGATTGGGGAGATATATTTTGCATAGCCAATCCTCCTTCACCTTAGTCGCGGAGAAACACAAATTGTGACTTATAGAGCGGGATGGAGGAGTAGTTAATCTACAAAAGAAATTTCATTAGTTCAGTTAGAAGTTAATAATTCCGCTCGGTTAACAACTACTGTAATTTCGCTCGGTTAACAACTACTGCGTCTTACTGTTGCTCCCACACTATTGTGTTTTCTGAGTCATACACTCAAGAGTGCCTAAGATTTTTCTTTTCCCAAATGATAGATCAACCAGAAAGCGGTGTGTTACAATGTAATAACTATCAAAATCCACCACATACTTGTTGGTCAGATGTAAATATAGGGGGGTTGTCGTTCTCTTCACATGGATCAAACTATTGGTGTTCCTAATTTCCAGAAGCTAAGCCAAATTCAAAAGGGGATGGTTTTTACTGACTGAAAAGGGTTTAAGCAGGGTTTGGACATGCAGAAACAGCAATCTAGCCAGAAAAGTAAGGACTTTTTGCTTGAGAGGCAAAAGAACTAGCAAGTGGAGGCTAAGGAAGATCTCAAACACACAAACATGCAGTAATTCACTTGACAAGTCACAGATCAAGCATCACACGAGTGCATCAAGCAGAATTCAGAAACAACACTGAATTGTGTCACCCAACTCACTGTCATGACTAAATCAAGCAAGAACTACACACAGCTGGATGATCTAACAGTTTCTAAGCAGTTTCAACAGAGAATTGAGGAAGGAGGCCTTGGTTGTTCTTCACTGGAAGCTGTCGAAGCAGTGGAAGCAGAGGATGTAGACAAGGACAGATGCAGAAGCAGGGGAAGCAGGGAAGTAGATAGGGGCAGAGGCAGATCTTGAGCTTCAATTCACCATGGTCATGATTCTTCTTCTTCTCCTTAACTCCATTGCTCTTGGTGTTCTTGCCCTTCTTCCTGTTCTTGCCTTTTCGGGTTGGTGGTGATGGTGTGTTGTGGTGGCTGTTGTTGTGGGAGAAAGGTGTGAGGAGGAGATGGTCCTGGTTGCCTTTTATAGCCCTTTTGCCCTTTTTGGTGGTGTGGTGTTGCGTGGTGGTTGAGGGGAAGCTTCCTCCTTCATCAGCTCACCATGCACATGGGTTGTCTCCACCTTTTTCACATTTATGCCTTTGGAGCCTTTTCTTCCTTCCCAAGTTGGTCCTGTCTTCTTTGCTTGCTCATGCTTCTTCTTCTTATCTTATACTTTCTGCTGGTATTGGAGAGATATGTACCTTTGCGCACTGATCTGCAATGTGCAATCAAATGATATAAAATGTAGCTAAAACCTTTACTGAACATTCTGAATTATAGCAAGGTTTTATGGTTTTAGAGATCATATCAGTGAACATAATTTGGAGTGATCACTTGTCTTGCATCTTTTGTGATCAATCCATCTCATGAATCATCAATAGTAATATATTTAAATCCTATACATGCATCCAGCTCACCCTGTGTTTACCTCATGGTGTCCATAGAGATGAAGAAGGTACGATGGCCAGTCCATCTCGTCGATCACACGTTTGTTGTATGTGCAATCACCAAAACTGTTGCGTCCTCGGCAATCGACCTCGCCACATAGCTTTCGTGTGTACCATGTAAGGCTCTGATATCCTGCCATTGGATCCAATTCCTTGCTCTCCAGATCAAGAGTGAATAACTCAATGCCAATCTGGATGAGCATGGCACCTTTGCTCTCTAGAAAGGCAAACATGGTTATGTTCTTTGTCGGCTCGCATATAAGCTCAGAGCACTGCCACCTTCCGCACCAGTATTGCATCCACGATCATAATGTTGTTCTCGCTTCATCCAAAAGATTTAGCTTGCCGATGTCGCTTTTATTGACAAACGCGAGTTTTCCTCTTATGTTGCATGGAAACGGTGGTCGTAGCCGACATGGGTCATCTCCGACTTGGACCAGGATCTTGGTTAAGGAGGAGACTGTGTGTTCTTCTGCTTCTGCATCGGTGCCTACGTCAAGTGTGTAGTAGCTTGTCGTGTCCCTGTACATCCAGTGAACGGTGCCCCGGTCGACGGTGCCGGCCCGTGGCCCGGACATGGTGAGCCCGGAAACCTGGGGGCAGCCGATAGGCGTGTTCCATCTTCCCGTGGTGGAGGAGTACAAGTAGGCGCGAAGTTGTTTATCGAAGCCGACGGCGGTGAAAAGCACGTGAAACGCCAGATGCCGGTGGTGGTCATCCAGATCGGAGGCGGTGAGGTGGTTTGCGGCCGTGACGAGGGCGTAGCCGATAACAGTATCCCCGTGACTCCTGGGGTCAACGTTGAGCGGGGGCGGTGGAAGGAGACGTGTGCTCCGCTCGCCGATGATGGGGTGGCACACGGCAAGATGCGATCTAAATCATCATGCGTATGTGATGCGCCGCACGCCGTGGCACAATTGGCCGCTAGTCGAGACCAACCATGGTTTTCAAATTCATCGAAATTCACTGAATTTCAGTGATTTCAGTAGGCACCGAAATAATTACGTTTCGGTCAAAATATTTCAGCGATTTCAGTACTATACAGGAATTTTAAAAATATATATAAATTATTTTAAAATTTCAAATATTTAAATGAATTTAAAGAGAAAATTTCGATCATTTTGCCGAAACGAAAACCGAAATCACTGAAATTCACTGATTTCAGTAGTGGCCGAATTTTTTCCAAAACTGAAATTTAAAACCATGAGACCAACACGGTCGTCCACTATTGAGCTGGCGTTTTTAGGTTCGCGGTAAGCACGGACCGGACCAAGTGGATTACATTACAGCCCACTTGCACGTCCGCTATCACAAAAAGTTGTGGAGCCAGGCTGCCTTATCAGTTACCAAGCCCACAAGGGTACAGGAGACTTGAGTACTGCGGCGGTGAATCCGTGAATGTGTGCGTGCAAATGGCTGATGGGATGGATAGGGTGATCTTCCAAGCTAGAGATCATATCTTGGAGGATGTACATGTACAGCAACTAGCTCTTGTTTTTTTTTTTTTTGAAGGAAGTTCGTGTACAAGATCAAACACAGAGAGCACAAACACACACGAAGAGGAGGAAGAAACAGCACACAACGACGACCGCGGATCCACCAAGCAGCGCCGTCCCTCCGAGCACCAGCAGCACGCCACCGGGAAGGAGGAAGACGAACTCACCTCACGCCACAGCAACCGCCTCGACCAACCTTGTTGAGATGCCGCAGAAGCCATCTGGCGCAAGCACCAGAATCTGAGCTTTGGAGGAGTATCGGCCTCGAGGCGCCGCCGGAACCACCCATCTTCCACAACGCCGTCCACGACCACCGACGATGGCGAGCTTCCAACCTGCAAACTTCCACGGATCTTGAGCAAAAGCAAGGCCAAACACCGAAGTGAAGGCCACCGAAGCCCCCAGACAAGAGGTGGCGCCGCCATCACGGCCACCAGCTCGGGGAAGGGCACACCGCAGCTCCGGGGAGCAGCGAACGCGCCCAAGACGGCAGATCCGACCCCGGCCTCCACCGGAGCACCAGGGATAGAGGGGAGGAACGCCGCCGCAAAACGCCTCTCCGACCACGCCGCCCACTCCTCAGCGCCGCCGGCAGGCACCCTACACCAACCTAGATATGTACACGCGCGGGATCCGTCGATCCCCCGACCTCCCGCCGCCGGAGCGGCCGCGGAGGCGAGAGATCGAACGGATCGCCGGCGGCGATCTGGCTCGCACGGGGGTCGCCCAAAAATCGTCTCCTAGACACTGTAGATGGGGAATAGGAGGGGGGTCGGGTGCGAATGCACAGCAGCAACTAGCTCTTGTTTGAAAGAGATACTTGTAAATATCACCCACAGGTTATAAATAAGTAAATACAGTGGTGCAGAGAAGTATAGGTGATCTGGTCGCAGCAATAATGGCTGCCATCACATTCTTCTTCCTGCTGCTGTTCATCTCTTCTGCTGCCCATGGCGCAGCCCCAGTACTCGGCTTCACGCGGAGCGACTTCCCGCCGGACTTCGTCTTCGGAGCCGCCACCTCCGCGTACCAGGTAGTACTAATCAAATTTGTTTCCTTTTAGCCGATTTCCCTTTTCTTTTTACGTATTTATTTAGCCGACAGGCTGGGATCCACCAGAACCTGGGAAGCATAACAACCACAAAATCTGACCATTTTCCGGCTAACTTGCCTATTGTTGGAGTTAATTCATTTACTTGTAGTATGAGGGTGCTGTGGCTGAGGACGGCAGGAGCCCAAGTATCCGGGACACCTTCACTCACGCAGGTAACTTACTTAATTACTGTAAGTTTTGTGACCAGATAAATCAAGCCTGGCTGTGTTACAGTTTGAGCATCTCGGTAAAAATTTGTTTGACAATATTCTCCTTTCTCACGCCAGGGAAAATGGCGGATAAAAGCACAGGCGACGTCGCTGCTGACGGGTACCACAAGTATAAGGTGAGTACGGTTAAAACTGGACAGCACTGAGCTTCATTTTATATCCTTATTCTCTTGTCGCTGAAGAAAAAACGTTATTCTCCTTGAGAATAGCTGAATTTTTTAACATTGTGTGAAGCGAAAACTTTTACAGTTTTCTATCTTAGACTAATATCTTCACCTGATGTTGGTTCAGGATGATGTCAAGCTCATGGCTGACACAAACCTAGAGGCTTACAGACTCTCCATCTCTTGGTCCAGGCTCATACCAGGTATAAAAGCTTACCGCAATATTTCCATTGCAGTACTCAGGAATTTTTGGAAAAATGTTATATTTTTCAAAATTGAGATTTTCAGATGGGATGGGAGCTGTCAATCCCAAAGGATTGGAGTACTACAATAACGTGATAGATGAGCTATAAATTTTGGTTTGATGTACTGACATACGATTTTCTCTTCCAACGATAGTGAACAATCTATCGAAATTAACAATTTTTTTATTGTTCTTCCTTTGCTATCTGAAGTTCTGAATATGTGCCTTCACGGTTCTTTAGGGATTCAAGTTCACGTTATGCTCTGCCATCTCGATTTCCCGCAAGTATTGGATGATGAGTATGGAGGATGGTTAAGCCCTACAATTGTGTAATGATCCGTTACTTTCTCTTTGTTGCCGTGATATTGATCAAAAGTTAAAAATAATCAACTATTTTAAGATAATGGAGGCGACCTCTGTAAAATGCAGTAAAATTATCAGATAATTCCTACTTTCTATTTCCTCACCAATGGCACTACAAAATACAGGGAGGACTTCACAGCATTTGCAGACGTGTGCTTCAAGGAGTTTGGAGACAGGGTTTCATACTGGACTACGATTGACGAACCTAATGTCAGCGCAATAGGGTCTTACGATAGCGGACTATTTGCACCAGGACATTGCTCCGATCCTTTTGGAATATCAAACTGTAGCGTGGGGAACTCAACCGTGGAACCATACATGGCTGCTCATAACATGATAATGGCACATGCATCAGCTACTAGACTCTACAGAGAAAAATATCGAGTGAGTAACCTTGTGTCCAAACCTTTCTTCATGGAGATCGTCATCTTAGGATCTTGGTCGATTTGGCTCACCAGGAATTCTTTCATATTTCAAACTTGAGACAGACCTTTATAGATGCAGAGTTTTGTTCAAGTCTGAACTTAAGTGGCTAAAGCTTAGGGCAGTAGGAAAGGATTATGCCTCATTCTCTGCCTGGGTTGACAGCTTTATTTGCGATCAGCTTTTTTGCTTTTTCTGTACAAATCTCTTGTACTTGCTGTAATTTATTGTTAAGAAATCAATAAAAAAAATACACAGCAGAGTCCTGTTTTTTTCCGGTCAAAAAAATCTTGTGTCCAACTCCAAACTAAATTAACAGAAACACTTTTTTGCTAGAACATTATTCCCCTGTTTGGAAAGAATAACATATTAAGATTTAGATTGCCCTAGATTAATTAAGAAACACAAGTGTTATATATATATCCTTCATGATTATTGGTTAATCATATACTTGTTTCAGTACCACCATGATTACAACTTTTGTGTATAATATTATAGTATATAAATGTTATGTGTACATAAGAAGAGTCTTGCACACAGGCTGTTCAGATGGGAGGTGTTGGCATAAATGTTTACTCTTCTTGGAGTTATCCTTTGACGAACTCAAACGAGGATCTAAAAGCAGCAAAAAGATACCTAGACTTCGTATTCGGGTGGTATGTTATTTTGACTGGTATATTGTTTTTTCTTATTCCGGAATGTGCAAAAAGGTATGGAGATAATCAACTTGTGGTTCTCTGTAGGATACTAGAACCCTTCGTATCTGGAGATTATCCAAAAGTGATGAAGACAAATGTTGGGACTCGACTTCCATCTTTCACAAAGTCCCAATCTCAACTTGTCAAGGGTGCTATTGATTTCGTAGGAATAAATCACTACTATTCTATCTATGTTAATGATCGTCCTTTAGAAAAAGGCACTCGTGACTATTCAGCAGACATGTCTGTCTACCAGAGAGGTAAACTTAGTTTATATGATGTTCATAATTTCTCAGCAGCAGGAATGTGAATGAGATTCAGTTATATTGTACAACATGTTATGAAAAAAAACAATTTTAAGTATATAAGAATTTGTTGCTTCTTCTTAAGTATACACTCAAATCTGAGAAAATCTACTGTCAAAATGCTGACATAGTATCTCTGTTTCTGTGATGCACAGCTTCTAGAACAAAACCGCCAAGTGGCCAGGTAAAATTTTCAACCTTGTTTGTCAGAGATGCGACTGGCTTCAACTATTTTAAACATAAATATGTCATATTACGAATTATAATGTACCAAGAGATACTAAAGATACATGAAATGCGCTCTGAAGCTCATATGATTGAGCAAGATACATACCAAAATTTTCTTTGGATTGCAGTATGTCCCATCATCTTCTCCAAGTGACCCAGAAGGATTGCAATTTGTGCTGCAATACCTAACAGAGGCCTACGGCGACCTTCCTATTTATGTCCAGGAGAATGGCAAGTCGAATATATGATTTCTATGTTCCTAAATGTTTTGGTTCAATATATCTTTAGAAAATTATGGCCATGTTTATGTGGACATCACGGCTTGTACTTCACTGAAGTATCGAAAATATTTCCTTCCTTGTCATTCCTGTGCTCAGGAAACGCATCGAATGACACTCTCGACGACACCGACAGGGTCAAATACTTGAAGACCTACATGGGTAGCACACTGAATGCACTAAGGTTAGTCTTTCATGTACAAAAAAAAAATCCCATGACGGTTCAGACATGTTTATCCGGAAGTGATTTTGCTCTGTAGGAATGGAACTAACGTAAAAGGGTACTTCGTCTGGGCCTTCCTAGACGTCTTCGAGTTCCTGGCAGGGTACCAATCACGGTACGGCCTTTACCGTGTCGATTTCGACGACGAGGCGCTGCCACGGCAAGCCAGGCTCTCTGCCCGCTGGTACTCTGGTTTCCTGAAGAACAATGGTATCTATGCACAGAACCAATTCGACAGTTCAGGAACACATGCTCAACAATGAGTTATGCAATCAGATGCACCCTGCAGTAATGCCTTTTACGCCTCGGCAAATTAGGGAAATGCTGAACTGAAGGACATGTTGCAAGTACACAAAACGGTTCTTTATACGTACATTCCTGTAGTTCAATATGTACAGTCTTTGTTAAAAGATATGTCAACTTTCGTGTCTTACAGAAATGATGAGATATGTAAATGGGTGTTTTCTAGCATCGCCTTCAGAGTTTGGAGAGCAAAACTAAATCGAGTTTTTAATAGCAAATGATGCAACCCATGCCGTGCATAATTGATACTATTATTAATACAAGTAATGTATATGCCTGTGTGCGACTGTGCGTACGTAGAAAAAAACATATGTGTACAGAAATAACTGATAATGACCACAAAAGGTTATGGAAATTTGAAATTTGAATTACATAGCACTAGCTGCACACTTGACCACAAAAGTTGTTTCCGTGTTTCTACTTTCTAGTCAATCTGGTTAGTTATTCTACACTTGAAATTGGCTTAGTTCATTTATTAGTTAACAATTCCGCTCGGTTAACAACATCTAACGTCCTAGTGTACTATGGTTGCTCCCACTCTTGTGTTTTCAGAGTGGACTTAAGATTAGTTTTTCCGTAATAAATACAGTGTAAATAACAGACCCACCAGAAAGCGGTGTGTTACGATGTAACTATCAAAAAGCCACCATATATAATTACATCTTTTCTGATCAATTCATCACCATCAGCAACGACTCATCAATAGCAATAATATATTTAAATCCTACATTCATCCAGCTCACCCTGTTTTATAAAGGTGAAGAAGGTATGACGGCCAGTCCATCTCATAGATCACACGTTTGTTTTTTATTTTTTGAAGGGAGTACGTGTACATCATCAGAAGGAAAACAAACGCACACACACGTACAAAGACAAGAACGAGCTCACCGCCCGGCGAAGCCAGGAACCGCCGCACCGCACGCCTCTTCCGATCACCAGCAGCACGCCGCCGGGGAGGAAGAAGGCGAGGTCGCCACACACCGAAGCCAACAGCTCGACCAACCTTGTTGAGATGCCGCATAAACCATACGACGCAGGCGCCGGAATCTGCTCGATAAACGAACCTCGGCTTCGAGCCGCCGCCTGCCCGCCCTCGCCGTCTCCCGCCGGAGACGAGAACGAGAACGCCACCCATCTTCCACAGAACCATCCAAGCCCACCGGAGGAGAGCCTCCCATCTTCAAACTCCCACGCAGCTGTCTTCAACCTCGCCGGCCTGTATAGAGGAAGAAGAACCAGAAGAAGTCGAGGAATCCGGAGATCCGCGGCCACCAAAAGTCGCCCGCGCCGCAACAGAGCTCCGAGGAGCGCCGCCGCAGAAGGGGAAGCGCGCCGACCCCCACCTAGCCACCGACACCATCGCCACCTCCACGACGCCGCCGGCGGGTCCCTATCGCGACCTACACTATGTACAGGCCGGGATCCGGGGATCCCCCACCCTCCCGCCGCCGGAGCGGCCGACGGAGGGGAGGAATCCCACGGATCTCCGGCGAGCGAGGTGGTTGGACGGAGGTTTCGCAAAAATCGCCTCTCTGATCTACAGTAGATCGAGAGAGAGAGCGACCGACGGCTCGTACACACAGATCACACGTTTGTTGTATGTACAATCACCACAACTGTTGCGTCCTTGACAGTCCTCCTTACTACATAGCTTTCGTATGTACCATGGAAGACTACATTGTCCTGGCATTGGTTCCAATTCCTTGCTCTCGAGATTAACAGTGAATAACCCAAAACCAATCTGGATGAGCATTGCACCTTTGCTCTCTAGAAAGGCAAACGTTGTTATGTCCTTGGCCGGCTCGTATACAAGTTCAGAGCACAGCCAACCTCCCGCACCAGTACTGCAGCCATGATCATCATTTTCTTCTTGCTTCGTCCAGAGGTCTAGATTGTCCTTGTAGCTTTTATTGACAAAGGCAAGTTTTCCCCTTACGGTGCATGGAAACGGTGGCCGTAGCCAATGGTCGTGTCCGACTTGGATCGGGATCTTGGTTAAGGAGGAGCCTGCGTGTTCTGCGTATATGGCTACGTCAAGTGTGTAATAGCTTGTCGCGTCCCTGTACAGCCAGTGCACGGTGCCTTCGGCGACGGTGCCGGCCCGTGGCCCGGACATGGTGAGCCCGGAAACAAGCCCGGGGCAGTTGATAGGCGCGCTCCATCTACCCGTGCCGGAGGAGTACGAGTAGGCGTGAAGCTGTTTGTCGGAACTGGCGGCGGTGAAAAGCACCTGAAACGCCGGATGCTGGTCTGCAACCGTGACAAGGGCGTAGCCGATCACACTATCCCCGCGGCTGTTAGGATCGACATTCAGCGGAGGCGGTGGGACGAGATGCGTGCTGCGCTCCCCGATGATGGGGTGGCACACGGCGAGATGGAGCTTCCGCGAGTCGATGGGCGGGCGCTTGATCCGCAGGAGGAGCAGGCCGCGCCGTGACGCCAGAGGGTTGGCGTAGTCGAAGAGACCGCCGTCCTTGGGGAAGAACAAGGAGAGATCGGACGCTTTTGATCCGTCCGGCTGCAGCGGGTGGAGCCTCTCGAACTGTGGCGGCCACAGGGACAGCTTCCTCTTCACGGGCTCCGACGGCCTGGCGGGGACCACGAGCTGGCTGAAAGCCCCGAGGATGAAAGAGGCGCGCCGCCCGTTCGCCCACCGCGTGAGGAAGGCCTGGTCGCCGCCGAGGACACGGAGCCATTGCCTGCACGTGCCGGCGCAGCGCTGGAGGTCTACGGGCTCCGGCAAGCGGGAGAAGATGTCGCGGAGGACGTCGTCCGATGGGAGCGCGCCGGCGCCGCGTGCCGTGGCCATCGGCCTGTCTCTGCTCTGCTTTTCCTAGGGCTTGATCGATGTCGATCCTCGTGGCTCTGTGCGATCGAAGGAAGCATACATACGTGCAACGTGGGCACCGCGCGGTTGTGGAATTGACCTAAAATATAGTCAGATACAATATCTCTACTATATAATATGGCCAGAGGTGATGGTTGGTACGTTTTTCTGTTTCCCAATTTACCCCCGTGAATTAAGAGATATTACCCACCACTGCCACCGGTAAGTGGAAAAAACGTTTCGTTTTTTTTTTCCGTTGTCTTGCGCCACGGCCCACGAGAGGAGGAAGACGTGCTCGGCCGGCGCGATGGGAGGAGGATGGCCGCCGCCGGTGCGAGGGAAGGAGGAGAACGGCCGCCGCCGGCGCGCGATTAGTTGAGGTCGTCGTCCAGGTCTCAACTCCCTTCTGCCTGAATCCTCGCTTCGGCTAGCGGCGAAGTCGACGAGCGCCCGCACCCAAAAAGTTCTGCGGGAGCAGGGGAAATCCTGGTGGCCGCCGGATCGGATCGGAGATGTGGGAGTCGGTGGCACTCACGCTCGCCGGCGCCGCCGGCAACAGCATCGGTAAGGCACCTTGAGCTTGAAGGAGAGGGGAGGGAGGATGTGGGTGCCCTTCTTCTGGAGGACCTTACCGATGCTGTTGCCGGCGGCGCCGGCGAGCGTGAGCGCCACCGACTCCCACATCTCCGATCCGATCCGGCGGCCACCAGGATTTCCCCTGCTCCCGCAGAACTTTTTGGGTGCGGGCGCTCGTCGACTTCGCCGCTAGCCGAAGCGAGGATTCAGGCAGAAGGGAGTTGAGACCTGGACGACGACCTCAACTAATCGCGCGCCGGCGGCGGCCGTTCTCCTCCTTCCCTCGCACCGGCGGCGGCCATCCTCCTCCCATCGCGCCGGCCGAGCACGTCTTCCTCCTCTCGTGGGCCGTGGCGCAAGACAACGAAAAAAAACGAAACGTTTTTTCCACTTACCGGTGGCAGTGGTGGGTAATATCTCTTAACTCACGGGGGTAAATTGGGAAACAGAAAAACGTACCAACCATCACCTCTGGCCATATTATATAGTAGAGATATTGTTTCGTAGATGTTTTACCAACCATAAAAAATATGTGTGTTTTTCTATGAAAATAAATACTATGTGCATCTTATATTTACATGTGTGACAGGTTTACCAATAAAATTCACTAACGGACAGTGGGCATTTAGGGTTCATGCATACTATTTGCACGGATCAAGTAATCCATGCTGAGTGATGTTAAAAAAAGACTTGGGATAAAAGCATTTTTAACTTAAATTGATGTTAACATCCGTAGCAACGCACGGGCACTCAACTAGTAATAAGTCATACTGGATGCAAATTAAGGTAGGGTAGGGATTACTCGGGTCGGGGCGTCGGGCGCCACAGTTCCTGTAGAATTACTCCCTGTACTCGTTTTCTCCACATACAACTAAGAAACTCTGTATGTGGATCTTGCTATATTTTTCATTATGTTATTAGGTTGGAAGAAACTAAGTTGTAACCATGTCGGTGTCCACGTGTTATGATTATCAATTGTTTACTATGAAACTACTATTGTGAATGCTAGTTGTGTATTTGTGGTCTCTCTTTATCTTAGTTTCAAGGAATTTTCTATACTTACTATTAAAAGAGGAAACATGTTGGGATAATTTAAATCTTGTATGTTTAATTTTTAATCAACGATCTAGATCGTCCAGATGTCGAGCATCAAACACTTTAAATCTTCTCCGTTTAATTTTCAATCAACGATCTAGATTGTCCCGTCGAGCACCAAACAATTTTGACCGGGTCAAACCTTTTTTTTATCCTATTCACCGGTCCATCCGTTAATTTGAACCGTACGGAAAAAGAAAGAAACGTAACCCGATCGAACACGTCCTCGAGTGCATGTTGAGATAGGATCGATCTCCTGTACGTGCGGCTTCTTGTTTCTTTTTTTTCTGCTTGGGCACTTGGCCTTTCTGAACGCACGCACAGGTGCCTATCTCCGGATTGTTTTTCGTATGTTAATTATTCATTGTTCTTAAATAAAAAACCTGCCAAACCCTTCCCAATCCAACGCAATCAATTCCGATCCTTTCCGGCCATGGTCACGCGTAAGACGTAGGGCTCCCGTCAGGTTCCAAGATGCGGCGAGATGGGTGAGTGGAAGATGGTGAAAAAAATACTACCACCGCATCGTCTTGGCGATCCCTCGACGCCGGCAACCATCGGCATGATCCAGCCACGAGCGGTGGCGGCAAAACCACGCTGCCAGCCCTGCCTCCAGCTCCCGCGCCCGCAACGGCATTGTTCGTGTCAGCCACGCGACGCGATGAGTATCCGACGACCACGACTCACGGTCATCTAGCGACGGACTGAAGGCCGACCAACAGCTGTGGCGACGCCACAGCCTCCATGGCACCGTCCGTGGCGTCGCCGCCGCCATCACACCCCTGGACTCTGAAGCTCCTCCTTCCTTTCCCGCGGGGTGTAGGTTCGGTGAGCGTCACATGCATCCCGTTGGGCCGAGGGCATATTCCGCGACAGCAACGATGAGGATGGCGCCAACTTCATGTCCATTGCCTACTTTGTACGCTCTTCTCCTTTCCCTCTACATGCACGCGATGTGACATTGAGGATATACCATAATTTGTGCCGACGAGGCGCTCAATGAGCATGTCTTTGTCGCCGTGCATCAGTTTATGGCTTATGTCTGCGATTTGTGTGCTCCATGATTCTTACATAACCATGGATCTCTTTGCAATATAAATCTAGCATCGATACAAAAGTGTAAAAAAAGTAATGCACATAGATCATGGTGTATATAATATTTTCCTACTTGTGAATTGACCCATTTAATCGTGAAAACGTGCGTTGCACGTACATACCAACTAGTATTGAGAAACAACGAAACATAAGAGACCGGGTGCGTCTTTTTTAAATCAAAATATTTTCCGTTTATATTGATTAAATATGATAAGGATGAGGAGTTAAATAGATATATGACAGTGCTATTATATACTGGAGATCTCATAAATGCAACTAAAATTTACATATTTTGAAAAAAGCAGATTTGATAAATGCAACTGAAATTTACTTATTTAAAAAAAACACTGGAACGACATTTTTTCAAAAATATCCTCGCCAAGTACCACTGAGCTCTGGGGTCCTGGAAGCAGCTGTCGGCTCTGGCTCGATAGCCGGCTCTGCTGGGCCGAGCAGATGCCGGCCGAGCCTAGACCCTGATCAAGACTTGGCCCTGCCGGCCGCCGTCCCGGCCACCGCCTGACTGGCGGCAAACGATTTTGTTATGCACGCGTACGTACTCATCATGCAAAACAAAAACTCGCCGAGGAAAGTATCTATACACGTCGCACTCTCTACTGTTGAGGATTCCAGGAGTACGAGGAATAGTTAGTGGCAAATCCTAGGGCATCAATCTTTATATATACATGTAGGGGTGAGATAGAAGAAGACCCATCGGCAGATCGGCTCACAGAATGGCATCAAGCAGCACGAGCAGGGAGGAGCGTTGGAGCCTGGCCGGCAAGACGGCGCTCGTCACCGGAGGAACCAAGGGGATCGGGCGCGCGATCGTGGAGGAGCTCGCCGGGTTCGGCGTCCGCGTGCACACATGCGCCCGGAGCGACACCGACGTGCAGGAGCGGCTGCGCGGCTGGGACGCCGACGTAGACGCGGGGCGGCTGCGTGGGCGCGTCACGGCGTCCTCCTGCGACGTCTCCGTGCGCGCTGACAGGGAGGCGCTCGTGGCCGCGGCCCACGCCGAGCTCGGAGGGAGGCTGGACATCCTGGTCAACAACGCCGGACAGACCTTCTTTAGTGACGTGGCGGGGACCACGGCGGAGGACTACGCCCGCATCATGGCCACCAACCTCGAGTCCTGCTTCCACCTCGCCCAGCTCGTGCACCCGCTTCTCCTTCTCCCCTGCGGAGCGGCCGGCGGCGGAGGCGTGGTGGTCAACGTTTCCTCCATCGGCGGGATCACCGCGTACCCTCTGCTGTCGGTGTACTCGGCTACCAAGGCGGCCGTGAACCAGCTCACCCGTAACCTCGCGGTCGAATGGGCGCGCGACGGCATCCGCGTGAACTGCGTCGCACCGGGAGGCGTCCGGACGGACCTCCTCGACAGCAGCGACATCCAGCTTGGCTCGAAGGCCGCAGGGAGGATGTGGGAGACCGAGAGTACGCGCATCCCTTTGGGCCGCATAGGCGAGCCCGAGGAGATCGCATCGCTCGTCTCGTTCCTCTGCATGCCGGCAGCGTCCTATATGACCGGGCAGGTCATCTGCGTCGACGGCGGCCGCACCATAGCCGCCTAGGATATGACCGGGCAGGCATAGCTGCTTTTTTTTGGGTATCCTCGGCCTATGGTGTGTGCATTTACATGTCTTCCTTCAAATAATCTTCATAATTCACGGTATGTCACAGCTAGATCAGAAGGAACACGGGGCAAATGCAGTATGGTAAAGCTCATGTGTGTCTAAGACATGTAAAAAAATGGTAGTGGATATTGTATGGAAGTATGGACTCAATTTTCAGTGAATGTGGCCTGTAAGAGGCGAACATATATGTATCTTGTCAAGCTTCTGAAATCCTACTGCATTTACAAAACAAGTGCATGTTATTTGTTGACATTGTAAGGACCACAATAATTTCACTTTTATGTTAATAAAAATTTTAAGAGACATTTTTTCTATCAAAACCATGAATTTTTCAAAAATATATGAAACTTTAAAAAAAAATATGAACGCATTTTTTATAAAAACTGAACATTTTGTTTTTTTAATAGTAATACTTGTTTTATGTGTAATTACCTCTATAAGAACATTTTTAATTTGAACGGATTTTAGAAAATAACAACATTTATCTTATTTAAACATTTTTCCAGTAAGAACATATATCTTATTGAATGTTTTTTTAATAAGAACATTTATCTCATATGAACGGTTAAAAAGAACAATTATCTTATTCGAACGATTTTTTAATATGAACATTTATGTTATCTGAACGATTTTGTGAACCCGTGATTTTTTTTTTGAAATCATGAACGTAACTTCTTTGAACCCTGTAAACATTTTTTTGAACTCGTTTACATTATACAAAACTCTCGTGTTAATTATTTCTATACCCGCGAACATACTTTTGAGAATCCCGAGATTTTCGCAACCATGTGAACATTTTTTCCGTAAACACAATGAGTATTTTCGAACCCCCGTGACTAATGTTTGAATCTGCGAATGTTGTTTTTTAACCCGTGAACACTTTTTTTGAACTTGTGAAGCGTTTTTCAAACTCGTGATTTTGTTTTGCACGTGATGTGAACATTATTTAAACCTTGAATTTTTCCCTTTCTCCTCCCATAAAAATGAACAATCAGAAAAGAAAACATAATATTAAAGAAAGAAGAAAAAGGAAAGAAACCAAAAAGGAAAAAGGGAGAAAAAATAAAAAAGGAAAACCAAATGGGAAAACTACCGGTAAAGAAATGGAAACATAAGAAACATAAATCATGAAGAAACAGATACCAAAAAAGGAAAGAAAAAACCGGAGCAAACATGATTCAGCGAGAAGAAACAAGAAATGGAAACATAAGAAACATAAATCATGAAGAATCAGATAGGGGCTTGGGACCTGCCCCGCTAGACCGACTCAGCGAGAAGAAAATATGATGGTCAATGTCAATGCGTGTGATTTCAATTCTTTTGACAATCGAGTTCTCTCCATAAGGTCAGGTGTCGATGAGACGCGGTCGTGTGATTTCAAAGATTCGGCATGAACTTGTGTGCATCTTGTGTGGATCTAGAAAAAACCCGAAACTTGTCTGTATCTTGTATACCGTGAATATTGTATGGAACTTGTGTGATCTTGTGTATAAGTTGATAGCTTAGTAAAAAACTAATGTTGAATAATGTATGAAACAGAGCCATTCACTAATTTTGTTTTATGAATAATGTTAAATCTAGTGTGAATCTCTGTGAAAACAAAGCCATTCACAAAAATGGAAGAAGTGGAAATAGGGGCATGTAACTGTTGAATTTGGTGTGACTTAATAGTTTGGTGTGAAAGAATTAATTAGTTGTAATACACAATGAAACATCATTACGTTTCTTCGAATATGTACAAAAACTTGAGGCAATGCGAACGAAATCTAGTATAAGCAAGAAATGCGAGGGGCGTCGTGTAAAAATATGATGGACCTTAGAATTGTCCTGCATAGAGCTAGGAGTGGAATTTTGTATAAAGTTTTGCACGAATCTGCAAGAAACTGACGGCACATATATTGTCGGGAGGCAACTTGCATCTGTAGTTGCATTTCAGTCAGCAACAGCGACTATAAATCATACATGCATGCATCGGTCTCATATTGTTGTACCTGATCCTAGGGCCCGTAAAGGTGAAGAAGGTATGCCGGCCAATCCATCTCATAGATGACGCGTTTGTTGTACGTACAATCATCGCAGCTATTACGTCCTCGACAATTGACCTCACCGCAAAGCTTTTTTGTGTAAAATGTAAGGTTAGAATATCCTTCCTTTCGATACAATTCCTTGCTCTCGAGATCAAGAGTGAACGACTCAAGGCCAATCTGGATGAGCATGGCACCTCTGTTCTCGGCCGGCTCGTATACAAGCTCAAAGCACAACCAACCTCCCGCACCATTATTGGATCCACGATCATCCAATAGTTCTTGCTTCCTCCAAAGATCTAGCTTGTTGACACCGCTTTTATTGACAAACGCGAGTTTTCCTCTGACGGTGCATGGAAACGGTGGCTGTAGCCATTGTTCGACTTGGATCGGGATCTTGGTTAAGGAGATTGCGTGTTCTGGGTCTGTGCCTATGTCAAGTGTGAAGTAGCTTGTCGCGTCCCTGTACAGCCAATGAACTCTGCCCTCGGCGACGGTGCCAGCCCGTGGCCCCGACATGGTGAGCCTGGAAACCTGCTGGGGGCACTTGATGGGCGCGCTCCATCTTCCAGTGACGGAGGAGTATGAGTGGGCTTGAACTTGTTTGTCATAGCCGACGGCGGTGAAAAGCACCTGAAACGCCGGATGCCGTTGGTGGTCGTCGAGATCAGAGGCGGTGACAAGGGCGTGGCCGATCACATTATACCGCCGCTGTTGGGGTCTATGCTCAGCAGGGGCGGTGGGACGAGATGGGTGCTCCGCTCGCCAATGATGGGGTGGCACACGGCCAGATGGAGCTTCCGGGAGTCAACAGGGACTGCTCCCTCTCCACGGGCTCCGTCGGCCCGACGGAGGCCACGAGCTGGGAGAAAGCCCGTAGGATGAAGGAGGCGCGCCGGCCGTAAGCCCACCGCGTCAGGAAGGCCCCGTCGCCGAGTACGCGCAGCCACTGCCTGCACGTGCCGGCACAGCGCAGGAGGTCCACGGGCTCTGGCAAGCGGGAGAAGATTTCGCGGAGGACGTCATCCGAGGGGAGCCCGCCGGCGCCGCGTGCCGTGGCCATCAGGCTCTGCTTGTGCTAGGGCTCGATCGATGTGGATCCTCGTGGCTGACGTGTGGAATTTGTAGAATTAACCACGAACGTGTATCCGAATTGTATACGAAGGCCAATTCGTTTACTAGACGATCGAGCAGCACACCGAGAGTCGGAGATAGCATGTACCGCTAGGCTTGTAACCCTTCAAAGAAATAGATACTCTTCATCCAAGTTACTCCCTCCGTTCCAATTTAGTTGACTTGGATTTGTACAAATATGAATATATCTATACTTGTTTAGTGTCTAATACATCCATATCTAGATAAATGTGTGTCAATTAATTTGGAACGGAGGGAGTATATTGCAAGGCTGGATACGAGCCTCTGTCCATAGCTCTTCGTTGTGTGCTTGCTAGTGGATTCGATCAGCTAGTCATGCTAGCCTTGTACTGTAGTTTCGGATCAACGGAAGAGTTAAACAATCAATGTCGTGCTGGATTGTTGGAGGTCATATTGGGAGAGAGGATAAATAGCTCCCGACCTACATGGAACACATGTTTTTAAAAAAATAGAAAAATGATATTTTAAAGTTTCGAAAAATCAAGAAAATAATCTCATATATAGATAGTGTCGAGATATATAAGCGTGAAAAATCCTAACATAAAATTTGTATTTTGGACCGCATAAAAAAGACAAATGGGGAAATTTTCAAAATTTTGAAACTATGTATTGTTTACAACCGATCCAGCCATTTGTCGTTTTTGTGCAGCCCAAAATAAAACGAATTATGAGATAAAATTTTGTACGCTTGTAGATCGTGACACTATCTGAATTTAAGATTTTTCCAGAATTTTTGAAACTCAAAAGTGTCGATTTTGATTTTTTTTTTCAAAAGACGGGCTCCATGTAGCTCGCGGGCCTTTTGAAGTTTCCAGTCATCTTGTGCGGATCACATCAACGAGTCACCTTGGCTTGGGCCGTGGGCCAGATCCGTGACTTCGGTGCATACCGGCTGTGCCGGGGAGGGCAGTGTCTTCAAGCATGGTCAGAGAGGGGCTCCCCGGGGAGTGGCTTGATGACATGTCCCTAGACCTCCCGGCATCGGCTATATGGAGCTTCTCGACCTTGCCGATCATCCGGTGGGGTTGTTCTCTCCCGTGAACAGGATGATGTCTTTCGGTGAGACTGGGACGCGAGAGGGGTTGTTCTCTCCCCTGACTTGTTTTTAAAATTAAAGTATTGTCAAAAAGTGAAGTATTGGCGATTAAATAGTTTGGTTTTCCAATACTCTGGTTTTTGAAAAACTGCGCTGCCAAACTAGGCCAAAATGTAGCCAAAAAAACCTAACATGCCAGGAATTATTTGAACAAAACATGCACAATACGTACAATTAGTTAGTTACCTGCAGCTGCGTGAGTAAGCAACACAGTACCCTCTTCATTGAAGTTATTAAACGGGCCACGAGCGGGTCCACCCTCACGTACTCCGTACTACGGAGTACATAGTATGTGTTCCTGAGGTACACGACTTAATTCACGAGGATCAATCAAGCCCTAGCCGGCCAAGATCGATGGGCATGGCACGTCGAGATGACAGCGTCGGCGCGCTTCCTGACGACCTCCTCCTCGACATCTTCGCGCTCGTGCCTGACTCCTCGGTTCTTCTCCGCTGCGCGCGCGTGTGCATACGGTGGCTCCACCTCATCGCGGACCCGGCCTTCCTCCGACGCGCCGGTGTCTTGCCGGAGGACACACCGGACACCTCGTTCCTGGCGGGCGCTTTCTACCAAGACGCTTACCTCTTCTCCTCGTCGGAGGTGATGTTCAAGGGCTCCCAGTGTCGGCCCAAGTTCAAGAGGCTCTACCCGTGGCCTGGCGCCGATTGGCCCTCGCGGTTTTCCGTCCCAAACCGCTACGCGCTGTACCGGGCGATGTGCACTGGCGATGATGGTTGGCCCCTGCGGTTTTTCGTCCCAAACCGCGACGGGATCTTCAACTTCGCGCTGCCCTTGGCGTCGTGGCGCGGGCTCCTCCTCGTGCGCATCCTGCCCACGCCGCTCCACTGGCGGGAGCTCCATCTGGTGGTGTGCGATCCTCTGAACGGCCGCCATCGACGCGTTCCGCCGCTTACCTTGGTCGCCGACCCGAAACTGTGCGGTAGCGACGTCACCGGTTACGCTACCCTCACGGACGCACACCGGTCAGCAATCAAAGTGCTCCTTACCGCCGAAAACTCCGACGACGGACTCGTCTACGCCTACTCCTACTCCTCCGCCACGGATAGCTGGAGCGCGCCCATGAAGTGCTCGCAGGTCTCGGGGCTCACCATGTCTGGACCGCGCGCCGGGGTGGTTGCCCGCGGAATTGTTTACTGGCTGTATAGGGACGAGATGCACTTTTACGCCCTCGGTGTGAGCGCCGACGCCACAGACGTCTCCCTAACAAAGATACCCGCCCAGGTCGACCATGATACGCTGCGATTGCAGCCACCGTTCCCATGCATCGCTGGAGGAAAACTCTCATTTGCTATTGTCGATAGGCGAACCAGCGGCACCTTAGACCTCTGGACTAAGCATCACGACGATGATCAGTGGACGCGCTCCAGCATCATGTCCAAAGGGGCCCAAGGAATCAAAATCTTCGCCTTCGCAGAGACTAGAGGTGCCATTCTCATCCATGACGGCAACAACTTGTTTACCCTAGACCTCAAGAACAAGAAAAAGGAGACGGTAAAATGTACTACGTGGAATGAAAAACAGCTCTGCACTAGGCGCTACTACTACAGGTGTGATGGGTACAACAGTTGTCTACTCTGTACATACAATAGCCATGTGCTCTACGAGATGGATTGGCCTTCCTACATTCTGAACCTCTCGGCTGGGATGCTAGGAGGTACCTCATAGTTGTGGTATTGCATTTAGCTACGAGGTACAATGAAATGAACCAACATAGGTCAATTTATTTTTCGAAAAGGGCATGCACCCCGGACTCTTCATCAATCGATGTGTATAGCTTTTTTATTGCATTGTTACGGGCCAGTTCCAAACGTTATTTCAGTTCAACGATAATCACATAAGGTCGTCACATGTATCAATCTAAAAAAAAGAAAAATGACAAGTCAATTTGAAGAATCTCTACTATATAATATGACTAAGGGTGATGGTTGGTGGTACATCAAAAGACCAACAGAAAAATCCACCCGATAATACGTGAAAAGAATTAGAATCCCGATCGGATCAAAACGAAAAAAAAAACGTAGCCCACGGGAGAGAGAAAGAGTCTTGTACTGGCAGCAGCCCGCGAGATCCCCGGTCACCGACAGCTTTCGCATGGGCCTTGTAGCTGCTCTATGGCCCAAGCAACCAAGTGGGCCAGCGGGAATTGCATCATCTTTTTTAATCTGCGGATCCATCCTCAAGACAGTGCAAGTCAATGCATGCACAGTCAATGCATGCACAAGTTGAGACAATCCATCTGTACCTTCATATACTGGGAGTACGTGATTGCATGGGGACTGGCTTAGATTGGAGACAAAAATATATCGAATTCACTCTTTGTTTTAATCGTAAGTATGTAGGTCTGCTTTCCTACACCTAGCGTAAAACGTTTTTATGACTTTATGTACACCTCTAAAATAAATCAAATGATGCGAACCTAAAACTAAAGTGAAATATAATATGTTTCAGTGCTAAAAATTACATCATATCTGTTTTCTAGATTCGTGAGCATGTACACTTTTGTTTACATTTGAAATCCATGATTAATTAAGATTTTGTGTTGCCCCGTAGCAGCGCAAGGGCATTTAGCTAGTCAACATAAGATTCTATTAGATCCTATATATTGTCAAACCGCCACCAGCACAAGATGAAGAAATCCAAGAAATCCCGCGCGATCATTTTCAAACTTACTCAAAGACGAACTGGTCTATAAAACCGAAAATGTAACAAGTGTTTCATACGAAATCCGCGGTGAACTTGTTTTTTTCATGAAGATCACCACAAACACCAAAACTATGTTATAGCCTCGATCGTTGGCAACATACATTTTGAATCTACGCAAAGAGTTAACGAAACTTTACAACGTTACAAAGAGCTTCAGGACATTATCGCTATTATTGGGTTGGATGAATTATCGGAGGTTTTTTTAATCAGAATTATCAATTTATTTGCTGTGATTCTATGTTCTCCTTTTTGAAATAGGAATTCTCAAATTATTAAAAAGGAAAAATATATCTCAAAAAAGTCGATAATGATCGAATGAAAATCCCAATTTTCTCTTTATTATATCGTTCACATACATATTATTCTTTTCTATGAATTAGAATATTCGTCCGAGCCATATCACATTGAAAATATATGAGAAAACCACTATCAAAAGCCACCATATATAGCTGTCTTACATCTTTCGTGATCAATTTATCACCATGATAACACCTCATCAATAGTAATAATATATTAAAATCCTACATGCATGCATCCCCCTCACCTGCTTGTTGTACCTCCTTGGGTCCATGAAGGTGAAGAAGGTATGACGGCCAGTCCATCTCGTAGAGAATTTTGTTGTACGTACAATTAGCACAACTGTTGCGTCCAAGGCAACTGAACTTGGTTAAAAAGCAGATTGCGTGTTCCGAGTCGGTGCCTACGTTAAGTGTGTAGTAGCTTGTGGCACTGGCGGAGCTTCGTTAGGGCCGACCTGGGCCATGGCCCGCCCAATTTTTTTGCAAAATAATTATTAACTGGCGGAGCTTGTGGTCCCTCCGTTTGCTTTTAGTTTGTGTTTTGGCTTTTTCGAAATTTTCCCATTTAGTTTGCGTTCTGATGTTGATTTTCTAATTTGCCCTCCACACTGGCGCGCGTGCAGCAGGCCATGCGTGCTTTTAATTGCATTGGAAGCGTAAATCGACCAGTGCATGCATGGTTTCCACCGGCGGGTGTGCATGCATGAATTTAATACACCAGGGACAAATTAGTCCATACAATCTGTAATTTAGCTCATCGCTGGCCTACCTAGGTATCTGTGCTTTGGCTAGAACGCAAACTAAAAATAAACGGAGGGACATGTAAGGCGGCCCAGCCCATCAACAAATTGCTTCTTCGCTCGACTCCTATGGTCTCCCAGAATCCCACACTCCTTACGACCAGTCTTTTCTCACGACAGAACCATGTCCATGGAGATGGCTAGGTCTAGAGATCTGGACATGATTTAGATAATAAAATAAGGGGGGAAAGGGGGAATCGGTGAAGGGCATCAGCAGCAGCTAGCTGCCATTTGCAGCCAGGGTCCGGCCACTGGGCATCGCTGCACGGGCACGGCGCATCGAGCCGGCAGCAAGTCCAACCGCCGGCAACCCCCACGAATCGAGCCCTATTTTTCTCCAATTCCCCTGGCTTTTGGTTGGCAATTTGATAGCATGGAAGATTGCATGGCCATGGGAAAGACAACTGAGAAAAGAATTGATTTTGTCTTGAAAAGAAAGAGATGACATTAGTGACAATCTGAACAATTTTATGTTTTATCATCTCCTGGCCCGCCCAAGAATTTGTTTCAAGCTCCGCCACTGGCTTGTGGTGTCCCTATAGAACCAGTGCACGGTGACACATGCGACGGTGGCGGCCCGTGGCCCGGACATGGTCAGCCCAGAAATTAGTTGGGGGCATTCGATAGGCGCGCTCCATCTTCCCGTGGCGGAGGAGTAGGAGTAGACGCGAAGTTGTTTGTCGGAACCGGCAACGGTGAAAAGAACCTCAAATGCTGGATGGCGTTGGTGGTTCCTGTCATCCTCGTCACGGTGGTCTGCGGCCGTGACAAGCGCGTAGCCGATCACGTCGTCCCCATTGCTCTTGGGGTCGACGTTCAGCGGGGGCGGTGGAACGAGTCGCGTACTCCGCGCGCCGATGAGGGGGTGGCACATGGCCAGATGGAGCTTCCGCGAGTCAAAGGGAGCTGGTTTGATGCGCAGGAGGAGCAGGCCGCGCCGCGACGCCAGAGGGTCAGCGTAGTCGAAGAGGCCACCGTCATTGGCGAAGAGCAGGGAGGGATCAGACGCGCCTAATCTGTTCCTCGGTGGCAGCGTGTTGATCCTCTCGAAGTGCGGCGGCCATAGGGATTGCTCCCTCTTCGTAGGCTCCGTCGGCCTGACGAGGACCACGCTCTGTGAGAAAGTCCCGAGGATGAAGGAGCCGCGCGCATGCCGCGCGTTCGCCCACCGCGAGAGGAAGGCCGGGTCATGGAGGAGGCGGCGCCACTGCCTGCACGTGTCGGCGCAGCGCAGGAGGTTAACAGGGTACGGCAAGCGGGAGAAGATGTCGCGGAGGACATCGTCCGACGGGAGCACGCTGGCGCCTCCTGCCATGGCCATCGGCCTGTCTCTATTTTGCTAGGGCTATGTATATAGTCAGGTCCAATATATGTCGTATTGCAGGCAAGTTAAGGTAGGAAATCGTAAAAAATAAGGTAGGAAATCGAGATAATAGCATAGAACTACCACTTTACACGCTAAATTTCGAAAAACTACCACTTTACGTTTTAATCGCACAGAACTACCACTCTACGCCTAATTTTTTGCAATGTGCGCACAATGTTGTCTAAACCAGGATTGACAGCGGATCTGACGTGCGGACCCCACCTGACAAAGCTGAGGTGGCAGCCCGCGTGGAACGTTTGCTATGTGGCAGCACACGTGGCCATGGGGCCCACCTGTCTGACAATAAAAAATTCTAAATAACCAACATGATGACATGGTAGTGGGGCCCACATGTAAAACCAATAAAAAATTAAACATCTCACAAAATAAAGAAGTCAAACGAGGTGCTCCTCGTCGCGCGCCGGCAGGCCAGAGCCGCCGCCGGCCGGAGCGGGGAGGACGGCAGAGCGCCGCCGTCTGCAGGCGCCTCCTCTCACGCGCCACCGCCGACGAGCCTGGCCGCCCTCGCGCCGGAGCCCGCTCGCGCTCCGGCGGGAGCAGAGCATCCTCCGGCAGTGCGCGCGCTGATGGCGTGAATCACACGTTTGCTGGGAGACCCCAAGAGGAAGGTATGATGCAATCTAGCAGCAAGTTTCCCTCAGTATGAAACCAAGGTTATCGAACCAGTAGGATCAACAACTCTTCTGAAGGTTGTCAACGGCGAAATATGATGCGGCGCAACACCAGGGATTCCGGCGCTGACGTGGACCTGCACACAACACAATCACAATACTTTGCCCAACGAAACAGTGAGATGTCAATCTCACCGGCTTGCTGAAAACAAAGGATTAAACGTCTCGTGTGGAAAATGAGTATTAAATTGCAGAGAATGAAAAAGGAACAGTTTGCAGTTTGTGGTTGTTTAATCAGTTTAAAAGAATGGACCGGGGTCCACAGTTCACTAGTGGTGTCTCTCCATAAAAGATAACTAACATGTTGGGTGAACAAATTACAGCTGGGCAATTGACAAATAGTGAGCGCATGACAATGCATAAACATGGCATGATGATTACTATGGTATTTAATTGGGCATTACGACATAATACATAGACCGTTATCCAACAGCGTCTATGACTAATAATCCACCGCCGGGTTGTCATCCGAGTCCCCCGTTGGTATTAAGTTGCAAGCAACGGATAATCGCATTAAGTAAAGCGTGTAATGTAAACAAACACATATGCCCGTGGACATAGCATCGTTAGGTTACCCCTAGTGGCAACAGCACATCCACAACCTTAGAACTTTCTGTCACTGTCCCAGATTAAATGGAGGCATGAACCCACTATCTAGCATAAATACTCTCTCTTGGAGTTACAAGCATCTACTTGGCCAAAGCATCTACTAGTAACGGAAAGCATGCAAGATCATAAATAACATAGGGCATAGATTGATAATCAACTTGACATAGTATTCAATATTCATCGGATCCCAGCAAACACAACATGTAGCATTACAATAATATGATCTTGATCATGTAGGGCAGCTCACAAGATCTAAACATGATGGCACAAATAGAGACAACCATCTAGCTACTGCTATGGACCCGTAGTCCAAGGATGAACTACTCACGCATCACTCCGGAGGCAGGCATGGCGATGTAGAAGCCTCCGGTGACGATTCCCCTCTCCGGCAGGGTGCCGGGAAGAGGTTCTGGACCCTCCCGAGCTAGGGTTGACGGCGGCGTCTCTGGAACTTTTCGTGGATTTTGGCTCAGGCACTTAGGGTTATTTTCTCGGGGGGAATAAGTAGGCGAAAGGGCGGCGGCTGGAGACCCCCGAGGGGCCCACACCACCCAGGGCGCGCCAAGGGGGGCGCGCCCTGGGTGCGTGTGGCTCCCTGGTGGCTCCTCCTCTGTTGCTCCTTTGCTCCATCTGGTGTCTTCTGGTAAAATAGGGACCCCTGAAGTTTCGTCCAATTCCGAGAATATTTCCAGACTAGCTTTTCTGGAATACAAAAACAGCAGAAAACAGGAACTGGCACTTCGGCATCTTGTTAATAGGTTAGTCCCAAAAAATGTATAAAAGTGCATAAAGTAGATGCAAAACATGTAGCAATTGGTATAAAACAAGCATGGAACATCAAAAATTATAGATACGTTTGAGACGTATCAGCATCCCCAAGCTTAGTTCCTGCTCGTCCTCGAGTAGGTAAACGATAAAAACAAAATAATTTTTGAGGTGACATGCTACCATCATAATCTTGATCATATAATATTGCAAGGCACATGTAAATGAATGAAGTGATCCAAGTCAATGGTCTATAATTTGCTACCAAATAGATAATGAGTAAACAATGAATCACACAAGCTAAACGTTTTCATGAATAGTACTTTCAAGACAAGCATCAAACTGTTTTGCATAGGTGTTAACTCATAAAGCAATAGTTTCTAATAAAAGGTATTCAATCAACACAAAGGAAGAATTAAGTTTCAGCATTTGCTTCAACTTTCAACATATTTATCTCATGGATATCGTCAACACAAAGTAGTATAACAAGTCCAATACGTTGCATATAACCCATGTTGTAACAAAGTTGACACTAGTGTTTGCTTGTGGAAGACAGAAAGAATAGGAAAACTGACTCAACATAAAAGTAAAAGAAAGGCCCTTCGCAGAGGGAAGCAGGGATTAAGTCATGTGCTAGAGCTTTTAGGTTTTTGAAAGCATATAGAGATTGCATAAAATATTTGATACTCCTCCCAACCTTGCTAACACAAGCCATGGCTAACCGAATCCTCGGGTGCCTTCCATCAATCACATACCATGGAGGAGTATCTATTTTTGAGAGGTGTTTGTTAATTGTCAACGAATGGTAGCGGGTGATAACAGTATTCTACCTGTCAAACGGACTTTTAAGAGCGGCTCCCATAGGACGTTATTTCTACCAGCAAGGCAGATCATCCCTTTTCTCTTTGGTTTACACACATGCAGATATTTCACTGTGTTGTCATTGCTTACTGATGAATCAGGGCAAAAGTGTGAAGAGAATTAATGGTTAAAGTTGTAATTAATTGGGACTGGGCACCCCGTTGCCAGCTCTTTTTGCAAAATTAGAGGATAAGCGGATGTATATGCCGCTAGTCCAGGTGTAAAAGTCCATTTGACAACCAGAATAAAGAATAACCACACTAATTCCTCATGAGCTGGTAAACATTGACACAAAAAGGGAATAATAACATTTTGAATAATTTAAAGGTAGCACATGAAAAATTTACTTGGAGTGGCAAGGAAATACCACATATAGGTAGTTATGGTGGACACAAATGGCATGGATTTTGGCTCAAGGATTTGGATGCACGAGAAGCATTCCCTCTCAGTACAGAGTTTAGGCTAGCAAGGTTTATGTAAGCAAACAAGAATATCAACCCGTACACCAAGTTTTATATGACAAACATATTGCAAACGTTATAAGACTTCATACCGTCTTCCTTGTTAACCAAACCCGTTTATTAGAAAATATCTAGACCTTAGAGATACCACCGATGCAAACCAAATTTTCAACAAGCTTTACGGTAGTTCTTCACTAATAGGCTTAACTCATGTGATGCACAAATTTAATCATGATCTACTTGTTAACTCAAAACAATTGACAAGCATCAAGTTATCCATATTAGTGATCTACAAGATTAAGCAAGTTTTTCCTTATACCAATTACCACATGCAACATTTTCGGAACCAACCAAACACCAATCAATTTATTTCAACACTCTCCAAATAGATATAAGTGAAGCAAGAGAGTACTTTCTACAAAAGAAAGCTAATAGCTCTGAAAAGAGATACATGAAAACAAGAGCTAAAAGCTGAACAGCGCTAGATATGAATACTCAACAAATATAAGTGAAGAATAGGAGTATTCTCATGAAAAAGCGGAGCGTGTCTCTCTCCCAATCAAGAATGCTAGGGTCCAGTCAAGCTTATTGAAAATAAAAGACAATACTGAAAATAAAAGCACACAGACGCTCCAAGAAAAGCACATATGATGTGAAAGAATTAAAATATAGTTTCACTAGAGATGACCTGATAATTTGACGATGAAGAAGGGGATGCCTTGGGCATCCCCAAGCTTAGACGCTTGAGTCTTCTTGAAATATGCTGGGGAGATCCATGGGAGCCTCCCCAAGCTTAAGCTCTTCACTCTTCTTGATCCTATTATCATCCTTCTCTCTTGACCCTTGAAAACTTCCGTCACACCAAACTCAAAGTAAATCTCATTAGAGGGGTTAGTACTCAAAAATTTTAATCCACTGGTTCTGTTGTGACACATTGCAAGAACTCAATAAAACATTAGCTACAGCCCTCCATTAGAAAGCCTTGCCTAAAGCCCACAAGAGACAATGCAAAAAACAGAGACAGAATCTGTCAAAACAGAACAGCCAGTAAAGATGAATTTTTTCGAGGCACTTACACGCTCAGATCAAAAAACTTTGAACTAATGAAAGATTCAGACATTCATAAAGATTACGCACAAAAATTTCAGATTTTTTCAACAATCTGGTGATTTAGGATTTTCGTACAGTGGACAGCAAAAATCTGTTTCTGCGCAGCAATCAAAATTAAGCATCGTCTTAACACTAGAGGCTACTCTTGGCACAACAATGCGAGAAAATAAAGATACAAAGGAGTTGCTACAGAAGTAAACAATCTCCTTGACTCAATAAAAGAAAAATTGCAGAAATAAAAATAATGGGTTGCCTCCCATAAGCGCTTTTCTTTAACGCCTTTTAGCTAGGCACAAAGCATGCATCAAGTATTACCAAGTGAAGAAGCATCAACATTGTAATTTGTTCGAACAATAGAATCATAAGGTGGCTTAATCTTCTTCCTAGGAAAGTGTTCCATACCTTTCTTGAGAGGAAATTGATATTTTATATTCCCTTCTTTCATATCAATAATAGCACCTACAGTTCTAAGAAAAGGTCTTCCAAGCACAATAGGGCATGATGGATTGCATTCAATATCCAAGACAATAAAATCAACGGGACATAATTGTTGTTAACCATGATAAGAACATCATCAATTCTTCCCAAAGGTTTTTAATAGTAGAATCAGCAAGGTGAACATCCAAGTAACAATTTTCCAAAGGTGCTAAATCAAGCATATCATAAAATCTTTTAGGCATAACAGAAATACTAGCACCAAGGTCACACAAAGCATTGCAATCAAAGTCATTCAATTTAATAATAGGCTCCCAACCATCTTCTAACTTCCTAGGGATAGATACTTCACGTTTCAATTTTTCCTCCCTCACTTGTATGAGAGCATTAGTAATATGTTTAGTGAAAGCCATGTTTATCTCACTTGCCTTAGGAGTTCTAGCAAGCTTTTGCAAGAATGTAATTACTTCAGAAAGATTACACCATCAAAATCAAAATCATTATCATCAAAGTAATGGAGTTATTCTCTTCCTTATTGCTAGAAATTTCAGCATCTTTATCAAGGACAGTTTTAGAGTTATCAGGCAATTTAGGACATTTTGCAATAGAAGTGGAAACATTACCAACACCAATTATCTTGCCATTAATGGTAGGAGGTTTGCTAACACTTGTGTTTGAAGCATTTTCAGAAGTAGTAATAGTATAAACTCTAGCAATATTATTCTTTCTAGCAATTTCATCCTCTCTTTCCCATCTAGCATGCAATTCGGCTAACATCCTCACATTGTTATCAATTTTAACTTGTATAGCATTGAGAGTTTTGCTCTCTTTAACATCATGAGGCATGTTCTTTATTTCAACAAGTCAACATCAAGAGCAAGACTATCAACTTTAGAGGCAAGAACATCAATTTTCCCAAATTTCTCCTCAACAGATTTATTGAAAGCAGTTTGTGTACTAATAAAATCCTTAAGCATGACTTCAAGATCAGAGGGTACACTCTTATTATTGTTGTAGGAGCTACCATAGGAATTTCCATAACCATTGCCACTATTAGAAGGATAGGGCCTATAATTGCTATTACCAAAATTATTCCTATAAGCATTGTTGTTGAAGTTATTATTTTTAATGAAGTTCACATCAACATGCTCTTCTTGAGCAACCAAAGAAGCTAAAGGAACATTATTTGGATCAACATGTGTTTGACCATTTGCAAGCATAGACATAATAGTATCAATTTTAGCACTCAAGGAAGAGGTTTCTTCAACAGAATTTACCTTCTTACCTGTTGGAGCTCTCTCGGTGTGCCACTCAGAATAATTAATCATCATATCATCAAGAAGCTTTGTTGCAGCACCCAAAGTGATGGACATAAAGGTACCTCCAGCGGCCGAATCCAATAAATTCCTTGAAGAAAAATTTAATCCTGCATAGAAGGTTTGGATGATCATCCAAGTAGTCAGTCCGTGAGTGGGACAATTTTTAACCAATGATTTCATTCTCTCCCATGCTTGAGCAACATGTTCATTATCAAATTGCTTAAAATTCATTATGCTACTTCTCAAGGAAATAATCTTAGCAGGAGGATAATATTTTCCAATAAAAGCATCTTTGCATTTAGTCCATGAATCAATACTATTTCTAGGCAAAGATAGCAACCATTCTTTAGCACGTCCTCTCAAGGAGAAAGGAAAAAGTTTCAGTTTAATAATATCACCATCTACTTCCTTGAGCTTTTGCATTTCACAAAGTTCAACAAAGTTATTAAGGTGAACAGCAGCATCATCAGTACTAACACCAGAAAATTGCTCTTTCATAACAAGATTTAAAAGTGCAGGTTTAATTTCATAAAACTCTGCTGAAGCAGCAGGTGGAGCAATAGGTGTGCATATGAAATCATTGTTGTTTGTGCTAGTGAAATCACACAACTTAGTGTTCTCAGGAGTACTCATTTTAGCAAATTAAAAACAGGACAGAAAATAACAAGATGCAAGTAACTAATTTTTTTGTGTTTTTGATAATTGAAAGCAAACAAGATAAAATAAAATAAACTAAGCAAGACAAAAACAAAGTAAAGAGATTGGAAGCGTGAAACTCCCCTTGCAGAAGACTGCTGTCTCCCCGGCAACGGCGCCAAAAAATGCTTGATGGCGTGAATCACACGTTCGTTGGGAGACCCCAAGAGGAAGGTATGATGCATCAGCAGCAAGTTTTCCCTCAGTATGAAACCAAGGTTATCGAACCAGTAGGAGCAGCAACTCTTCAGAAGGTTGTCAACGGCGATATGCGGCGCAACACGATCCCGACGTGGACCTGCACACAACACAATCAAATACTTTGCCCCAACGAAACAGTGAGGTTGTCAATCTCACCGGCTTGCTGAAAACAAAGGATTAAACGTCTCGTGTGGAAAATGAGTATTAAATTGCAGAGAATGAAAAAGGAACAGTTTGCAGTTTGTGGTTGTTTAATCAGTGTAAAAGAATGGACCGGGGTCCACAGTTCACTAGTGGTGTCTCTCCATAAAAGATAACTAACATGTTGGGTGAACAAATTACAGCTGGGCAATTGACAAATAGTGAGCGCATGACAATGCATAAACATGACATGATGATTACTATGGTATTTAATTGGGCATTACGACATAATACATAGACCGTTATCCAACAGCGTCTATGACTAATAATCCACCGCCGGGTTGTCATCCGAGTCCCCCGTTGGTATTAAGTTGCAAGCAACGGATAATCGCATTAAGTAAAGCGCGTAATGTAAACAAACACATATGCCCGTGGACATAGCATCGTTAGGTTACCCCTAGTGGCAACAGCACATCCACAACCTTAGAACTTTCTGTCACTGTCCCAGATTAAATGGAGGCATGAACCCACTATCTAGCATAAATACTCTCTCTTGGAGTTACAAGCATCTACTTGGCCAAAGCATCTACTAGTAACGGAAAGCATGCAAGATCATAAATAACATAGGGCATAGATTGATAATCAACTTGACATAGTATTCAATATTCATCGGATCCCAGCAAACACAACATGTAGCATTACAATAATATGATCTTGATCATGTAGGGCAGCTCACAAGATCTAAACATGATGGCACAAATAGAGACAACCATCTAGCTACTGCTATGGACCCGTAGTCCAAGGATGAACTACTCACGCATCACTCCGGAGGCAGGCATGGCGATGTAGAAGCCTCCGGTGACGATTCCCCTCTCCGGCAGGGTGCCGGGAAGAGGTTCTGGACCTCCCGAGCTAGGGTTGACGGCGGCGTCTCTGGAACTTTTCGTGGATTTTGGCTCAGGCACTTAGGTTTATTTTCTCGGGGGGAATAAATAGGCGAAAGGGCGGCCTGGAGACCCCCGAGGGGCCCACACCGCACCAGGGCACGGCCAAGGGGTCAGGCGCGCCCTGGGTGTGTGTGGCTCCCTGGTGGCTCCCCTCTGTTGCTCCTTTGCTCCATCTGGTGTCTTCTGGTAAAATAGGGATCCCGTGAAGTTTCGTCCAATTCCGAGAATATTTCCGGACTAGCTTTTCTGGAATACAAAAACAGCAGAAAACAGGAACTGGCACTTCGGCATCTTGTTAATAGGTTAGTCCCAAAAAATGTATAAAAGTGCCATAAAGTAGATGCAAAACCCTTAGCAATTGGTATAAAACAAACATGGAACATCAAAAATTATAGATACGTTTGAGACGTATCACGCGCCATCGCTGACGAGCCTGGCCGCCCTCCGCCCAGCTGCATCTGGGGACGACATTCTCACGGTGAAGTCCGTGGGCGCCGACCGGGCGGCCGAGCTCCGGCGGGAGCAGAGCATCCTCTGCGGCCTCACTCGCCGCATGTCTTGCGCTGCCTGGAGTATGCGCCCGGCGGGTTGCTGGTCGACGAGATCAGGCGGTGCGACATGCTGATTAAGTACGCGCCCGGCGGGTCGCTGGTCGACGAGATCAGGCGGTGCGGCGGCCGGTGCGAGGAGGGCCTCATCCGATCCCGCGCGCGCGACATTTTGAGTGGGCTGGCGCACGTGCACGCCGCCGGGGTCGCGCACTGCAGGACGCCGGGGAGCGGTGGACGACAGAGCAGCTGCTGGAGCACGAATTCGTTGCAGCGGCCGCAAATGCCGTCTCTTCGTCCTCCAATTCCGAGCGGCCAGGGATCACCGAAAAGGGCATGTTCGTGTTGTCCGCGGGCAGCTCGCCGGCGACGGCGAGGTCAGAGGTGGGTGCGGGTGGGGGAAAGGACGAGGCTGGCGAGCCCCAGCTGTGCGACGCAGAGGCCGGACGGTAGCGGCACGGCGAGGTGGACGGACTCCGGGGACGACTAATCCGGCGGCCCATTTTTATTTATTTATTTATATTTATTTTAAATATTTCTATATTTATTTTTTATTAATATTTTGTTTTTAATATTTCTATATTTATTTTTTTATTGTCACACAGGTGGGCCCCACGGCCACGTGTGCTGCCACATCAGCAAACGTTCCACGCGGGCTGCCACCTCAGCTCTGTCAGGTGGGGTCCACACGTTAGATCCGCTGTCAATCCTGGTTTAGACAACAATGTGCGCACATTGCAAAAAATTAGGCATAGAATGATAGTTCTGTGCGATTGAAACGTAAAGTGGTAGTTTTTTGGAATTTAGCTCGTAAAGTGATAGTTTTATGCTATTATCTCTAGGAAATCTCAAGGATCAATTTCTCCCATTAATTTCAACGATAAATTACTCTGGCTCAAACCAACGCGGCAAACACAAAATTTACAAACAGATTAATCTAGTATATTACTCATTCGACTATCCTTATAGAAAACTTTTTATTTACATGCTAAAATTTCTTTCAGCCATGATAATTCATCATTTTCCTTATTTACCTATAATTTAAGGCATATCGAAAAATTAGCACAGTGCACTTGATTTTATACAACTCATTGTTGCGCATGGGTTGCTCTATTATCTGGCTCATTCCGACCACGGATGCCATTGCTACTCAGAAAGCCGGAGTACCACTGGGCAGATAGCCTGGCTTGCCGTGGCCGCGCCTCGTCGTCGAAGTCGACACGGTGCCGGCCGTACCCTGACTTGTATCCTCCCAGGAACTCGAAGATGTCCAGGAAGTTCCACGCGAAGTAGCCTTTCACATTGGCTCCGTTTCTGCAGAGAAAAAAAGGAACTGTGTCATGGCAACTGAACTCTGAAGATTTTCCGTGAAGGCCTCATTCTTGGCGAATTTGATTGAGCAACTGACCTTAATGCCGCAAGTGCGCCTCCTATGTAGGTCTTCAAGTACTCGACCCTGTCGGTGTCGTCGAGAGTGCCATTGCTAGATGCTTTACCTGTGGAGAAGGAAGGACATGGCAGAACAGAGATGTGTGTCATCAAACGTAATGGCAATAAACATGGCCAAGAATTCAACAAATACTAGTTAATCAAGAATTTGGAGATTGTGTGATCAGCAGCTAGATTGACTTGCCATTCTCTTGTACATATATGGGAAGCCCTCCGTAGGTTTCTGTCAGGTACTGCAGAACAAATTGTAATCCTTCTGGGTCGTTTGGATAAACTGATGGGAGATACTGCACCCAAAAACAAAACGTTGAATCATTTTTTCACAGCTTTGGAAATGAACACAATTAAAGTATCTTGCTCAACTGTATAAGATTCAACTTCAGATTATATATTTCAAGTAGGAGTATAACTTTAGGATTCCTAATCACTACTTCATGTTCAGAACAGCTGAAGCCAGTAGCATCTTTGACAGACAGTAATGGAAACTTTTACCTCACTTGTTGCCGGGTCTGTTCTAGATCCTGCGTCACAGAAACAAATATACTGTCAGCACTCGGACCATACATATTCAGTAAATTATATAAATATATACTCCCTCCGACCCGAAATTTGTGTCGCCTAGTACAGTTTGTGCGACAGTTTTTGTGGACCGGAGGGAGTATCCAAAGCGTCTGACATATTCTGTCGTCAGTATATTCGTTACTACATATTTTAACTTGTATTTGCTTTAATACATTGTGTTATATAATGAACTAAATTCATGAACGATGCAGCAATATGCCTATGCAGATATAAATTTGCTTACCTCTCTGGTTAACCGACATATCTGCTGCATAGTTGCGAACACCTTCCTTTAGAGGGCGATCGTTCACGTAGACAGAATAGTAATGATTTATTCCTATGAAATCGATAGCGCCCTTAACGAATTCAGATTGGGTTTTTGTGAAAGTTGGAAGTCGAGACCCAACATTTGTCTTCATCACTTGTGGATAATCCCCAAACACCAAGGGTTCTAGTGTCCTACAGAGCAACACAAGTTTATTGGTAAGCTCCATGTTTGTTGCACATTGAATTGTAGAATCCAGAAGCAAAGAGACAAAACAACATACCACCCAAACATGAAGTCCTGATATCTCTTAGTTGCTGCTAAATCCAGAGTAGAGTTCGTCAAAGGGTAAGTCCAAAAGGAGTAAACATTTATGCCAACAACTCCCTTTTGCACGGCCTACACCAAAGACTCATTCTATGAACACACAAATGTATTAAATCAAAGGGAAGTAGTTGCATATGAAGCTTTTGCCTTTGTTTCAAAAAAATATTTGCATATGAAATTTGTTTCTGTACATGAGTTCTCCAGTATGAAATCAGAATATATACTCATATACAAACAAATTGTATTGTTGGAGACATTCTAATGAAGTCTATAGTTAACCGATACTTTCTTTACGATATTATTTAATATTACTGAGGTTTCTAAATTAATCTTATATGACAACATAAATCCTAATATTTTACACTAAAAAATATTAATTAATGTGCTGCCATGCTAGCAAAAGAGGTTGCCGAGATAACTCACTTGATATTTTTCCCTGTAAAGTCTAGTAGCTGATGCGTGTGCCAAAATCATGTTATGAGCTGCTATGTACGGTTCCACTGTTGAGTTCCCTGCAGTACATTTTGTTACTCCAAAAGGATCAGAGCAACGTCCGGGTGCAAATATTCCACTATCGTACGATCCGATTGGGCCGACATTAGGTTCATCTATGGTAGTCCAGTATGAAACTCTGTCTCCAAACTCTCTGAAGCACACATCTGCAAATTCTGTGAAATCGTCCCTGCATTTTTAGTGCCACCAGTGAGGAATTGTCACTAGGAAAGTATAAATCAGATAATTAGTTTCACAGCATTTTGCAGAGGCCACGTCCATGATCTATATACTCTAAACAAGGTTGATTGTTTTAAGAATCTGATCACCACAAATGAAAAGTTACACAGGATCTTACACAATTTTAGGGCTTAACCATCCTCCATACTCATCATCCAAAACTTGCGGGAAATCGAGGTGGTAAATCATGACATGGATTTGAATCCCTAATAAAACACAAAGGCCACAGAAGCTCAGACAGTGGAGAAAGTGCAGTGGTGTTTGCCAAGTATGATTAGATTTTTCACAGCCTCATCCCGTACATCATTGTGTTGGAAGATGAGCTATTTTATCAGTATACAGCTTACCATGTTTCACAAGATCGTTTATAAGGTTGTTGTAGTACTCTAACCCTTTAGGATTGACAGCACCCCTCCCACCTGTACGTAAATGCCAATTTTAAAGCAGAGATCTTTTTAATTGTGTTTTATGTAAATCACTCGTCCTGCAACGTAAATATCGTGAATATATTATACCTGGAATAAGCCTTGACCAGGAGATGGAGAATCTGTAAGCCTCGAGGTTCGTGTCAGCCATGAGCTTGACATCCTCCTGAACAAATATCAGTCGCTCATTTGTTAGTAGTAGTCCAAAAGAAGCAAGCCTGAGAATTCCTTGTGCGGAATGCTGGCCACGTAAACCATGAATACCTTGTACTTGTGATACCCGTCAGAAGCGACATCGCCCGTGCTTTTGTCGGCAATTTTCCCTGTCAGTCAGAGTCAAAATATGTGCAAAAAATATGCCTCACAGGCAAGGATTGTTTGTTAAAAACATGCACAAAACTGAAAAGTGGTCGGTTAATTACCTGCGTGAGTGAAGGTGTCCCAGATGCTTGGGCTCCTGCCATCCTCGGAAACAGCACCCTCGTACTACACGAGAGCAAAATTAACCAGAGCAGAGCAAATTAACCAAAGCAAAGCAAGAGAAGTACTCCTACTAGCTAGCAGCTGAAGCGAAACTGATTTACGGTTACCTACCTGGTACGCGGAGGTGGCGGCTCCGAAGACGAAGTCCGGCGGGAAGTCACTCCGCGCGAAGCCGCCAAGAACTGGGGCTGCGCCATGGGCGGCGAGAAGCAGCATCAGCAGTGAGAAGAAGGCCATGGCAGTGGCTGCAGCCAGAACCGTACGTTTGTCCGTGGGCTTCTTCGTAGCGGATAGAAATACGGGACTGTTCGAACTATATGGTCCACAGTTTTTTGTTTTTCGTTGAGAAAGGTCCACAGCTTATGTGGAGTTTCTCGGAAGAAGACGGGCGAGACGAGGAGTGATCGTGCTATAGGCCTGTAGCCCATTTTGGATGGTCACTGACTAACGGACATGTCACGGATCACCGTACTGGGCTCTACTACCTCTCATGCTGATCTCCAAGTACATGCCATCTCCCCTGTTATTTGTACTTCCGTTAGGTCTCTTTCTTGGATTTTGTACAATTGTTGCAAGCCAAGAAAAACAACGGCTTAGCCTTTAAGCTGTCGCTTTAAAAGCACGGTAGCTTGGTCATGGTGCCAAGGAAAAGAATATATTCATATGCCCTTCTGGCGTCTGTGACTTTGGGTCACCGATGTGTGGATCCCACATGTCAGTGACCGTCCGCCGGTCCCCACTTTAAATCGCTGACATGTTGGAATCACAAAGCGACGTGGTTTGAGCACTACAAAACATAGTAATCACGAGGATTCGATCATCCGGGTCGCTTCACGCATTTTTTTTATGCTGAACCGTTGCTCCCAGCATGCAAACACTACATCCTTCATGCTTGCTCACCGTTCCATGTGCTCTAGCACCAAGCACCGCCTCCACGAGCTCGGGGTTGGTCGGGTGCTCACAAAGTGCCTCCTCGACCGTCTTCCTTCTTCGCCCTTCCCATTTTCATGCAGTCCTGGATGAAGTCAAGCTCAAAATTAAGGCTTGACTTTTCCGTCAAGCTCAAGAAGACACATGAGTACATGCTGATCAGATATGGCACCGATGTGGTTCCAGTATGCAGGATTCGTCACTGGCGAGCCCGATCTGACGAAGTCGGTGCTCCACAAAAGGTTAGTTTTCATGGATGGGTGCTTTTTAAATGTTGCAAAGTCATGTGAGTTTTGCTATCAATGCATAAGCGAGATGCCGCAATGATTATGGGCGTCTGTTGCGAATGTTGTGTCAATGCTCCAAATGATTTGTGAGCAGTTGCAAACACTGTCCTCTCATGTTGCATACATATGTTTACTTTTGTTCGGGGATTTCCTCCATACTCATATTTTTGTTGTATTGATGTTTTGAAATGTTCTGATGCTTTGTACCTTTTTAACCCACTCCGGGATGAAATGTTGCAACGATGCTTCTATAACACAAAAATTGGCTTCGTGGGTGAGGGATATGCTGCTCTCTCGAATTTTTACGACATACGATGGTAGGGAGAGGGGAAGATTTTTTTGACTAGAACAGTGAGACGACGCAGAGCACTTGCACATGATAGTTACCCAAATTTTTAAATGTTCACAATAATTATGGAATACTGATCGCATGGAGAAACATATGAAGTTACCAAAATAAGAGTATCAAATACGCAACTTCATGTGATTTTCTTTTTCAAGTATACCAGTTGTATGTGGCGCGCCCAACCTCAAGGTGTTTTCGCATGCCACGAATTTTATTATTCCACCTTTAAATTGGAGTACAACCAACAACAGGTGTCGCCCAAACCTTTTTGACCATATCTTAAATTCAAACAATCAATTACAAGTTTACAACATCGAATAATAAATGTCAATGTTCATTGAAACTATCTCTACTTTTTCGGTGCCAGAATCGTGGCATATTAAAACATTTTTCCTATTAAAATCCTCACCTATGAGAATAGGATGTGGGAGGTCTTTAGCAAGATTTGCTAGTTCACTGAGAAATGTCAATTTTAAATTCTTCCTGGGCGGAATCATACACAGCCACCAAACTTCAGATACATTTATCAACCTTATTATTCGGAAGATACAGTTTTAAAGATAGAGTTTTATATGAAACTCACCCTCCGAACAGTCAACATATTGGACCTGACTTTAATTGAGTCGATGTGTTCCGCCCAAGATGACCTCCAACAATCCAGCACGACCTGAACTTGATCGATTAACCCTTCCGTTGATCCGAACCTGCAGTACAAATCTACATATGCTATGTCTGACTCGGTGTGCTACTGGTCTACAACACGAACTGATATCCGTATACAATTCGCTACAAATTCCACAACCGGGATCCCGGACTCCCCAATGTCCCCATAGCACAGAGCCACGAGGATCCACATCGATCCAGCGCTAGCACAAGCAGAGACCGATGGCCATGGCACGCGCGCTCCCCCCGGACGATGTCCTCCGCGAAATCTTCTCCTGCTTCCCGGACCCCGTGGACCTCCTGCGCTGCGCCGGCACGTGCAGGCAGTGGCGCCGCCTCCTCGTCGGCGACCCGGCCTTCCTCAAGCGGCAGCGCGCCTCCTTCGTCGTCGGGGCTTTCTCCCAGCTCGTGGACCCCGTCAGGCGGACGGAGCCCATGAAGATCAGGACGCAGTCCGTGTGGCCGCCACACTTCGAGAGGCTCCACGCGCCGCTGCCGTATGAATCAAGATCGTCTGACCTCTCCTTGTTCTTCCCCAACGACGGCGGCCTCTTCGACTACGCCAACCCTCTGGCGTCGCGGCGGGGCCTCCTCCTCCTGCGCATCAAGCCCATGCCCTTCGATTCGCAGAATTTCCATCTGGCCGTGTGTCACCCCCTCATCGGCGAGCGGAGCACCCATCTCGTCCCACCGCCTCCGCTACACGTAGACCCCAAGAGCCGCGGGGATGATGTGATCGGCTACGCCCTTGTCACGGCCGCGGACCACCGCGCCGCCTCTATTCTGGACCTTCAACAACGGCATCTGGCGTTTCAGGTGCTTTTCACCGCAGTCGGCTCCGACAAACAACACCGCGCCTACTCGTACTCCTCGGCCACAGGTAGATGGAGCGCGCCTATCCACTGTCCCCAGCTTTTCGGGCTCACCATGGCCGGGCCACGGGCCGGCACCGTGCACTGGCTGTACAGGGACGCGACAAGGTACTGGGACGCGACAATCTACTACACACTTGAAGCAAGAGCAAAATGACGATCATGGCTGCAATGGTGTGGGAAGTTGGCTGTGCTCTGAGCTTATGTACGAGCCGGCCGAAGACATAACCATGTTTGCCTTTCTAGAGAGCAAAGGTGCCATGCTCATCCAGCTGATTGGCCTTGGATTTTTCACTCTTGATCTCGAGAGCAAGGAACTGGATCAAATGGCGGGATATTGTAGACTTACATGGGGCACACGAAATTTATGTGGTGAGTACATGTGCCGAGAACGCAACAGTTCTGGTGATTGTACATACAACAAACGTGTGATCTACGAAATGGATTGGTCGTCATACCTTCTTCACCTTTATGAACACAGGGAGGTACAACAAGGTGAGGAGGATGCACCTAGGATTTGAGTAGGAGTATATTATTACTGTAGTATTGGTGAGTCGTTGTTCATGGTGATGGATTGATCACAAAAGATGCAAGACAAGTATATGATGGCTTTTGATACTTACGGAGTGCATTGTAACACTTACACCGCTTTCTGATGTGGCTCTGTTATTTGCAACGTATAAATGATTGCACTTCTTCTAAGTAGGGAACTCGTGTACAGTAGGAACTATCAATGAAGATTTTCAGAGCAATGTGCAAAAGTAAAGACAATTTTATTTTAATAAAGAAAAGTAAGGACAATAAGATAATCTAAAATACAAATTTATTTAAGGTTTAAGCTATCAATTTAAGTATCAAATGTCAAATATGCAAGAACCAAGAGACTCCATAACATAACTAAAAATCAATTTCACGTCTTCAGTGAGGAACTTCATAAACACCAATCTGAAGCCTAAAATCCAGGGTACAATCAGTTCTAGGACAGTACCTACTGATTGAGGTTGCCTATAAAAATACATAGGAAATATTAATGGAGTATGAATAGAGAAGCTAAACAGGCTGCTGCTTTTAGCTTCTGATTCCTCTTGGCCTCTTCTTTTCTCATTGTTAATGATTACATGAGTCGTTGTACCTCTAAGATTATGATGCTTCTTGATGATTACACAAGATAAACTGATCGCAGCAATGCAAACAATTCTTGTAAAGCACTGAATGGCTATATTTGGTCCATGAAGCTGCCATCCTACCACAAGTTACAAAACAAATTTGCAGCCGTTACAAGCTAGCTTTGAAAGGCATTTGAGCCCATATGGAATTTGGAACCTGAATTTCATTTTATCCAAATTACAGTCCACATTGCAAGTACACTGATTTCTCATGGCAAGGCATTAGTTTATGGTTCCAAAGCACGAATCACTCCATCCAGCTATACCTCCATTGATATAGACGATTTGAGTCTTGAATTCGACAAGAAAAATCTCTGTTCACAGGCCTATTTCCTTGGACTCGCTTTACAAAAGAAAAACTAACTCCTACTCTTGATGTGGTCAGAGCGATTTGGTGAACGGAACGGGGAGTGAGTGCTGAGCTATATTTTTTAGGGAACTTGTTTGCTAAGCTTTATTGATTCAGAATATTCATGGGTACAGTAACTTTGTCGTGGGGCACACCAAAGCCCATCCTTCCCTCAGAGCAGCATCAGACACATCTAACAGGAATGGAAAATATCAAGTCTCATCATTTAACTAGACTTGCTCCTAAAATTCAGTCTAGACCTCTAGCTTTTAGATGCTTAGGTTCAGAAGAATGTACAAGTAGAGATGTTCTCTCCCAGATCAGCGTGTTTCCATTCACGCTCCTTTCTGTAAAATGCACCTAAATGAATAAAAAAAATATGTTAAAAAAAACCCAAACAGGGCGGCCTATGCCCATCGACGACGAAACTTAGCAAAACTATGAGCTTCCTAATTGTTCACCATATTCTCATAAACAAAATTACAAGTATGAAAAGGTGCCGACAAGCTCCGACTTGATGTCGTCTGTGACCTAATTGCAATCCGAAAATACCTTCGGGTTATTGAGCTCAAGATCATTTGCAAGCATCAGAGCTTTGCGACGCGCCGGAGATTCCATAGTGCCTGGATCATCGATCCCGTCAAAAGCTGAAGATCCAAGGCAGATGATCTTCCACCATTACCTGAAAAAACTCCATCCACACTAGTCTTGGCCGAACCCACTGGTGAGGAGTCCATCTGCTTGATATGTTAGCACGCAGACGAGAAGGTGTTGTGACAGGTTTATTCAGACAACTGAGCTCCTCTAGCTAAAACCCAATAAAATAATGCGCCAATAAAAGTGATACACATCTTCGTGGTTAGCTTTTCTACGGGTAGTCAGTATCGCCCAAAGCGTGACTACCATCCTTGTAAATTCATCAGATTTAAGAGTGACATTCATAGTAAACAGCCAGGACTTGGCGTTAGGCTCCCCGTTTGCACTGATGTGTTCGATGAGTTCTTCATCTGAAAGTGCCCACACGCACCGTGACATCTCACAATCAAGAAGATAGTGGCACAAAGAATCCTCCGCCCACACTGAGGACACGAACTTGTAGTTGATATATTCCGGCGGTGGAGAAGATCGGATGAGGGGGGAGTGCTGAGCTGAGCCTGAGCGTCGCTTCTGTATAGGCGAGGGCACGACCGACCACAGCAAAATAGTTGGGCCGGAATATGGGCTTCTCGGTGGTTCCTGGTCACTGTAGCGTTCCCACAGCCCACATCAAACAGTGTAGTTTGAAGCCCAGGAAACTGGCAAGGGATGTTGGCTTCAGAACAGGAGAAGTATGTAGGACTGAAAATGCAACTTTATTGCAACTGACGGAAACACACGTACACATATTGATGTATACACATATTGATGTTGATGATAAGTGTCATCAAGATCCAGGTCGTTTTGTTGTTGTGCATCACAGATTGACCAACAAAATGTTGTGCATCACCATCTGTAGTAAGACTAGGAGATTCTTCTCGATGTGAACTTATATGAGTTTATAACAGCGCACACCCTTTACCGAAAATATGCCATTAATATTTTTGAACGATTAGATCTTAATCCTAAGGCTCACACACCACCATAACTTGGGGCCAGGTGGCTACAGGTCAGCCATTCCTAAGTGGCTAGACATGGAAGATAAACTCGTGGCTGCAGGTTTCACTCCACAGACATACAGCTGGCCCGAAAGGTCCAAATTCTGGTTGTTCGCGCATGGCGCAACGTTGAACGAGGAAGGGAAGATTGTCCCGAGGGTTGAAAAATACAAGGCAACAGTAGTAGCCATGGTCCCAAAAATTGAAGATGCAATAAAGGAAGTTCTAGCGGGTACGTGGGAACCCTATAGAGAGGAAGACGAGCTGGCACGGGCCCTAGGGAAACCTGAACACTGGGGACGTTTACGAGGCTTACCCGGCGGTGCCACCTTGAAAAAACAGTATCCGCAGCACGCTGACACTTATAGAAGCCGTGCAAGAAAGAAGAAGCAGGGTGAAGAGCGGATAGCGAATTTGGAACGCCAGATGAAGCAACTCATTAATGAACGCCAGGTGCAGCAGCCCCAAGATCCTGAAGTCGTGGATGCTCGATCTCAGCTTAGAAGCAGCGTGGGTTCCACGCAACTAGAACTCGATGCTCGCTACCCCGTGGATGATATCACGGAACCGACACCATGTGAGCTACATACGCCTGTGAGCAACATATCCATGAAGGTGGCGGTCGGCTATGCTTTACCGATTGTCGACACAGCAAGCTACCATAATGGTGTCATTCATCCTGGCTATGCTGTTGTCGGGGTGGATGAAATTGTGCCGGGATCGGAATCATTGGCTCTTGAGATTCCTGGAGGTAACGGTGAGGAGGCATTGTGCGATGTCAAGGGTGGTTTCGTCCAGTGGAACAAGAAATACATCAAGTTCTCAAAGCCACCGACTCAGCAAAGCCCACCCTGCCGGGGTATCGATGAGACACATCCATCTCCGGCACCGCGTGACAGGGACCCCACACCGGAAAATAATCTAGAGGACCATCTCAGTCAGCAAAGTCCATCTCCATCTCCATCTCCGGTACGGAACCCCCCACCGGAAGTGTCCGTACCGCTTAAACGGAGAAGGCGCGCGTCTTCCCCGGTCAAGAGGCGACCTGCTAAAAGGGCCACAACGCCTGATCTGAGGCAACCTTGGCAGAAGACTCTTGACCAAAACGAAGCAGCCATCGAGGAGCATAATAAATCATTGTTCGCACCGAAAGTGCCGCCGCCAACATTTACCGAGGGCTATACTGCAGCGGCTTGTCATAAAGTCATTGACAACTTATATGTCCCTCCAGAGAAGCCGCCATCTGACTATGTCCGTTCTATTCAGAAGTCATATGACGAGGTGACGGCGGCGGAGGCGCCGAAGAAAGGTGAACAAGACGCAGAGTCAGTCCCGCCGCCGGCGGCAAACGAAAAACAAGCAGCACCATCGGTCCCGCCGGCGAAGGAAGCTACAAAAGCAGCACCATCGGTCCCACCGCCGCCGAAGATAGGTAAACAAGTTCCCCAGCTCGGAGAACAACCCGTACGTTCTGTCCCCCCGCTAATTGTCCCGCCGCCGACGAACAAAGATAGTCGAGTTCCCCAGCGCGGAAAACAACCAGTACAATCTGACCCTAAAGAGCCGATGGTGTTTGACATAGAGGTAATCCGTCGTCTTGCCGCCGAAGCGCAAATGCCTATAGATGAATATGCTTCGAGATTGAATTTTGAGACTGCACCACCAGCTCCTCCAGTAAGAAACTTCGTTCCGGGGAAAGCTTTGGTGCAAATCAGGGGCCTTCCAACAAAAATGCGTACTCTGCATCAATGGTACATGAAAAATGCAAAGAAGACATCTGCTATCGTTCTGAAATGTAGGGAAGACGATGAGCACTTCTTAGAAGACTACAATCACACTGTTACGTTTAGCGAACTTTTTCAGCTATACAATCTGCGGGCACTCGACAAATCTATCATGAGTTCCTATTGCCTGTAAGTGATTTATTTAAGTCTTTACCTAGTCTCGTTCATTGTTTGTAATTATTCTCACTTTAATCTTTTGTGTGCTATATTATGCAGATTGAAGATGCTCGAGCTCAAAAAGCTGAACCAGCATGACATTGGTTTCATTGACCCGGATAAATATAACGAAGAAACCATAATAAATCCCTTGTATAACAAGAACACACCGGATGATTTGCTAAGGGTGTTCAAGCGATACCGCGACAAAAGAACTATATATTGGCCTTACCACTTCGGTAAGTTTTAGTGTCTTCTACACATTCTAATTTGCTCACCCGATGTTAAGTTTAACTGATGAGTTATGCATGACTGTGCCCAGCTACCACTGGATTCTTCTTGTCATTAGACATCACGAAGGACTTATTCATTCACTTGACTCATTGAGGTATCATCCTGACACTTACAGGAGTTGTTTCGACTTACTAGCAAGGTACATTCATTTCTTACCGCCTCTGTCATTCATATCTTGATGTCAAGTCATTAACGAATAACTCATTTGTGAATGTTCTTTGTCGGGCAGAGTTTGGGAAAGGTTTCGAGCGGAAGATCCTGAAGGTGGGTGGCGCCAAAAGCTGGATTGGAAGTTAAACCAAGTAAGTACTGCTACCTCTTCGTCCACACAACATTTCTCATGCATACTTCATTATTGTTGACTGAAATCTATTCTTGTATAGTCTTGCATGGAGCAACCAAAGGAAACTGAGTACTGTGGATTCTTCGTTTGTGAGTATATATATGTATTAGTCACCGAGAAATGGAATATGAGAAAGGATGCAGAGTTGGCAAAAAAGCGCGAGAGGCTACCACTCGACCACCGCTTCAGAGCAATTGGAGAGGAATTGGCGGGATTTTACCTTTCAGAGGCCTTACAGGAGAAAGGAGAGTACTACGATGCTGAAAGCATGAAATCGTTAAAGTAACTTGTTGTTTTGCTTCAACTCTTGTACTACGATAACTCTTGGCGCATCAACGAACTCTTGTCTACGATCTTCAAGTATTACTTAATTTAATTGTATGTGTTATAAATATGTGCATCGACTTCATACGACACGGGAACGGTTACCACATCGAAAACGTTACGGTTATCGTAACGGTAACCGTCACGGTTACCGTAACGGTTACCGTCACCGTAACCGTCATCGCAACGGGAAGGGTTACCGTTACCACGGGACACAGGAACCTAGCTATAACCAAACCCCGGCATATATAAACTCTAAACCCTGCAATTAAATCAAAAAAAAAAAACCAAAACCCTTTGGTCCCGGTTGGTGGGTCCCAACACCCCACGTCCCCCTAAAGCCCACGTGGAGGGACCTCTAGTCGCGGTTCGGAATCCGCCGCGACTAAAGGGTGGGGGCTTTAGTCCCGCCAGCCTAGTCGCGGTTGCCCAACCGCGACTAAAGGTCATCTGGAACCGCGACTAGAGGTCATTTTTCTAGTAGTGGGGTGCTTATCGCTCCATGCAAATAGCGTCAGGGCTGCGATGTGCAGGACGGGTACCACCAACAGATGATACATCAAGTAGAGAGGAGTGACAGCCACAGTAGCTCTGGTGTAGAGGATGGCGAATGCCTTGCGAAGCCAGCGCGGCAATTCTTTCTCGGCGATGGGCAAATCAGGTAGAACGTCATCCACCGTGCAAGCTCTACCTTGGTGTATCAGGTCATTGATAGTCGCTAGCAGTGGCATGTCTGATAGTAGTATCAAGAGTTTGTCTGCCTCCGTCATGGCCACCAGTCTGTGACGCCGCCTCCGGCCCTCCTCCCCACCTCCACCTTGGGTGGTTGAGAGACTGAAGCAGCTGCCCTCCTCGAACAAGAATAAGAGGTTCAGGCGTTGTGTCCACTTGGAAGGCTTACTTGTTCCACGCACCCACGCCGACACGGTCAGCCTCCTGATCTTTGCACTGTTGAGAGCGAACGGCTTCTCGCTGAAGCTAGCCACCCCGACGACGAAGAGAAGGACCGCGGTCACCAGCAGCCTCCAGTCGCTGGAGCTGGGCCACGACTTGCAGAAGGCGTAGAGGGCGACCGAAACCTGGGACACCAGGGTCACAGTGTGCCTCGTGCAAAGCTCGTTGTCTTCGATCGCGTAGGCGGTCATCTCCTTCTGCCCACCCAGGTGGATGAGGAGGATGGGAGCCCACAGTACCTCTAGGATGCTGCTCGCAGCAGCTTCAGATCTGCTGCTGCCCCTTGCGTGCCGATTGAAGAGGGTGGCGAGCGCGTAGATTGCGACAGCGTCGCTGGAAATATATGCCAGCCAGATGCACTTCCTGCAGAAGTGCGGGATGCTGAATTTGCGCATAGGGGCAGCCAGCAGCAGGAACCACTGGAGGCCTAGGCTGCCCAGGACGAGGATGCGCAGCTGCCAATCGTCCCACCATTGGACAACCCTCCAGATATCATGCATCTCTCTCTCTCAGTATGTGTAACTGTTTACCGCAACAATCACGTAGTCACTCAAGGATATATATTAAGCTGCAGGAGATGTTGCCATCATGCATGCTTGTCAAAGACAAAAAAAAAGATAAAGTAAGCAATGATCTATACCTAATAATAAAAGCATTAAGACTTCTTCTCGTACGTCGTTGAGATTGCCCTTGAAGTTGAAGAAAATTACCCACCTATGGCACCTATAAGTCAGAAAAACTGTTCGCTATGTCGTATGATTTTTTCTCCTGATCAGCAAATCGTCGCGCGGGCAGACGAATTTCTCCCGGGAGCTTCGGCCCTCTGCGTCGCATCTCGAGAGATCAAAGAGAGTAGAGATCGGTGAGGGCAATGGCTGCACCGTCCAGCAGGATCTGCTTCAGGTTTGCGGCCGCGCGTACGAGCTGCTGAAGTTGCACGAGGCTTCACTACTGGATCAGGGACCTAACTCCTCGCTGCCTAACTATAACGATGAAGGTGTGGGAGGCGAGCTTGAGGTATACCGTGACTATCTATGCACGGACGCCGGGCAGACGAATTTCTCCCGGGAGCTTCGGCCCTCTGCGCCGCATCTCGAGAGATCAAAGAGAGTAGAGATCGGTGAGGGCAATGGCTGCACCGTCCAGCAGGATCTGCTTCAGGTTTGCGGCCGCGCGCACGAGCTGCTGAAGTTGCACGAGGCTTCACTACTGGATCAGGGACCTAACTCCTCGCTGCCTAACTATAACGATGAAGGTGTGGGAGGCGAGCTTGAGGTATACCGTGACTATCTATGCCCGATCGCCGTATGTGTCCCTCTATGACATTTAGGGAAGTGCCAAGCTTAGATTCAGTTAAGCGCCAAGCTTAGAACGACCACACTTTCAACCTGATGAAGGTGCTCATCAGGGAGATGCGGAGGGAAGTGCCAAGCTTAAAGTGGGCGTGGTGCAATCGTTATCAAGAACTATGCACGGCTGCAGATGTTTGATAGTGCGTCAGACTTGGTCTGAATCAACTTGACAATGTTTTGCCTAACAGGAAGATGCTATCGGTTAAGTACAACAAAAGATTGCAGCTTGGTTTTCAACCTGGCGAGGTCAAATTAAATACATTTGTTTTTTGATAAAGATTTAATATGTTTGTCAATGGTTTGTGCCAAAACGGGCATGCCAATTGTGACCTGAAAGTCATGAATTTGATTTTTCAGGAGGGTAGTGATCTAGATGTTTTCAAGTGTTCTAATAATGGACACCATGAAGAAGCTAAGTAAACCAGATGGTGGATAACACTTCGTTTCTGGGACTACCACCTTCAATACTCCCCATACAGATAATCGAATTACGGAGGCTTCCCGATGCTTTCACATGTAAGATTGTTTTCTGTGATCGGTTGTGGTGGACAGTGGCGGAGCTAGGAATTGAGATGTGTCGGGACGGACATTTAAGGTGCAAAATGTATAAGGAACAAAAGCAAATCTATCAAACAAAATAAGGGTGCAACAAAGATTCAAAACAATAAATTGGTGGCACAATCCAAATTTCCGCAAGTAGTGACACTGTAGGATTTTTCTGCTGATGCGCATTCTATAAAAAATAGAGAGCGAAAAGAAAAGCACGAAACAAGTTCTTGGTTACTAGATTCAAGATGCTATTGGCGCCTCCATCGTAGGAAGGCGTCGGCGGAGTCCTAAGTGTCGCCAATGTTGGAGAGGACGCTTATGAGTTAGAACGACACAGATTTTTTTCCTCCCGTTACAACGCATGGGCATTTTTCCTAGTAAAAGATAAAGTAAACATGCCATGCATATATTCGGATGGCACGCTCTCATGCATATATATGTGTGTACATGTACGGGCACAAGAGGGGAGGCAGGATGTGCTTTGCGTGTCCACTATAATATTCGACGTCCTCACAGGTTTGCATCCATGCATGCCTTTGCGTGCTATCATGATATTCAGGTTACGTAAAGGATGATGCATGCATGTTCTCTGCTCTACCTTTGCTTTATCTATAACTAGATCATTGATGGGAAGCGTTGCCGCGGCGCCAGTCTATTTTTGATGCGAGAATGATATTTAGTGATGTAAATTATGTAAATATTACATTTAGTAACTTTTTAGGGAATTTGTATATAATAACCCAAAAAAGTTTCATATTTAAATTTATTAATTTGATAACAGAAAAAGAGAATTTGCATGTACTAATGAAATGATAGATAAAATAAGAAAATAGAAGGAGCTAAGTGTAAGGTTGCTAGATATTTGTCCCACCGTTAGCATTATCTCTTACTTGGGTTTAAAAAAAGGCAAGAATGCTCTGTTCTTAGTGATACTACCATGGCACCAGGGCACTAGTCAATTAGGCCACTTCTGGCAGATATTCAGAGAAGTAGCTCCTTCCTGCCTAGCAAGATAGTACATCTTCACAGGAGTTTTAATGTCAAAGCCCATCATCAGGCTAGACTGGCACTGAAAATTCAGTCTAGAAACCTACTTATCAGATGTTTATGTCCATCTGCAAGTCAATGTCCAGCTAGGGACATCTCTGTAATCAACGTGGATCCGCTCACGTTGCTGTCTGTAAAATGTGCCTAAGGTAATAAAATGCCTCTTGTTAAAAAAAAGGGCGTCTCCTGGATTCACTACTAAACCGTACCGGTCCTATAAATTACACGGTTGGCCGTCGGTGCTGCAAGCCGGAGCTTACGGTGCTGATCATGCTTGTCGACCCAGCGGCAACGCCGTGGAAATGAACCTTTAATTGAATGGATAAATGATAAGATTATACAGAAATACTTGACACACAGGAACTGATCAGCTGGATTAAACAAGCTATGCATAGACTCATACTTGGAACGTGTACAGAGTAATTTGATGAAAGAAACGTCCCGATGACTAGCTCGTATTAAAAACAGAAATAGTACATGGGCAAGTCAATGTCCTTAAGCCCATAATATTATTTCGTAAGTTTAAGGAGCTTACGTCTAACTAAACACTGAACGTGTGAGAAATAATATTAGTGTATTTACCAAAACTTACGAAAACTATATAACATGTTTAGATCTGGAAGAGACAAAAGTTTAATTCCCGGAGACTAAAGGCAAGCTGCGTATACCACAATTGCTTTTGAGTAGTTTATATTTCCTTGAATGATTTATCTGCTTATCTCTGGTTTGTGGGAGTGGTTTATATTCCTTTGTGTTAAAATATAAATCATAGTCTTTCCCATCAGTTCGGACTTTTTGGATAGTTGGCTAGTACAACAATTCAATATGGTATCAGAGCCAGGTGGTCTCAAGTTCAAGCCCCGGCTAATGCACTATTTAATTTAAAAATAGTTGCGGCCTCCCATCTACTCCATGTCTAAGGTCTTATCCAGCTTAGACGTGAGGGGAGTGTTAAAATATAAATCATAACATTTCCCATCAGTTCGGACTTTTGAGATAGTTGGTTAGTACAACAATTCAATACTTTGAAATTAATTTCCATGTCTCTAGAGCTGCTCTTTTTCGTATATTTATCCCTTTTGGCATGTCGTATATTTGTCAACATAATATGGATCAGGTCACGAAGCGAATCATGTTTAGAGGTCCCGGTCATGGTGGACTTTATCCTCTTGTACCTGTTCCTACGGGGTCTCATAAGCACGCCTTCGTCACCATCAAGCCCACTTCATCCACATGGCATCGTCGTCTAGGACATCCATCTTCGTTTATTGTTCAACAAGTTCTTAGAAAAAACAATCTTTCGTATACTCCAGATATAAATCCTTACGTTTGTGATCCTTGTCAACAAGCCAAGAGCCATCAGCTACCTTATCCAGTCTCCACCAGTGTTTCCTCTGTTCCTTTGGAACAGATTTTTTTTCTGATGTATGGGGACCGGCTCCTGCCTCTGTTGGCAAACATCTCTATTATGTAAGCTTCATTGATGATTATACTAAATTTACTTGGATTTATTTGCTTAAGAATCGCTCCGATGTTTATCAAGTGTTTCTTAATTTCCAACAACTTGTTGAACGCAAATTTGGTCGTAAAATAATTACCATGCAAACTGATTGGGGTGGTGAATATGAAAAACTCCATGGTTTCTTTCAAAAAGTCGGTATCACACATCATGTCTCTTGTCCACATGCTCACCAACAAAATGGTTCAGCCGAGAGAAAACACCGTCATATTGTTGAAGTTGGTCTTTCACTTCTTGCAAATGCATCTATGCCATTAAAATTTTGGGATGAAGCTTTTCTCACTGCCACTTTTCTAATAAACATGCTTCCCTCCAAAGTTCTCAATCTTGCGACTCCTACTGAAAAACTCCTAGGTATCAAACCTCACTATGATTCTCTTAGAGTCTTTGGTTGTGCTTTTTGGCCGAATCTTCGTCCCTATAATAAACGAAAGCTTGTTTTTCGCTCCAAACGGTGTGTCTTTCTCGGCTATAGTCCACTCCACAAAGGTGTCAAATGTCTTGATATATCCACCGGTCGCGTTTATATATCACGTGATGTGGTTTTTGACGAAGGTGCTTTTCCCTTCTCGACACTTCATCCCAATGCCGGGTCTCGTCTTCGCGACGAGCTTCTCTTACTCCCTAACAATTTGTCACCTTCGGCTTCTACTAATGAGGGGTTGCATGATCATAATCACATGTTTGTTGTACCTGTCACTAACCCTTCGCAGGTGCACCTGAATGGTGCTGGAGATTCTCCTCAAAATTCTGTGCAGATTGATATATCGGACAGTGAAAATGATGCAGAAAATGACGAAACTGAGCAAAACTGTGCAGAACCTTCTAGTACGGATCCTGGAGCAAATTCCCTGACGCAATCAGCGTCGGATCATGCATCGCCTGCGCCTACGGGCAGCGCGACCCAGCAACAGCACACGGCGAGCCAATCCGAGCCCGCCACGTCATCGTCACATGCGCCCTCCGCAGCGTCGACTGCTGCCTCTGCGGCGTCTCCCACACGCGGCCACTCGCGCGCTGACGCGTCATCGACAGCATCTCCGGGCCCTACGTTGCCGACCGTATCTCCGGGATCCTCTGTGCCCGTTTCTTCTCCGAGCAGCTCCACCGGATCCTCTGCTCGTGCGGACAGTTCTGTGGCTGCTGACTCCACAAGATCTTCTGCGGTTTCTGCACCTGCGCCTCCTCCTATGCCTGAGCCGCGTACACGACTACAGAAAGGTATTCGTCAGCCCAAAATTTTCAAAGATGGTACAGTTCGCTATGGTCGCCATGGTTTTCTCACATCTACAGGTGAACCACAAAATACAAAAGAGGCCCTTAATGATTCCAATTGGAAAACAGCTATGGATGAGGAATATGACGCTCTCATGCAAAATAAAACCTGGCATCGTGTTCCTCATAGTTCTAACAAAAATGTGATCGATTGCAAGTGGGTTTATCGTATTAAACGACGTGCAGATGGCACCATTGACAGATATAAAGCTCGGCTTGTTGCCAAAGGGTTTAAGCAGCGATATGGCATTGACTATGAAGATACCTTTAGTCCTGTGGTTAAAGCAGCAACTATCAGACTTGTTCTTGCTATTTCTGTCTCCAGGGGATGGAGTCTTCGTCAGCTAGACGTCAAGAACGCGTTTCTTCATGGTGTTCTGGAAGAGGAAGTATATATGAAACAACCACCTGGATTTGAAGATCCTCACGCCCCTAATCATATTTGCAAACTTGACAAAGCACTTTATGGTTTAAAACAAGCACCACGGGCTTGGTTCTCTCGATTAAGCTCCAAGCTTCAGTCCCTTGGTTTCAAGTCTTCGAAGGCTGACACCTCCTTGTTCATCTCTCATCAGTCAGGTATCACAATATTTATATTAATATATGTTGATGACATCATTGTGACAAGTTCTTCGGGAGAGGCTATTTCCGCTTTATTGAATGATTTGCGCAAGGATTTTGCTCTCAAAGACCTGGGTGATCTACATTATTTCTTGGGAATCGAAGTTTGCAGAAACTCGTCTGGTCTTGTGCTCACACAGGAGAAATATGCACGGGATCTCATCTCCAAGGTTGGTCTGCGGGATTGCAAGCCAACCCCTACACCTCTCTTGCTCAAAGAATCATTATCTCTGACTGAAGGCGATCCACTTGGTCCTGAAGATAGTACAAATTATCGAAGTATTGTTGGTGCTCTACAATATTTGACGCTCACTCGTCCTGACATATCATTTTCTGTCAACAAAGTTTGCCAGTTTCTTCATGCACCAACTTCTGCACATTGGACAGCTGCCAAGAGAATTCTTCGATATGTTCATGGTACAATCAAACTTGGCCTTACATTTCAGCGCTCCTCCTCGACACTTCTTAGTGCCTTTTCAGATGCAGACTGGGCAGGTTGCCCTGATGATAGATGTTCCACAGGAGGGTTTGCGATATTCTTTGGTCCTAATTTAATCTCATGGAGTGCCAGGAAACAGGCTACTGTGTCACGTTCAAGCACAGAAGCTGAATATAAGGCTATTGCCAATGCTACGGCTGAGATAATTTGGGTGGAAGCATTGCTTCGAGAACTTGGCGTTCCTCTTCATGAACGTCCCTGCTTATGGTGTGATAATCTTGGCGCCACTTATTTATCTGCAAACCCAGTTTTCCATGCCAGGACCAAGCACATCGAGACTGATTATCATTTTGTTCGAGAAAGAGTTGCTGATAAGTCTCTTGATATCAAGTTCATTTCCAATAGCGACCAAGTGGCGGATGGCTTTACAAAAACTTTACCTGTAAAAGCTCTAGCTGAGTTTAGGCGTAATCTGAACCTTTGTCCAGGTTAAGATTAAGGGGGGGTGTTAGCGATGTAATATGAGTTGGATACGATATGGTGTAGTACACCAATCGTATCCGACACCGACTCCTGTACCGCCACATCGGGGGCTTTTCCCGATCCTTATTAACACGCACCCGATGCCCAGGAGGGTTATCGTTCCGCATAACATTGACACATATATCAACAAAATGATTGGTCATAATCATGGAAAGTGTGGTGTATCTAGCCTGAGAAAGCTTACAATCAAGAAGAGAGTGGCACCACGAATCCTCCGCCAACACAGAGGACACGAACTTGTAGTTGATATATTCCGGCGGTGGAGAAGATCGGATTTTTTTTTAGCGTGACCCGTGTATATTCAACAGAAGAGCAGTACAATACAACGCACATACACAGGCCTACACAGCCGGAACCGGAACACCAACACAACAGCTAAAAAGCTGAACCACCACTGACCCAGCCGCCACTTCGCACCGCCGGCGACGCCGCCGGAGAAGAGCAAACAAGGTCACCTCCAAACCTGGAAAGGGGAGCACCCCCACACAAGAAGAAAACCGCAAGAATCGTCCATCGTAGCACGCCGGAGCTTGACCCGTTGATCGAACATCGGCCATGGCGCTTCCTCCCCAAGATCCAGCACCGGACGCCGAGGAAACGGCGACCCCGCACCGGATCTGACACCATCGATCCATCTTCCCTGCGTTGGAACCGAGCCCGAGCTGAAGACGCTCCTGTACAAGCCCCTGGAATCTTCACCGCCCGCGCCGGAGCTCGCGCGAGCGAAGCGGAGAAGAAGATCCAGGACAAAAACCCACAGCTTGACCACCGCCGCTGCCTCGCCGGTCAAGCTCAGGCACCAAACCAACTCCACGACCTCCCCGGCGTGGACGCCGGAACGGGAAAGAGGGGGAGCACAAACGCCCAAACCACGACGCCAACGCCACCGTCCGCGAAGACGCCGCCCGGGAAACGAAACCAAACCTAACTATCCACACACGACGAGATCACGGAGCTCCCCTCCACCTCACGGCGCCGAGACGGCAACCAGAGGTGAAGGAGAGCGGCGGATTCGCCGGGAGAACCAAAAACGGTGGCCCCCTCCTTTTTCGCCTCTCTCAAACAGTGACAGGGAGAGGGGCTAGATACCTTGTGGAGAAGATCGGATGAGGGGGGAGTGCTGAGCTGAGCCTGAGCGTCGCTTCTGTATAGGCGAGGGCACGAACGATCAGAGCAAAATAGTTGGGCCGGAATATGGGCTTCTCGGTGGTTCCTGGTCGCTGTAGCGTTCCCACAGCCCACATCGAACAGTGTAGTTTGAAGCCCAGTAAACTAGCAAGGGATGTTGGCTTCAGAACCTGGTTGTTAATCAAACGGAAGTATGTAGGACTGAAAATGCAACTTAAATTCAAAAAAAAAAGAAAATGCAACTTTTTTTTTGAGGAGGATCCGACGCATAAATTAGGCAGCTCATTACACTTTTACAGAAAGGTCCAAAAAGAAAAGAAAATGCAACTTTATTGCAACAGACGTGACGGAAACACACGTACACATATATTGATGTATACACACATAAAGATTTTGATGATAAGTGTCATCAAGATCCAGATCGTTTTGTTGCTGCGCATCACAGATTCACCAACAAAATGTTGTGCATCACCATCTGTAGTAAAATTAGGAGATTCTTCCCGATGTGAACTTATGAGTTTAATAACAGCGTACGCCCTTTACCGAAAAGATGCCATTAATATTTTTAAACGATTTGATCTTGATCCTAAGGCTCACAAAAATGAATGAGCTTTAAAAAGATGTTTTGGGGGTATTATTTCAACTAAGGTAGCTATATGTTTGCTAGGTTAATTTCAGCAATTTTAAGTTTGATGTGCATTTCAAGAAGGTCCATGTTTTTCCCTGCAACAATATTTAGATCGGCCAAAAGGAAAACAATATGTTTTGTTACTTTAGTTTCCTAACAGATCAATCTTGCATCGATCGTCATCGACGAATGATCAAAATGCATGCATGTATGGTGCATCCGCCACATCATTTGCACATGGTTGAGAGGTGATGAAGGTAGGAGGGCCAGCTCATCTCGTAGAGCACACGGAGGTTGTTATATGTAAGGCTATAGCAAGGATCATCGCTGCCGGCCGAATGAACTGCAAATTCTTACACACCCCCACCACTGGCCATTCTCTCTCTTTACCGGCTCCATCTGCGTGCTCTCGAGGTCAAGAGTGAACATGCGAGTACTATTTGCAGACTGGACTAGCATGGCACCTTTGATCTCCGCAAAGGCATGGATGCCGGTTCCCCTAGGCACCATCTCGGGACGTTGGACGCATCTTAGATCAACTTGGCGCTGATGAACGTTGTCTTGCTCTTCCATGGTCCAAAACTGTGGCGTGCGGTTCCTTAATGCACTGTTAACAATCGACAGCTTTCCTCCTGCAACGTATGCAATCACTGATCGTAGCTCCACGCCACGATCATTGAGTTGGACTTGGATCGGAGTCTTGGTTAACGAGACGTGCATGGTGTCAGCGCTGACATTCAGGGTACACAATAAGCACCCCTGATCCCTGTAGACCCAGTGCACCATACCACGGATGACGACGCCATCGCGCTGCCCACACCTGGTGAGGCCGGCAGTCGGAGGGCACTTCGTCGGCGGGCTCCAGCTGCCCGTGGCGGAGGAGTAAGAGTAGACGTACATGAGTTGGTCGTCGGAGTGGACGACGGTGAAGAGAACTCTGAAAGTCGGCTTTCCCGGTCGCCGCTCCTCGTGGTCGTCTGGGTCGCCGCCTTGGGAAGGTCGGTGGGCGTAAGAAGCGCGTAGCCTGTCACCTCACCCCCGAAGAGCTTGGGATTGAGGTCAAGCGGAGGCGGTGGAAGCAGACGTGTGGCCGTCTCGCCGATGAGCGGGTGGCACACCGCCAGGTGGAGCTTCCGGGTGTCGATGGGTCTAGGCATGATGCGCAGGAGGAGAAGGCCGCGGCGCGGCGCGACGTCAAGGGCTCGGCGTGGTCGAAGACCCCGTCGGTATTGGGGAGGAACGAGGCGAATGCAAGACGTTCTGCTACCCCGGTTGGCTTCGGCGGGGCGTAGAGCCTGGCGAACTCCGGCAGTTGGTCGGGTTTTAATACGTTTTTGGTCTTGCACGGGCAGATGAGTTTGGCTACTTGGTAGAACGCCCCGATGAGCAAGGAGACGCATCGTGCGTTCTCCGGCAAGACTCCGGTGCGTCGGAGGAAGCTCGGGTCGGCGATTAGGCGGAACCACCGTGTGCACGTGCCCGCGCAGCGTAGGAGGTCGAGGATTTCTGGCGCCGCGCGTGTGAAGATGTCGAGGAGGAGATCGTCCGGGAGCTCGGCGGCGGTGGCGGCGGCTAGTCGCTTGCCCATATCGATCCTTGCTGCCCCTCTCTAGGCCGGCGCTATGCATCGCTTTCAATATGTGCAATCGCTATGAAGCGTGTACGTAGACACCACGGGACAGGTACGTACATAATATAGAGCCCAGTACCGAGAGATCTGATTGGGAGTCCTTGTTGTCTGTTTTATTATCGGTTTTGTTAATTCTCAGCTAGCTGAGAATTTGCTTAGCGCTCAGTCAACTTCCTGACCGTCCGATCGTTCTGCTTTGCGATTCGCGCTTGTTGTTGGGTTGGCCTGTTTGTGTAGTTTTTCTGTTGTTGGGCTTGTTTGTCGTTTTTTTCCTGCAGGTGCGAATCAAGTTTTCTGGGCTGGGCTCGGAGTGCTGTCCTGCGTGCCAGCTCGGTGTTTTTTTTCCTATCGATCAATGCACTAGGCTGGGTCATTGTTGCTTTATTGAGGTGCAAATGACGTTTTTTTTCTTCCTATACGTTAGGAATTAGTAACTGCACTAGTTTTGTATGATCCGACTTAACAAAAAATATATCTGTATTTTACTTTTATTTTTAGTGTAATGTGCCAAAGTCATTTTTTATGAAGGTAAATGCTCTCTTTTGTTGTAGTTTTTTTTTGGATTGGATGATTTAGAATTGTGGACTTTATTTGTGTTTGGTGATTTGTCTTTTTTGTGTTGTACGAAATTCACTTGGTTCAGCTCGATTGAGATTGATCAGACATAATTAGTCGATGGCAAAACAAATCGACAAACTAGGTTGTCACATGAAGGAATTAGCTACCCAAAATTTGAACGCGTTTGTTTAGATTATCAGCAGGTCTCGAGCTGAACATAGTAATTTTTTTCTCGTCAGTTTAAATTAAAGTACTAGTAGTAGTTGCTTGGGTTAAAAATAATCCGTTATGTATTGTTTTTGTGTCTTTGTTAAAAAATTGTGTCTTGTTTATTTTTTTGAATATATGTCTCGCCTTTTTTTAAATTACTGTCTAGTGTTAGAAGGCTTTTTTGTGTCAACAATATAAACTAGATTGTATGTGAGATTCACTAGGGAGATTATCATATTAGAGGAAGATGAGTTTTCCTCCATTAGAGGTCGACTTTTTTTATCTTTGCAGACTTTTTGCCATTAGAGTTGCAATTGAGTTCTCCTTTGAGCCAATTTGCAACTGCACTTGCAACTCAGATTTTTTCAACGCTATAAGCCAGTTGCAACTGCACTTGTAACTAATTTTTTCTGAGCCAGTTGCAACTGCAATTACAACTGAGATTCCCCGAGTTTAGAAGCCAGTTTTTCATCCGAGATGATTTTTCATTTGTGTTTTATTTTTCTACACTATTATTTTTGTTACTTTTCTTGTTATTTTTTATTATTTATATTTGTTTTTGTCTAGAAGCCAGTTGCAACTTCACTTACAACTGAGTTTTCCTGAGCCAGTTGCAACTGCACTTGCCACTCAGATTTTGATGACGCTATAACCCAGTTGCAACTGCACTTGCAACTGAGTTCGCTATAAGCCAGTTGCAACTGCACTAACAATTGTTTTTGAGCCAATTGCAACTGCACTTGCAATTGGAATTCCCGAGTTTAGAAGCTAGTTTTTTTTATCCGAGATGTTTTCTCTGTTGTGTTTTATTATTATCTTTATATATTATAATTTTAGTTATTTTTCTTATTATTTTATAATAAGACACAACGGGCTTTCAGCTGCAACAGATGTACGAGATGACACAAGAAGGGGAAATCTTATTTCAGCTCGCCGTCGTTGGACTTTTTATTATTATTTTTTGTTTTGATTTTTATCTAGAAACCAGTTGCAACTGCACTTGCAACTGAGTTTTTCCTGAGCCAGTTGCAACTTGCAACTGAGTTTTTTCTAATCTAATTGCAACTGCACTTGCAACAGAGTTTTCTTGATCCAGTTGCAACTGCACTTGCAATTGAGATTTTCTCGATGCTATAAGCCAGTTGCAAGTACACTTGCAACTGAGATTTTTTGAGCTAGTTGCAACAGCAACTGAGATTTTCTCGAGTCTATAAGCCAGTTGCAACTGCACTTGTAACTGAAGTTTTTTTGAGCCAATTGCAACTGCATTTACAACTGGGATTCACCGACTTTAGAAGCCAGATTTTTTTCAATTGAGATGTTCTCTCTTTTGTGTTTTATTTTTATATATAATAATTATAATTATAATTTTTTTATTTTCTTATTATTTTTTAATTCTTTTTTTTATCTTTTATTTTTTATCTGGAAGTCAGTTGCAACTGCAGTTGCAATTGCACTTGAAACTGAGATTTTCTCGATGCTATAAGCCAGTCGCAAATGCACTTATAACTATTTTTTTAGCCAGTTGCAACTTCAATTGCAACTGACATTTTCTCGAGTCTATAAGCTAGTTACAACTGCACTTGCAACTACGTTTTTTCCTGGGATTTCCCCGAGTTTAGAAGCTAGTTTTTTTTCATCCAAGGTGTTTTTCTCTTTTGTGTTTATTTTTATTTTATATAGTATAATTTTAATTATTATTTTTTTACTTTTGCTTATTATTGTTTAAATTTTTGTTTTTATGTAGAAGTCAATTGCAACTGCACTTACAACTGAGTTTTTTCTGAGCCAGTCGGAACTCAATGTTTCCCAGTTGCAAGTCGGGTCGCAACTGAGCCGGCGATGGGCACAATGGGGTGACGTAGAGAAGTTGGCATGATCGGAGGGATCAAATTAACAATGAGTAACGGCCGCGGGTGAGAACCCGTCGGGTACCCACCCTACTTGAGTTGGGCGCCATCCTGGCGAGGCGAGAGGTGGTATTCAACCCTCGGGTATCAATACATTCGGACCACTCGAACGACGTCTCACTGTGTGTTTTGTGTCTTTCTTTTTTGTCTTTTGTTGGGTTCATGTTTTCCACGAGATAACGCACCTTTTATTTACATTTTTCGTGTCTTTATTTCTTGTAGTTTTCCTGTATACTTTAATCTAAAGTTGTCCATTCTTCTTTTTATTATAAAAAGTTTGCAGCTCGGTTTTTTATTATTTATTTATATTTCTAAATATAAAAATCTCACTTGTTACAAAATACTCCGTTGCAACTGAGTAATATTAGTTGTAATCCCACCACAACTGAAAAATATCCGTTGTGCAACTCACCCGCAACCGAAAAATATCAGTTGCAACCCCACCAAAAACTGGAAAAAAAACTCAGTTATACCTCCATGTACACCTGAAAATCATAGTCCCCTATTATCTCCCACTAATTAGATTTCCTTTTTAGACTTATCTCTCTCATTTTTCAATTGTTCTTTTGTTGGCAAATGTCTCAAACAGATTGAAAAAACATATGATACATGCTACAGCCGTATTTAGCCAAGAAGGCTGCGGCAACTAGGCCCAATACATATAGCGTTAAGGGCCCATGCAGTTTTCAGCTAACCACAACCTCAGCCGATCGATCGGTAACAACCAGAAAAATTAATTGATCGGTAATAGAAAAACTGCACATAGGTGATGTCAGCTGACTGAGAATTAGAATTAGCTTAATTCTCAGTCAGCTGAGCCTTAGAAGGACCCTTTTATTATTACCCAGTTCGGTTCGGACTCGTCTTAATTATATGGTGAGATTTTGCCCAGCACGAATTTAAACAACATATAGACACAGTAAAGACTAGGTGTCTAGCTAGGAGAGAACCTGCACTTGGTAGGATGGTTAGCAGGATGGTTGTACCCACAGCTCACCAGAGTTCAAAACTCAGAGTTGACGCTAGTGTTTCTCGTTTAATATGGAATATTCTTCAGTGGGAAACGATGCTCCCGTCGACAGCGAGGCGTCTATGATGACTTCGTCAATATCAAGACTCGACCCGCCGACTCAGTCTCTCAGAGAGGTACTCATAGGGATAGGGTGTGCGTGCGTGCGTTTATAGGGGTGAGTGTGTGCGCGTGTATATGAGCGTCTGTGTTGTACCGTGTTAAAAAAAAGGGTCATTTGGTTCGTTGGGGAGGCTCAGTTGCGGACGACCGTGTTGGCCTCGACTAGCGGCCAACTGTACCACGGCGTGCACCTGACGTACCCCACATTTAGATCGCATCGGAACGAGGCATGGAGCCACCGATTCCTCGAGCCGAGACTACGGCCATGGCGCCACGAACAGCAGAGGAGCCCACAGGCGCGCTCCGACGACGTCCTCCGATACATCCTCACGCGTGTGCCGGACGTCCCTCCGCTGCGCGCGTGGCCACGTGCAGACATTGGCTCCGCGTCATCGCGGACGACCCGGACTTCCTCAGACGCACCGGCAACCTGCCGGAGGACGCGCGGCACGCCTCCTTCCTCATCGAGGCATTCTGCGGAAGCCCGCCCCACTCCCGCGCAACGAAGGCCACGGCGAACAAATCCGAGTGGCCGCCGCTGTTCGTGAGGCTTCACGCGCCGCCTGCCGGCAGCGCGCGCCTCATCTTCACCTCGTTCATCCCCAACGACGACGGGATCTTCGACTACGCGCGGCGTCTGGCATCCCAGCGGGGCCTTCTCCTGATGCGCATCATGCCCAGGCCTCTTGACTGGCGGAAGCTTCACCTGGCCGTGTCACGTGTGCCACCCGCTGATGGGGGAGCGAAGCACACGTCTCGTTCCGCCGCCTCCACTGAACCTCGATCCCAACCGCCTCGGGTCTGACGTGACTGGCTACGCCCTTGTCACGACCGCGGACCACCGCGCCGCCGACCACAAGCAGTGGGCGTTCCAAGTGCTCTTCACCACCGTACACTCCGACGGTCGGCTGGTGTACGCCTACTCGTACTCCTCTGCCACGGGCAGCTGGAGGGCGGCGCCTATCAAGTGCACCATGGAAGCCGGCGTCGCCATGTGTGGGCCACGCACCGGTGTCGTCGCCTGCGGTGGTATCGTGCATTGGGTATACAAAGACGGGACAAACTATTACACCCTTTGCTGTAAGCGCCGACGCGATGCGCCTCTTTAATGAAGATTAAAATCATCATAAGTTTATGTTGAGGCGATACAAGCAGATCAAGAGTTCGTTCCCAGCCTTTCCATATCCACGATGCACATAGGCATGGAAAAAAAAATTGGAAAGAGTGAAAAATTTCGGATTTTTCTTCAATCTAAATCCGAAATAATCCAATCCGAAAGTTCAAAAAATCCGCTAAATAATATTTAGATGCCCACCGAAATTACCTATGTTGGCTGCAATCTTGGTCAACGCTAGAGCAACTGGAACTGAGGAGCACCGATTTGGAGAAAGTTACCAAATTCATGTTCCAACAAGGGTGGATATTTTGCAGTAGGCTCTGAAACACATTTCTCAGTGTGTATATGACCTGTTGTGTCACCTAATTTTTTTCCAGTTTTTTTTTTTTTGCATGGTTTTTCCAGTTTTATTGTGAGAATCGCTGGACTCTTAGTTGTGTTCCCTCTCGTATGTATTTCGTAGAAAATAGAACCTCTTCTAGTCATGGTCAAATTACAGAAAGGTACAAAATGTCCCAACCATTTCAATCATAAGTTGGAACAAGATTACAAATCGTCAAAATGAAATGGAACTTTTACAGAGGCGTAAATCGAGTTTTTCTTACGAAAATGAAAGTAGAACGGTGTTTTTGGCAGGTCTCTAGCTGCTTGGTTTGGTTTTGTTCTGAATATTTTATTCCTAACTTTGTCATAAGTCAACCATGTTTAGATTTTACCAAGTCGAAATAAAAATAAGCTAACAAATACAATATCAAATATACATGGTACGACCTATATGATGAATCTAATCAACCTAATATTTGCTACATTTGATCAAACGTATTGTCGAGTGTGCCCCCGGCAATCCCAGAGTCGAGTACCCCAGGTAGATTATGAGGGAGAAGATGTACGAGCTGGTAGTATCGGACGGCTAACAAGCAAGGATTTACCCAGGTTCGGCCCCTCAATGTGAGGTAAAGACCTACTCCTGCTTGTCTGATTATGATCACATATGAGGTTACATGGTGTCCGTGATGACGATTGTGGAGGAGAGACGTGGCTTCTCTATGCTATGCCGTGTCTGCAATGTCTAATTGTGTCTGGATCTGTCTATGGAGGTGCCCTGCCTGGCTTTATAAAGGGAGCCAGGTAGGGTTTACAAGAATTTTAGTAGACTACGACTTGGAGTCCTTGCCTTGTGCCTGAAGTAATTGCTGGGCCGCCAGGCGGACCTTTGTCTTGACTGCACCACGTATACCAATAATAGGGGACCCGAAGGGTATATCCTCGTCACTAGCCCCCGAGTGTCTGGTCGATTCGAAGAATCGAGTAGAGACTCATAACAGTATATCGAGTAGGCGTAGTTAATCCGTCGAGTATGTTGATGACCATATGATGACTGTATTATTCATTCTTCGTGAGTTGAATCATTTATGAGAAATCCAGTATATATGTATGAAATCCAATAATAATAAATCCGGTGCGGGCTATAGAAAACCTGACTTTGATAAATCCGTGCGGGCTATAGAGAACACTTTGATAAATCCGTGCGGGCTATAGAGAACCCGACTTTGATAAATCCGTGCGGGCTATAGAAAACCCAACTCTGATAAATCTAATATGAGCAATGAAAAACCCAACTTTGATAAATCCAATATGAGCACTAGAAAACCCAACTCTGATAAATCTAATATGAGCAATGAAAAACCCAACTTTGATAAATCCGATATGAGCAATGAAAAACCCAACTTTGATAAATCCAATATGAGCACTCGAAAACCCAATTTTGCGGAAAATCGTTCGCACTCGGGCCAGCGGCGAGTGCCCTCCCGATGGGAGTAATCGATAAAAATTGGAGCTGTCCACGGATGTTCTCAACTTGGGCTCAGTTTTCGCGTGCCGCTTTTTTGATACTTTTGACTCGGTAATTCGTCAACTAGTGTTTTGCATGAACTTTGTTATGTATTTTTGAGTCGAGAATGTCTCGATTGTGCATGCCGAGTCGGAAAGACATCGACTAATGCTTTGTTTATTTTGCCTAGGGATTATGACTTAGTAGGCCTGATTCACTCGAAAATCGAGCTCAGTTAACCGCACATTCGGGCGAAACCATACTAGCCTTCAATCAGATTCGAGTCCCCGGACTCGAACCTGGAACACTTTTGAAACTTTTGCCTAGGGATATTGACATAGTAGGCCTGTTTCACTCGAAAATCGAGCTCAGTTAACCGCACATTCGGGCGAAACCATACTAGCCTTCAATCAGATTCGAGTCGCCGGACTCGAAGTTGGAACATACTGGTCAGACTCGATTAGGCCGTTGTAGGTCTTACTGACTCGTTCTGCAGTTTAACTTTTGATACCTAACGCGTCCATCAGGATTTTCATCATGTCTGTTGACACGGGAAAATTCAAGGGAAAACACTGTTGGAGTGCCCTCGGCCTAGCTCGATTGCTCGGCGGGTCTAACCTTTGCATTTACGTATGCAGCATCCGAAACATCTGCGATTGGCATAGTCCGGGAATTTATGAAGTATGATTCTTTGATTTGTGAAATACTTAATGCATTTAGTCGAGTGAATTTCTTACCTTCTTTTGAAATCTATGTGAGAGCGACAGCGCTCCCATGGGAGTAGCCCCCGAAATTGTGGTTTATTGTCTTGCAATAGACAATCTCAAATCATTTCTCTGTGCTGCTTTTGTCAATCGAAATATTTTTCTTTTGAAATCTATCGGGTGCGCGACAGCGCTCCCGATGGGAGTATCCCCCGAGGCTATGTGCAACTATTTGTAGTTGTGCATAGGCTCAATTTGTCTTCCTTTTTGTTGTTGTCGATTATCCTTCGAGTGCTTCAGTCTTCGTGCTGTGTGGCGTAGATATTTTCAGTTGTGCAACACTCGAACCGGTGGCGAGTGCCCTTCCGAGCATCGGGTGCAGCCGAGGAAAATTTGTTACGGCCTGTGCGGCGCAGCCCCCGAGTATCGGGTGCGGCCGAGGCGAATTTGATGCGGCCTGTGCGGCGCGGCCCCCGAGTGTCGGGTGAGGCCGAGGCTATGTGAGTTTGGGCTTGTGCGGCGCAGCACCCGATAAAGTATTAGGTGCGGCCAAGATCTTGCGGTGTTTAGCTGGAAGGAGCCGATGTGGCGGACCGAAGTCGATGCGGCGGATGTTATGATGCGTGGTCAGTCGACGCGGCGGACCGGAGTCGACATGGCGGATGTTATGCTGCGAAGTCAGTCGACGCGGCGGACCGGAGTTGACGTGGCGGAGTCGAGAAGTGCCAGCCTTCGAGTGTTTGATTCAACTAGAGCAGGTTTATGATTGAAAAAATAAAATATGGAACTGACTTAGCTGTTCATGAACTATGGAAATCTGTAGACTTTTGTTGTTTGCCGTTGATGACGAAGCGCCAGCCCCCGAGCGTTGGATGCAGAGTTGATGAAGGCGTAGGGTGTCGATGCGACAGTCCGGAGACGGTGAAGTAGAGTCGAAGAAGGCATTCGAATCACCTACCGGGTGCAATGGTGAAGTTGATTTTTGTTGTTGATGTCGAAGCGCTAGCCCCGAGTATCGGAGATGGAGTTGAGTAAGCCACGGTTGTCGCCTTGCTTCCTAGTCGATTGTTTTTCGAGCTACGTGATCCAGTGACCGATGATGTTTGCCGCAGTTGATCTGGACGAGGGTGAGGTAGGTGTCGAAGCGCCAGCCCCCGAGCGTCGGGTGCGCCGAATTTATTTTGAGATGCAGCCCCTGAGTATTAGGAGCATCTTACGTTGATGTAGAGGTTGACGAGCGGCCAAAGATACGCAGCTCCACCGCCGCCCCGAGTCGCCGGCTTGTCGGGTGCGCGCAGTCGAATATGATGTCGTTTTTAATTTCGAGTGCCAGCTCCCGAGGGTACGTAGTTCCCTTCCACAAAGCGGGCTTTTGTGTGCTGGTACCGCCGTGTTGGTTGATGATGTCGAGTGAGCCGAAGTTTGCCCACAGTAAGGGTGTGGTCGATGTCGATGTTGACGCTTTGTTGTTGTAGATGTCGAAGAAATTGAAGGAGTCGAAATTTGTTGTCACCCGAGTTGTCGAGTCCTCGACGTCGCCGAGCTAGCTGCTTGCTCTTTTCCTTTTTCCATTGCTCGTACGTGAGCTTGTGCATGCTTATGTGATTAGCATTCCGGCCGTTCAATTCATACATGATGATGAATCGATGATCTTCTTTTCTTTTTCTTCCTTGATTCTTGATTGGTAACGTGATAGCTTTGTGCCAGCTGCCGCCGTTTGTGATGTTGATGTAGATTGGATTGGTGAAATCCGCCCGAGATGAGTCGATGAAGTTGTGGGAGTCGTGGATGCCGATCTTGTCGAGTCGTAGACGTTGTAGTGGACGGAGCACCAGCCCCCGAGTGCACGTGGCACCCTTCGAGGGAGCGGGCTTTTTTGCGCCTGTGTCGACGATGCTGGTTGCCGTCGTGGTGGTCGATGTCGGTGCAGTCGTCGATGTCGACGCTTTGTTGTTGTGGAGGGAGTTGACGCGGCGGACCGGAGTCGACGCGGCGGAGTTTTTCGGTTGATGCATTCGACGCGGCGGACCGGAGTCGACGCAGCGGAGTTCTGCGACTGAGGCAGTCGACGCAGTGGACGAGTCGACGCAGCGGACGAGTCGACGCGGCGACACACAAATCACTGATTTGGTTGTCGTTGAAGTTGAAGTAGTTGAAGTTTGTTTTCAATGATGAGGCGGGTTGATGACAGTTTGCGATTGTCGGACGTAGTCGACGACGGCGAGTCGACGATGATCGCGCTGCTCCTCTGTCCGTCGGTTGGTCGCTTCCTTAGCAACATGCGTGTGCAAATCACGATGGCACGATGATCAATGCAGCCTCTGATCTTTGTTTTCACATGCAGGAGTACTGCTTTGCTTTGGCACGTACGAGATACAGCACCAGTTTGGCTCTTCCTTGATTGTTAATTGTGCGTAATCTTGCTTTGCTTCTTGAATCAATTGCGATGTATGGCCGTGTTAGTCGCGGCGTTCTTCGAGTCATCGTATCCGATCGGATCTGTGCACGCCGTGGAAGAGCTGGGGCGCTGCCTGGCCCATGTTGATGTAGAGGGCGTGGGAGGTCGTATGCTGACCGGAGTCGAAGGAACACAGGGTGCCGGCGGCGATTGTCCGGCAAGTGTGAAGGTTACCTGCTCCAGTCGAATACGCTGCATCGATCTCACTGATCCGAGCAGCCGTGCGTACGGGCCGTACTGCAATCAGAATATTAGTAGCACATGCAAATAATAATCTAGATTAGCCGTGAGCTAGAAAAGCTAATTTGAAGGAACGGCCGATCGATCCATGCATGTGGGCGTGCTTTGTATGTGTATACAACCGAACCTGGCCGGCTCGTCGATTTCATTGATCCGCTCAGCTACGTCGGCTCGTCGACTTCTTTGCTCTGCTCAGCTACGTTGACGAGATTTGATCAGGGACATGTGAGGGTAATGCTGGTGTCGAGCCCCCGGGTGATCCGTGATGGCGGGTCGTCGTCGCTGTAGATTTGTCCGTGCAAAATAGTGCAAACGAAAAGTCAACAATTTGTAGATTGGAGACCGGGCCGCACATGGATGTTTTTTTTTGATAATGTGCATATATTGATCAAACTAAAAAAAATACAAGCAGCAACAAGATCAAGCACACACACGCAAAGGAACGCGAAATACAGAGCGAAATCAGAAAGAAGCACTGCAGCTCCAAACCATCTTCTTCCTCGATGACACCAAACGCAGCCGTCCTCCACCGTCGACGACGACGAAGGCACCAGCCGCCGGCGCCACTTACCCGGAGAACGGGGGAACTCCTTGCCACAAGGCGTTGACGAGCCGCAACCACCACCATCCCCGGAGAGATGGATCTGCTACGCACTGAGTAACATCGGCCGGGGGAGGCCCCCAAGCACCCGCCGCTCCAGCTCTGGGGCCAGCGCCCCAGACCTTCCGCCCACTGACCACGAACCCCTGCAGCAGCTTCCTCTTCATCTCTCTGCAGAACGCCCAGATCCGCCGCACCCGGATCTGGCCTCGAGCGAAGCGAAGGAAATCCGAAGATTTCCCGGCTCCCGGAAGTCGAGCGCGAGGCGACGAAGCTCCATGGAGCGCCACCGCCGGAGGGGAACCACGCCGACACCAAAAACACGGCCAGCACCACCGCCACCTCCCGAGCACCACTGGCCGGCCACCACCCAAACCCTACCATATGTACACGCCGTGGGACGGGCTTCCCCCATCCTCCCGCTGCCGGAGCAGCCGACGGAGGGGGAGGAACCCCCGCCTCACCGGCGGCGAAGGTGGATCGACGGCGGACGCCCAAAAATCGCCTCTCTCGCACTGTAGCGAAAAGAGGAAAGGGGGAGCGGCCTTGGGAGTGTCGCACATGGATGTTTGATCCTCTCGTGAGTGCTAGTAGTACTCGAATTGTGAGATGTACGCAGCTGCAGTTTTGCCGCGTGCCCTGCCCGCGTATGCATGCGGATTATGCAGTGCAGATGACGTGTGTCGGCACTGTGACACCGCTGTTTTTGGCTGATTTTGCCACGCGCCATGCGCGAGGGCGGCTCCGCCTGCCGCCGTCGCGGGCTTGCGCCGCGTGTGGATCAAAAGGACGTGACCCGCACAGACTCTTGTCTTCTCTGTGCTTCCGATAGTAGATTGGATCTGAAAGACTGCTACGGAACGTCGCCGCCACTCGACGAAACCGTCGACTGCTTGTTGATGATGAATTTGATCGCGTCGCTCCTGCGATGTGACTTAGATTGGATCTGCTATGCACGGAGCGCCGCCGTTTTTTCCGATGAAGATTTTGACGATGAATATGATGGAGCCGCCGAAACCGCGATCCAACGCGCGTTTTTTCCACAGACGGCGCCAATTGTCGAGGTGTGCCCCCGGCAATTCCAGAGTCGAGTACCCCAGGTAGATTATGAGGGAGAAGATGTGCGAGCTGGTAGTATCGGACGGCTGACAAGCAAGGATTTACCCAGGTTCGGCCTCTCAATGTGAGGTAAAGACCTACTCCTGCTTGTCTGATTATGATCATATATGACGTTACATGGTGTCCGTGTTGGCGATTGTGGAGGAGAGACGTGGCTTCTCTATGCTATGTTGTGTCTACAATGTCTAATTGTGTCTGGATCTGTCTATGGGGGTGCCCCTGCCTGGCTTTATAAAGAGAGCCAGGTAGGGTTTATAAGAATCCTAGTAGACTACGACTTGGAGTTCTTGCCTTGTGCCTGAAGTAATTGTTGGGCCGCCAGGCGGACCTTGGTCTTGACTGCACCAGTTATACCAGTAATAGGGGACCCGAAGGGTATATCCTCGTCACGTAAAGAAGTTTGACTTAGAATGAATCTAGAACTTCAATTAATGTAGAAGTAATAATATAGTAAAACAAATGTTACACTTAACATACAGTTCGAAACCCGCTGATGGAAATATAGCACATAGAGACCCTCCCCTCCGCTCCCGTGCCGCACCCAGGCGGCACCGGGGCGTCCCCAGCGCGCCGCCACCAACCCTCCCCTCCGCGCCTTCCGCGCCGTTGCTGCCGCCGGCCTCCGGGCCGCGGCGGCGGCGGCGCTCCCCGCCGCCACACAACTGGCGCTGGGGGTGGGCTCCCTTTCCTCGTCGCGGGCGGACGCCGGGCCCGGCTGGGACGGCAATGGCGGGTTGCCGGCATGGGTACGCCGGAGCGGCGGCTTCGGGAACGCAGGGCTGCTGCGGGTGGGGGCACGTCGAGCTGGCCTCGAGGGCGGCGGATCGACGGCGCGGCCGTGCGATGCGGGCGCGATGGGCCCGCGCGGGCCGGATGTGGGCGCTGGGGGGGCCGCTGGCTGGGTGCTCGCCTGGGATGGCTACGGCCTGGCGACGCGTCGGGGTGGCCGCGAGGCGCTGGCCGGCGCTGTGGTGCTGCGGGGATGGCCGGGGCCGATCTGGGCCGCGGGCGGGCCATTGGGGCCAGGCTCGTGCAGGGCGTCGGGTCAGGAGCTGCGGGGGCGCAGTGGTGGAGGCGGTGGTTCCGGTGGCCCCGGAGCAAGGATTGGTGCGGTTGGGCTTGGATGTTGCGGCCATGGGCGCCGCGGCCGCCGGCGAGGCAGGAGGGCATGGTGCGGGGTGGTGGTTCCGGCGCGGTAGGTGGCCTCCGGTTGCCGTGCTCCGGCACCTGGGCGACGTAAAGGCCGGCGCGGCGGCCCCGGATCGATGCGGGCATGCCGGCTGCCGGGGAGGGAGGTGCCGCGGCGGCAGCGGCATGCGGTGGAGCTCGGCGGTTGACGACACGACCAGGATGCCGTCCTAGGCTCCCGAAGCTTTGCGGTCGGGTTGAACTCCGGGCGAAAGCTCGCACGGACTTCGGTCGGTGCCGATGACGGCGGCGCCCTCGGGCGTCGTACTCCTTCCTGTTGGCGTTGTTGTGGAGCTTTTCGACCTCGACTAACGCGTGTGGTTCCAAGAGCTCCGGGTGAAAATCTAGCTCCTCGGGAGCGGGCGGCGGTGACGATCTCGTCACTACCTTGTTGGAGGCGCCGCTTTGGAGCTCTTGGCCTGCGTGGTGCGACGGATTCGCGGCGGATGTGCAGAACGGTGCGTGTGGTCGTGGGTGGTGGACGTCGGGGCGGCGGCCCCGGAGGGTGGTGGACGTCGAGGCGGCGGCCTCGGTCTCCCACGCTACGACGGTTCTATGAGGCAGAGCCGTTGTCAAGCGGGGGTCTGGGTGGCGACCTGGATGGAGACTGCGCGGGCAGAGGGTTCGTCGACCTGACTGGATCATCTTCGGGCAATGCGAAGGTCGATCTGGTTGCTTCTCCGGGGCGGCGGCCCCGGTACATGGTGGTTTTGGTGGCAACCTGGATGAAGACTGCGTGGGCAGAGGGTTCGTCGACCATGACTGGACCGCTTTCGGGCAATGCGAAGGTCGATCTGGTTGTTACGCCAGGGCGGCGGCCCCGGAGTGGGTGGTGTGTGTTGTGGCGTTTGTCGACTTGGGTCGTGTGGGCGACGGGTCGCTTCGTTTGTGTCATTCTTTTGTACAGATTGTATGGTTTTTGGAACCGGTTTCCCTTATAATCTGGGTCAATTCTTTCTATCTATTCGGGCGGTGGATTCGGCCACCTTGTCCTCAAAAAAAAAAAAAATAGCACATCAAGCTGACTAGATGCGGTCGTGTAGTTGTACGACCATAGGTTTTATAGGGTAGTTTCAAAAAAACCAACATCGAAGAGGGGGGGGGGGGGGGGGGGGGGCAGCCGTCGTCGCCATCGGCCTTTTTGAAGGTAGCGATGCAGAGCTGGAGCGCGCCGACCAAGTGCTTCGACCCGATAGAGCACCGCATCTTCGGAACGATCATGCAACGCAGCGCCGTCGTGTGCCGTGGCACGGCGCACTGGCTGCTCTGGGACTTCGTGAACTTCCATGCCCTCGGCGTGGACACCGCGACCGGCCACGTGTCCTTGCACAAGCTCCCGGCGCCACGGCCGCAGGACCTCCTCCGCTGCCAGTACGACTGCGACAAGCCACGCCTAAGCGTGGCCGCCGACGGGACGACGCTGTCGTCGCTCTGCTTGTTCAGGGAAGACCTCAAAGTAGAGATCTGGACACAGCAAGAAGAAGGAGCGTGGGTGCGCGCAAGGGTGGTGGAGCTGAAACGACCTGAGCAGAAGCAGATCGCTGGACCGGTGTGCATGGGTCAGGGAGAGAGGAGCGGCACGCTGCTCATCAGGGCCAATGGCCAAAGCATGTACATCGCGGATCTTGACAGCGGTGTGCTGGAGGAGGTGACGGACCAGTTCTGTGCCCTCGCCGGCTGGGAGACGGCGTTCCCCGTGGAGATCGATTGGCCGGCTTTCTTCATGCACCGGCTCGGCGGAAAGTCGACTGTTTAATTTGGTGGCAATCGCGGCAGACTTGACGAAGAGGCAAAGTTTCAGTAAAGCTTACATTTCTGCTTCTAGCTTTGCGTATGGCGGTTGTTCACCTGCACGTGTATGCTCGATCGTTGGTTGGGCAGATCTTATCAATCTTCTTCTTGAACGGTCAATATGCAAATCTGCAATACGATTTTGTCCCACAGAGATTCAGAGAACGAATTTGTACTGTTAACAGAGAGACACGCAGTTTGGTGAGGCGACTGTAGTAGATAAAGTTCGAGAAAATCAAGAGTCTGCACTATCAATCGATCGACTAGTAAAGTAGTAGTTAGTGTTTGCTTGTATGTGCTGCGTACGTTCTTTTGGCATGAACTTTCCGGGATCATTACCATTTTTGTGTATTTGCTGAATATTTGATTCGGAAAGAAGATAAAATCGCAGTTGAACAAGGACCGGATGCCGCACTAGCACCAGAAGAAGATCTGCAAAATCATGTGCGCACCATGGAGCGCACTCCACACTAATCAACTGTCCTGTGCGGCGCGTCTACTAAGAGACTTCGGCCCCGATTGGATTGCTGAGCTAGAATACGGAGCCGTAAAGTTTTCGGCGCTCCAGCAGTATTTTCTACGGACCTGAACACCTCCGTGGAATTAAACGATCGTCTTGGCTAAAATACAGCCAACCAAGCGGGGGGCCCCACTTGGAATGCCGTATATTAACCGAATACGGACGTAATTTTACACGGACCTCACCAGGCCCTCCTGGAAATCCGGTCGATCACGTTGACAGCCCGGAAAGTTTCACGGAGCGGAAATTTGGAAGACAATCCAAGCGGGCCCTTCCGAGCAAGACAAACATTGTTGCAAGAAGAATTGATGCCCTTCTTTATTCCTGACGATTTTCTCTGTGCTGCCAGTTTTACGTGTAATAGTCCCAGCATGAATTTTGTAGAAAATAGTCCCTGGTTTAGGCTACAAACCTAAACCGTTTAGAAAATAGTCCCATGATGACTTTTTGCATGTAAACCGTTTAGCAGACAAGAAAGTACTCCCTCCGTTCGGAAAAGGATGTCACAAAAATGGTCTATCTATAGTTCATTTTTGTGACATCCTTTTCCGAACGGAGGGAGTACAAGAATATTCATTATTGACGCCCTGAACACTGATCGACAAAAAACTCACAATGTATGCTCGATTAAGGGACTAAGCTATCTGAATGAAAGACTTGGGAGCGGGCAAGAAGTACCATTAATATATTCCACATTTCGCCGCATTTCCTAAAATTCAGTTTACTGAGTTCGCGGGACCGGTTGTAAACAAAGTCAAATCTACTCTCTTTTAATTGCGGGACTCACTAGTAGAAAAAAGGGCAACAATACCGGTTTCAGAGGGCCTTTAACACCGGTTAGTACCGGTACCCCACGAACCGGTGTTAAAGGTCTCCACGTGGGCGGAGATGCGCGCGCGGGTGCAGGACCTTTGTTCCCGGTTGGTAATTGATGCATGTAAAATGCATACATGAACTTTGCATTATATTACTTATATTTCAATCATATTTGCATCATATAAGGGTTATATCATTGTTTTATATTGATTTTGGGAATATTTCCCAAGTTTCCCTATTTTTCCGGAATTAACCCTGCACAGGCAGAAAACCCTATTTTCTATATTTTGATGTTTCAGGGACCCAAACGACGTCCAAATGACCTAAAAATTTACGAGCATTAGATTTGGAAGGAACAAAGCGTAGGGGCGAAGGAAGCGAACAAACGGAGGCCCGAGGGCCAAGTTGAGTGGGCCCACGTGGCCAGATTCCTTGGCCGCGTGGGACCCACCAACTGGGGTCTCGAGGCTCCGTTGCCGTCGACCTTTTTTCAGAAGCTTCGTCTTGACCTAAAATGCATACATGAACTTTGCATTATATTACTTATATTTCAATCATATTTGCATCATATAAGGGTTATATCATTGTTTTATATTGATTTTGGGAATATTTCCCAAGTTTCCCTATTTTTCCGGAATTAACCCTGCACAGGCAGAAAACCCTATTTTCTATATTTTGATGTTTCAGGGACCCAAACGACGTCCAAATGACCTAAAAATTTACGAGCATTAGATTTGGAAGGAACAAAGCGTAGGGCGAAGGAAGCGAACAAACGGAGGCCCGAGGGCCAAGTTGAGTGGGCCCACGTGGCCAGATTCCTTGGCCGCGTGGGACCCACCAACTGGGGTCTCGAGGCTCCGTTGCCGTCGACCTTTTTTCAGAAGCTTCGTCTTGACCTAAAACCGACTATAAAAATAGTCCCGACGCCCTTCGGAAAGGAGCGCCGCAGAAACACAGAAATCACGAAACAGAGATCTGGAGTTGCAGATTGGAGGGGGAAAACTCCGGCGGGGCGCTGCCGGATAGGACTCCACCTTCTCCAACGACTTCTCCACCGTATCCATGATGAAGAGGGAGTAGTCCACCCATGGACTATGGGTTTGTGGAAGTAACTTATGTATCTCTCCTCTCTTGAGCTTCACTAATTAGCACCGTATGAGGCCAAACATGATTACGGTCATCTATGTAATACCTTTGTGGTGGATCTTTTTATGAGTTAATATATGTTTGAGATTGCAATTGTTTTGTTTCAGTTATGAAAGTAGATGCATATTATGTACCCCGTTCTTGTTTACTTGTTTTGATCAAGCATGTGTATGAGACGTGTGTGGGGGAACGTGTGCATTAGATGGAGTAACGGGGGGTGGCTAGTGCGGTGAACGTGAGAGAAAGTTCCGCGATCCACTTGGGTGTTTTACCTTACTTTGTTGCCTCACTAGGGATAAAAAAAATACCTTGCTACCGGAGATGTGGGTGTAACCATTGCCACTACTCCATGACTAGATCTAGCATGTTCTTATTTTAACTTCATGTCATGAAACTTAATGCTATGCTCTGATTTATCTTAATACTAAGGTGTTATGATTTAGTTCGCATCTTGGTGGAGTATAAGAGAGATTAATAACAAAAGATCTCTATGTTAGGACGTGATGCCCATATGATTAATAACTTGTATGAAACCTTTTTGTTGCAATCTCATATGTTAACTCTAGTGTTCCATTGTCTACCACTTTATTAAAGAGGAGTGCATTTGTGAAACCATGAACCCCGGTCCATTTTTAATCATAAGAAACACCTTTCCAACAACTTTCACATTTTCATTTTCAGCCATTTAAAAATCCGAAAATACAAAAATATTTTGCATCTTGCATTCACAATAAAACCCAAAAATATCATCCATCATTGTTTCCATCATTGCATATTTATTTATTGTTTGCATTCATTTTATTTTCATATCATTCTCACACCTTGTGCTTGACAACCACTTGGTGAGGTTGAGGGCACAAAACAATTTACTTTGTTTGCAGGTTTCCAGGGAAGGATAAGGAGATAAATTTCACTACTGATTCCCCGAGAGTTCGATATAAACCCTCGAGTCACCCCTCGTGGGAAAACGTCTTCCTATACTATACTCTGCACTTGGAGTCTCAACCTAACCCATTGAAGGGCCATCAAGACAAGTTTTCTGGCGCCGTTGCCGGGGAATCATTGCTGTAAAGTTTTATCCAAGGGTATCTCACAACAAAGTCAACTTCATCACCAACTTGTGCAAACACCTAAGCTTGGGGAGGTTGCACCTACGTGAGCACATCTTATCCATCTTTACCTTCAAATCATTTTATTTTGTTTTGTTATTGTCTTGCATTTTGTTTGCATTTATTTCGGTTTGCATATTTTATTTTCAGTTTTGCATAAAAAATTAAAAACACATAAAAACTTGCATAATGGAAAAGAGAACCTTTGGCCATTTAGTGTTAAGAACTTTCCTCAAAATATGAATATCCCTGTTGAAAATGTGAGTAGATCCTAATATCATGAAAGCAATTTATGAATACCGTTTTTATGGGAAACCAAAAGAAGATCCTATACTCATCTTAAGAAGTTTAATGAAAGGTGCAAATGTTAAATTTGAGCCATGCTAATATTAAAATTAAGCTTTTTCCTTACTCCCTAGTGGAAAAGCCTTAGATTGGATATTGAGATGGCCACCTGGAAATTTAGCACTTGGTTTAATTTAAAAGTTGCATTCATTGAAAGATTTTGTTCCACTGAAAATTTGTAATCTTAGACAAATAGTTATCACCTTTAAACAAGAAGAGGATGAACCTTTGGTAAAAACATGGGAAAGGTTTAGAGGTATAGCTTTTGGAATGGAACATGGTCTTAGAGATTGGATGCTCATGCATATATTTTATAGAGGATTGTCTGAAACCTCTAGAGTCTTTTTGGATAATGAATGTGGTTCTTTTATGAATACTGCTGCAATACCCACTATCTACTTGATGGCTTGCTTTTGGAAGTAAAATTAAAGAAAGTTAGAAAAGCCCAAGTACCTGAAGATGTTTTGATGACCGTTATGAAATATTTAACCTATATAATAGGGAAAAGAAAGTTGAGGAAGTTAAAATGCTTAGTGAAGTCAAGGAACCATTGCTTGACTTAGAGAATTGTAGCTTGCATGAATTAATATCTATCTTACAAAAATTTGCAAGTGATCCTTCATTAATGTTAACCAAGCAGGTTTTGGTTCTTATATTGCTAATCATGTTTTAAAAGAAAAGATTGCTAGGTACAACCAAGAAGCTATGATACCACCTAAGCTTGGGGATATATGGATTCCCAAAGTACTAGTAACCATTGGAAAAGAGACACACCATGCTATATTAGATCTAGGATCTAGTGTCTCTGTTTTATCTAAAGAATTATATGAAGTACTTGAATTAAAGAATCTTGAAAAATGCTCTATTGAACTTGCACTTGCTGATGATTCCATTAAACATGCTTTAGGAAAGTAAGTGATGTTATGGTAGAGTTGCATATGACATTTGTACCTGTTGATTTTCTAATCATGGATATGGGGAATAAAACCTCTAGTCCAATTATTCTTGGAAGACCTTTTCTTCGTACCACAGGTGCTATCATTGATTCAAAAGAAGGGAATGTGAAGTTTCAGTTTCCACACAAGAATGCATGGAACACTTCCCAAGGAAGAGGGACACATCAAAGTTCAAGCTCCCTCATGAGCTTCGTCCACAATAAATATCAAGTAAGAAGCCTAGCTATATGGCTATAAAGAAAGCGCTTTACGGGAGGCAACCCGGTTGTTTTTATTTTTGATTTTCTTTGTGTCCTCTTGCTGTAACAAGAGACTTAGTTTTTAGTTTTGTTTCTGGAATTTTTAATAAAGTGCCAAGTTTTACCTATTTTGGTTTGAAAAAGTTGCTATTTGCATTCGGAGATTTTATTCCAGCACGAATCTGTGCACGGTATGATTTTTAATTCCTATTCTGTAACTCCGAATGAGCTGATATTTGAACTGTAGTTGCAACTTTTCATCCTCTGTAAGCATGAATTTTTCAGAATTTTTCGACATATTTAAGTAGGGTAGAAAAATACGTTTTGCTGCTGCTGTTTTTCTGGACAGATTCTGTCCCATTTTGTTTGATGCATTCTTTGAACTTTTAACTTGAATCTTTTTGATCCAATTGAGTTTATAAGTAGGCATACAACATTATACACTTTCTGGACATTCATATGAATTTTTGTTTAAGGATTTTATGCAGCAAGAAATCATTTGTCTATCACTACTAATGTCACCCCACAGAAAAGAAATGGGAGAAACGGTGTTTTGAAGTTTTTTCACAGGGATTAGAGGAGATGCACCAAGAGCTATCCAAGGATGGTGAAGACCATAAGCTTGGGGATGTGAAGACAACCCCACTGGACCAACACACTCTCGGTTTGCACACGTCTAACTTCTGTTTTTCGATCAATGCACTTTATCGCATAAACTTGGAGCGTCTTTTATTTGCTTTTTTTTGGTTTGATTTTTGTCTTGAGACCACCACTATCATTTATATATGAGAGAGCTACTGGAAATTTGGGTTGAATTAAGTTGGATGCTATTAAAAAGATTGGGAAAGGGATGTTTGAGTTGATTCAAAAAGATATATAGTTGCATGATTCATATGCTTTTAATGAATATTAATTTGCAAGTGTTTTATCAAGAGCTATCTTTTATTCATGTTTTGATGCTGAATGTTACTTTACTTTGTTTAACATGGATTGGTTAGTTCTATGGACACTTATGCATGCATTTAGACGGTCAACTTTCTCCCTCTTGCTAGCCCAAAAATTCCAACAAGCAAAAACTTGTTTCCAACACCTTCAACCAAAGTTTTTCCAGTGAGTCCACCATATCTACCTATTAGCTTTATGCTATTCCGAGTATGTTTATCATGTTATTTTGTATTATCTATACTCTGAATTAAAATGCTTATGTTATTGATTGTTATGGGAAAAGTTGGTTAAAAGCTCTCACGAACTTGATGCACACTTTACTTTTATTGCACTTAATAAACATGACCATTGTGATTAAAATTATGAAGTTGTGAGCTTGACAAGAGTCTTGGTTGGGAGTTAGCTCATATGTGCTGTCACATGGCAAGCTTTCAACATGCTTTATTTATATTTAGTTGATATCATGTACTTTTGTTTATGGATGCTTATCATGGTGCCAAATAAATGTGGAAACTTAGTAAGTTTAATGAGTTTGTATAAATGGCTAGAGACGCCTGGGCCGCTAATCTAAGCCATGCATCATTCATGGTGGAAATTTACTTACATGCTATGGTGAACCTTCAGTGATGCACCCCACAATAAAAAGCTATACCAATAGTAAATAAAAGGGTGTGAGATTGTTCATTTGTTTGTTTGTCTTGTCATTTTGACATGGCTTGTTCCATGTCCTGGGACAAGAGGTACCCCAGTTGACGCTCTTGATGACGCTTTTATTACTTACAATGACTTAACTTGAACTTGCTTTGTGACCCAAGTTGAGTACCAGTGGTGTAGGTACTCGTATTCACGGGGCATGAGATTCAACCCATACTTTGTCAAGCACACTACTCATATTTGCTTTCACTTTAAACTTTAACCATTCAAGATGCTATGATAGGGGTAATGAGAGCTTGACACCAATGAATACCACATTGCAACATTAACTTAAGTAGAAGCATTTGGAAGTTAGATGAAACTTATTCATGTTTTACCTCTACTCTTTATATATCTTTCCAAAGTGTCCACCTTTTATATTCAGATTTCATAAGAATACTCTATGACCATTATAGGATGTTTTTACTTTTCATTATGCATACATTTGGTCCATAGTACTTTCTTCTATGTTACACTTTGTGAATTATCATTGAACATCCTTACATTGAATATTTGATATCACTTCATAATCTATCTTGTATATTGCTACTCCTTTGAAGAATGAATCATTTGACTCTATGTAGCAATAGTAATCATCTTTGATATCCATTGATAGTATTAAATTGCAAAGTCCATGTTAGTTTTATCACCTTCATACTCGAGGACGAGTATAGGTTAAGCTTGGGGATGTTGATGCATGTAAAATGCATACATGAACTTTGCATTATATTACTTATATTTCAATCATATTTGCATCATATAAGGGTTATATCATTGTTTTATATTGATTTTGGGAATATTTCAGTTTCCCTATTTTTCTGGAATTAACCCTGCACAGGCAGAAAACCCTATTTTCTATATTTTGATGTTTCAGGGACCCAAACGACGTCCAAATGACCTAAAATTTACGAGCATCAGTTTTTGGAAGGAACAAAGCGTGGAGCGAAGGAAGCGAACAAACGGAGGCCCGAGGGCCAAGTGAGTGGGCCCACGCGGCCAATTCCTTGGCCGCGTGGGACCCACCATCTGGGCCTCGAGGCTCCGTTGCCGTCGATCTTTTTTCCGAGCTCGTCTTGACCTAAAAACGACTATAAAAATAGTCCCGACCCTTCGGAAAGGAGCGCCGCAGAAACACAGAAACCACGAAACAGAGACCTGGAGTTGCAGATTGGAGGGGGAAAACTCCGGCGGGGCGCTGCCGGGTGGTCTCCATCTTCTCCAACGACTTCTCCACCGTCTCCATGATGAAGAGGGAGTAGTCCACCCTGGACTATGGGTTTGTGGAAGTAACTTATGTATCTCTCCTCTCTTGAGCTTCACTAATTAGTACCGTATGAGCTGCAACATGATTACGGTCATCTATGTAATACCTTTGTGGTGGATCTTTTTATGAGTTAATATATGTTTGAGATTGCAATTGTTTTGTTTCAGTTATGAAAGTAGATGCATATTATGTACCCCGTTCTTTTTACTTGTTTTGATCAAGCATGTGTATGAGAGTGTGTGGGGGAACGTGTGCATTAGTTGGAGTAACGGGGGTGGCTAGTGCGGTGAACGTGAGAGAAAGTTCCGCGATCCACTTGGGTGTTTTACCTTACTTTGTTGCCTCACTAGGGATAAAAAAAATACCTTGCTACCGGAGATGTGGGTGTGACCATTGCCACTACTCCATGACTAGATCTAGCATGTTCTTATTTTAACTTCATGTCATGAAACTTAATGCTATGCTCTGATTTATCTTAATTACTAAGGTGTTATGATTTAGTTCGCATCTTGGTGGAGTATAAGAGAGATTAATAACAAAAGATCTCTATGTTAGGACGTGATGCCCATATGATTAGTAACTTGTCATGAAACCTTTTTGTTGCAATCTCATATGTTAATTCTAGTGTTCCATTGTCTACCACTTTATTAAAGAGAGAGTGCATTTGTGAAACCATGAACCCCGGTCCATTTTTAATCATAAGAAACACCTTTCCAACAACTTTCACATTTTCCATTTTCTGCCATTTAAAAATCCGAAAATACAAAAATACTTTTGCATCTTGCATTCACAATATAAAACCCAAAAATTCATCCATCATTGTTTCCACTATCATTGCATATTTATTTATTGTTTTGCATTAATTTTATTTTCATACCATTCTCACACCTTGTGCTTGAAACCACTTGGTGAGGTTGAGGGCACAAAACAATTTACTTTGTTTGCAGGTTTCCAGGAAGGATAAGGAGATAAAGCTTTCACTACTGATTCCCCGAGAGTTCGATATAAACCCTCGAGTCACCCCTCGTGGGGAAAACAAGTCTTACCTATACTATAAACTCTGCACTTGGAATCTCAACCTAACCCATTGAAGGGCCATCAGTAACACCAACCGGGACTAAAGGTTTCTGCTTTTTTTTCGCTTTTTTTCAAGGTTTAGGGTTTCTGTTTTTTTCTTTTCGCTTATTTTTCAGGGTTTAGGGTTTCGGAGGACATCACGTCGATGCACAATAAAAAGTTTTCGCACACGTGAAGATCACATAACACACATACAACTTGGTATATATATATGTACACACATAAAGTGCTCATTACATGGAGATCACTGCTAGTACTACATGGAGGGAGATCACTGCTAGTACTACATGGAGGGAGGCTATTTTTCGATATAGTGGAATTCTCCAGATTCAGGTATGACCTACGTAAGGAAAAATCCCGCCAATTCCTCAGCAATTGCTTTTACGCGGTTCATTTGTAGGAGCGCGTTCCGCTTCCTTGCCATCTTTAAAAGAAGAAGATCAAAACAATTATGAAGGAAACTAAACACAATTGTTGGTAACAAAATAAAGTTGTGAATGATGTTTACGTACCTCTTGGTTTCTTCGACTATTTACTCTCTCATTGACCTTCATGTGAATGTACTCGCAAACGTAGTATCCACATAAATCAGTCCCCTGTGGTTGTTCCAGGCACCACTATACGAGAATAGAATTCAATCAAGTAATAATCAAGAGAATGATAATGGTATTGAAACCAGGTATGTAGTACTACTTACGTTGTTAGCCTTAAACTCCAGCTTATCTTTCCATACACCGAGTTCTTCCTTTATGAACTGTTTCCAAACCCTGCCTGGCAAAGAAAATGAATTTAGGAGTTATTGCTTACTTGATATCAGGAAATGAACGAAAGAGTCCGATATAGTACGATTGAAATTACCTCTGGAGCAATATACGCACACTCTTGTATTCATCAGGCTTTCTCCTTAATGAGTCCTAGTCTTCAACTTCTCCAAGATCGATTCTAATGATTAGCAGAATGAAGTGGAACCTGCGCACGTTTATATAAGCAGTTATTCAGAACTCATCAATTATACTTAATATCGGGAAAGCAAAATAGAATATGTACAAGACAGTAACACTCACTTGAAGTTGTAAGGAAAAAGTATTTCTTTTTTGGTACTTTGTCGCTTTAAAAACATTAGCAAAACTTCCTCTGTGCCCTTGGTATACTGATCTACGGTGACTTCATGAACTTTATCCGGGTCAATGAACCCAATGTCCCAGATTCCTCCCAGTATGCATTCACGAATCTTCATTCTGCATAATGAGCGTACAAAATAATGTCGTGAGGATAATTACAGGCAATGAAATAAATCACTTACAAACAATAGCAGCTGATGATAGATTTGTTGAGGGCACGTTGATTGTACATCTGAAAAAGTTCGGAGAAGTCAACATGCACAGCGTATTCTCGAAAGTAGTGATGTTCCTTAACTCCTGCCATGAAATAGAATATCCCTTCCTTTGCGGCGGTCATGTACCAGTCATGGAATTTCCATAACTGTGTTGTTAGAGGCTTCGTATCTGTGACCAAAGGCTGCCCGAGAACATATTTATATGCTAGCTTAGCAGTGGGGTAATCTGTCTCGCCATGAATTTGCGGAGCAAGAATATTGTCGTTGTAGAGGGCCGCCTTATCAGAAGGCACAATGAGCGGGGCGATCGATTGTACTTCTTGTTCTCCGAGCTGGGGAACTTTTTTCCCGCATTTATTTTCCTCCATCTGTGAGCTATGTTGCTTGTCAATACAACGCTCATAGTCTGAAAGGGGCCTCACTGGAGGGATATATAAGTTGTCAATGGTGCGCTCAAGTGTCTCCCTTGGTATATTCTTTAGAAGTTCCTTCACGGGGTCCTGTCTATCCTGTTTTTTCTGTGCAAAAAATGCTTTCACCGTGGCTCGCGAGCTCTCTTCTAATTCCTCCTTACTCTTCTTGGCAGGTAACTTCTCAGGAGTCTTGACTTTCTTGGGTATGTTTGGACGTTTCTTGATAGGGGACCTGTCTTTTCTGAGCATAGTACCAGTCGACGTGAACAGCTTCCGCTTTGTCAAATTACCAGTGGGCGCGTCGGCTGACGGGATGGCGCGGGCGATGGACTCGCGGTGTGCTCCCAATCGTCAGGGAGGGTGGGTGGATTTTGAGGTGGTGGATTTCTACTCGGAGGAGTCGGTGGCCTTGGCGCCGAGTCTGGAAACACGATATATTTCTTCTTCCATAGAACGATAGCAAGCTCAACTTCTCCTAGTGTTTTCTCGTCGTCACCTCCAGGGATGTCAAGATCCATTGTCTGGAATCCCGGCATAACTTTTGTCACCCCGACACGAGCATAGCTAGCTGGAATCTAATCAAAATGGAAGATTGCTCCAGGTTGATTTGGTAAAGCATAGCCATCCGCCACCGGACAACTAATGTTCTTCATTGGCATATGTAGCTGGCAATTTGTCTTCTCCGTGATATCATCCATGGGGTAGTGAGCCGCCGACGGTTCGACTACATGATCTTCTAGCTGCGTGGAACCCACGCTGCTTTTCCACTGAGATGGGCAGGCATCGACTGCAGGATCTTGTAGCAGCAGCTGAGATGCCCTTTGCTGGGTAATTGAGTCCAATTGCTCCTGCTGCCATTGCACTTGGCGTTCTAATTCCGTTAACCGGTCCAACCCCCTCTTCTTATTTCTGGAACGGCTTCTATAAGTTGCAACGTCCGCCGGAAACCCTTGATTCCAATTAACCCCCGCTCCTCTGCCTCGACATCGTCTCCAGTGTTCAGGATTCCCAAGGGCGAGTGTCAGCTCGTCATTCTCTCTATCGGGAACAAATTTTCCCTTTCAGACTAGGTCTATTGCATCCACTAGTTTAGCTACGACTCTTGTAATTCTTTTCTTCCATTTTCCCTTTGGAACAATCAGCCCTGTGTCTGGGTCCAACCCTGCCCCATGCGCGAACAACCAGTACTTGGACCTCTCGATCCAGTCATCTGTCTGTGGAGTGATCCCTTTTTCACGCAGTTCGTTTTCAAGGGCTTCCCACTTAGGCAAGGCAGTCTTGTAGCCACCTGGCCCCAAAGTATGGTGATATTTTTTGTTCTCAGCATTCAACTTATTTTTGGCCGATCGGGCCACAACGGTGTCCGATTTCTTATACGCCACAAATTCGGGCCACACATCTTTTATCTTCTCTAGATGTCCAGTGAAATCTGGAGTTACTTTCGCATAATTTTTCCACAATGTTTTCTTCCAGCAGTTGAATTGTGTGGCCATCTTCTTAAGAGTCCACTCCTTGACTTTCTCCTTCTTCTTCTCTGGGAGACCTTCCGGTAGGCTGAAATGTGTCAAGAGCGTGTCCCAAAGAAAATCTTTAATTCTTTGCTCGACATAACTTGCTCCAACGTTGGCTTTCTTCGGCTTATTCCATTCTGTAAAGGTGATCGGGATCGTGTCCCTAACAAGAACTCCGCATTGGCCTACATATTTACGGCAGTTGTCTTCGGGTTTCAGCGGTCTGCCATCATCAGTAACTACGTCGATCGACAACTTTGCACCATCTGGCAGCTTTATCCTTTGGTTCGGGCCTCGTTTCATCTTCGGCGGAGATCGAGGCTTAGATCCTAAGGGCTAAAAGAAAAATGATTCGTTAATAAGTGCAATATAAATCAATTAATGCATCTAGTGATCAACAGAGACTTAATATATATATATATATATATATATATATATACATACCTCACCGGAGTTTGCTAAGGGCACTTCGTCGTCGTCTCTTATTTCTTCTAGCTCAAGTCCCTCACCGGAGTCGTTCAAACATTTTTCACTGAAATCATCGTCTTCTCCACCGGAATCTTCTCCATCCGAATTTACTCCAAGGGTCTTCTCAAATATAATTTCTGCCATTCGCTCTTCATTCTCCTCGTCTCTGATGAAGGGGGCGTCCATAGCTCAATGTCACTGCAATTTACAAAGTACTTAGCAAATTTAGTAACAACAATTGATACAAAAGTGCAAAGTTTTAACAAATTTGCATTGCCCAAATTTAGTTTTATTGTTGTTTAAGTGCATTTTCCAAAGTGCAAAGTTTTAACAAATTTTCATTGCCCAAATTTTTTCTACTATGAATTCTATCACACTAACAAATTCTATCTAAAATTGCTAAAATACAACTACAAATTAAACTATCACTATACAAAATTAAACTACAAATTTTTTCTACTAACAATTTCTAAAGTGTTTATCACTATCACTATACAAAAACTATCTAAAAAAATACACTAAATTAAACTACAAAAATTTTCTACTAACAATTTCTAAAGTGTTTATCACTATCACTATAAAAAAACTACACTAAATTAAACTACAAATTTGTACTTTTAACAGAAAATATTTACACAAATTTGTACTTCTAATTTATCAATATTTCCTAAAATAATAAAACCCTGACGTCATGTTGACGTCACCAATGGTGGCTACGGCTCTGTTGAGCACGAATCGCTCGATTCATAGCGAATTGAGCGCGTTGGCTTGGCTCATTCGACGGAGAAGTCGATGGCGAACCATATGGTGGCGGCGCCGCTGGTTATTGGTCACCAGAACAGTGGCGCGACGGTGGCGACCGTGCTAGCTAGGGTTTCGGGCGGCGCGTGGAAGAGAGGAGGGGTGAGAATGCTGACCTCGTGCGGCGGCGGTGGCAGGGCAGAGGGGACGGACGGAGGTGGAGCGCGCCGGTGGGGTGGAGCTTTGCCGGAGAATCCCCGGTGGACGGACGGGCAGCGCTTCGCCGGAGGAGTCGATGTGGAGAGGAGGATGCGCGCGAATGAGGAGGAGAAGAGGCGGAGGGGGATCTAAAAACCGCCAAAAGGCCTTTCGTCCCGGTTGGTAACACCAACCGGGACAGAAGGACCCTTTAGTACCGGTTGTAGCCAACAACTGGCACAGAAGGTCTATTTTTCGGCCGCTTTAAATTCGCGCGCGCGAAGACACCCTTTAGTACCGGTTGTAGCCAACAACCGGGACGAAAGGGTCTTTTGAAATTTCTTTTTTCTTTTTCTTTTTTCTTTGTTCTTTTTTCTGATTTCATATTCTATTGATTTAATTGTCCAAATTTGACAAACTTTATATCAAACTTAACCCTGGACATGTAGAATCTTTTGGTACTGGTAATTTTCAAGTTTGACTATGTTGAATATATTCAAATTTCAAATGGATGATTTGAGTAAATTTGACATAGATTTAAATCCATATCATCAAAAAAATTAAACAAAATGCATGTTTGATTGTTATTTTATATAATTTGAATTTCTAAAAATGCTTTTTATATGAATTTTTTCTGCTCTAGTTTATTTTTATTTTATACTTAGTTTGATTGTTTCAATATTTATGAAAGTCATATCTTTTTATCATTTGTTTTATATCTATTGATTTAATTGTCGAAAAATTTGTAATAATCATCTCTTTATCTTAAAAACATCCTTAACAACATCTCATACAGTTACATGATTTGTTTTATATCTATTGTTTTATATCTATTGGTGTTACCAGCCGGGAGTAAAGAAGCACACGGATCCTGTGCTTCTTTCAAGCGCTTGTGAGCCGTTGGATCAGGGGTGTGTTTCTTTTGAGGGCATGTGAGCTGTTGGATCAGCACTATCACGACCACTTCGTGAGCCACACAACCCTATATATAGCCCACCTCTCGGACATGGTGGGCACTCAGTGTGTACTCATTGTAGTTCATTTGGTATACAGAGCATTCAGATTCCCTGCATACATCCGATGGTGCATTTGATATGCGGGCACTCACGAGCCACCGTCGGGCTGTATGCAGGGGAAACCGTGTGTTTTGTTCTATCTACAAATCCTTCAGTTCACCAACCGAATACAAATCATTCGGATTCCCTGCATACATCCCGACGGTGCATTTGATATGCGGGCACTCACGAGCCACCGTCGGGCTGTATGCAGGGAAAACCGTGTGTTTTGTTCTATCTACAAATCCTTCAGTTCATCGACCGAATACAAATCATTCAAATTCCCTGCATACATCCCAACAGTGCATTTGATATGCGGGCACTCAGGAGCCACCGTTGGGCTGTTGATAACCCCCAAGAGCAGGGGATCACTGTAGCACCTCTCAATGTGGAAGTAGGGTATCGATCCGCAGGAGCACAAAGGAAAAGTTATCTATTCCCTACAACTAAAGTGTCACAAGTTTTAGTTGATTATGCACTAAACAGGTTTAAAGAACAAGATGGTTGATTTAATGGATGGAAGTTTAATGTAATAAAACAAGAATGTAAAAGTGTCTCAATCCTCTTCAATGCAAGAGGACAAGACAAAGCTTTTCTCTTATAGGAACAATGGACATGGGTTCATGGGTTCACTCAATCCTCTCTCCCATCTATGGTGATTATCATGTTATAGATAAAAAGTACACACAATTGTCATGCTTTAATGGTAAACTTCTATGACGGCTACATGTCCTAAAACACATAGTTGAAAGAAAATAATCATTTGTGTTGCTAGGTCACCCTCGTAAGGCTAGCGTGGTTTGTTGTCACTCCCACATCACACTTCTTCCTTTTTACCCCCAGATAAAGGATGTTGGGATGTATTGTGTCACTCAATACATATGCCGTTGTCACATCGGCCATCCCGTATCTATATACATCATACTTCATAATGGATAATATTCTAAACACTAGTGCAATGATTCATATTTCGTGTGCATGACCATATCTCTCTCATCTATCTACACTTGGTGGTGTCAATCACCTCATGACATGGATAAACAAGGCATTATGTATAAATCGAACCATCACATGCATCATAGAATATCTTCAAAGTATGAAAAGTCATAAAAGATCCAACACAATGGTAAATGCATAACAAATATCATCTCATACCACAATATCCACCATAGGAATTACATAGATAGATCCATACTTATGCAAGGCCATCATATGGACTTCAACAATGATCATACATAGAGAGATTAGATCAAGTTACCACCACAAACCCAAAGTCCAGAGGGTGGAATACTCCCCCTTCATCATGGTGATGATGGTGGAGATGTTGGAGAAGATGGAGACCACCCCAGCAGCGCCCCGCCAGAGTTTTCCCCCTCCAATCTGCAGCTCCAGGTCTTCTGTTTCGTGGTTTTTTGTTTCTGCGGCGCTCCTTTTCGAAGGGCGTCGGGGACTATTTTTATAGTCGGTTTTAGGTCAAGACGAAGGTTCTGGAGAAAAGATCGACGGCAACGGAGCCTCGAGGCCCCAGATGGTGGGTCCCACGCGGCCAAGGAATCTGGCGTGTGGGTAACCCTCTTCTGGCCCTCGGGCCTCCGTTTGTTCGCTTCCTTCGCTCCTACGCTTTGTTCCTTCCAAAAACTGATGCTCGTAAATTTTCTGGTCATTTGGACGTCGTTTGGGTCCTTGAAACATCAAAATATAGAAAATAGGGTTTTCTGCCAGTGCAGGGTTAATTCCAAAAAATGGGAAAACAATGAAATATTCCCAAAATCAATATAAATCAATGATATAACCCTTATATCATGCAAATAGGATTGAAATATAAGTAATATAATGCAAAGTTCATGTATGCATTTTACATGCATCAGTTGTATGTAGGGGAAACTTTTGTTCCAACTTTTTCGAGCGCTTGTGAGCCGTTGGAGTTTTTAGAACCAAAAATCAGTGTTTAGAGTTTTCTTCTGAGTTTTCATAACACAGTTACATAAAAGGTTTAATACATTATTACACATCACCAACAACACCCCCTATCTATTGTTGGGGTATAATTTTTTTTTATTCGCGTATGTCGACCCTTTCTTCTGATTGCGCCGTAACCATGGAGAATCTTCATCATTTAACGGGATGCTTGGGTCAGCTTTCACTTTGAAGGGCGGAATTTCATCAAACTTATTGTAATCTTCTGACATGTCTGTCTTGTCCTCCACTCCCACGATGTTTCTTTTGCCTGAAAGAACTATTAGGCGCTTTGGCTCATCGTATGATGTATTCGCTTGCTTATCTTTTCTTTTTTTTCGGTCTGGTAGACATGTCTTTCACATAGAAAACCTGAGCCACATCATTGGCTAGGACGAATGGTTCGGTGTCATACCCAAGATTCTTGAGATCCACTGTTGTCATTCCGTACTGCGGGTCTATTTATACCCCGCTTCTCAGGTTGACCCATTTGCACCGAAACAAAGGGACCTTAAAAGAAGGTCCATAGTCAAGTTCCCATATCTCCTCTATGACACCATAATATGTGTCTTTTTTCCCATAGTCATTTGTTTGCGTCAAAGCGGACACCACTGTTTTGGTTGGTACTCTTTTTATCTTGGTCGGCCGTGTAAAATGTATTCCCATTTATCTCGTACCCTTGAAAAGTCAATATAGTCGAAGATGGTTGCTTGGCCAACAAGTATAGCTGTTCTCCAACAGTGGTGTCATTAATGAGACGTGTTTGCAACCAACCGCTGAAATTCTTCACGTGTTCTCCATCAATCAAATCTTCACGTGTTCTCCATCAATCAAATCTTCACGGTTCTCCAGGTATTTCGAGCGTAACATATTCTTGTGTTCCTCGATATATGGAACCACCAAGCTGGAATTATGTAGAACTGTGTAGTGTGCTCGAGTGAAAGAATGCCCGTCCATACATATTGTTGCTTTCTTTCCTAGCGTACCTTTTCCACGCAGTCTCCCCTCATGGCGCGATTGAGGAACACCGATCGTCTTAAGGTCAGGAATAAAGTCAACACAAAACTCAATGACCTCCTTTGTTCCATAGCCCTTGGACATGCTTCCTTCTGGCTAGCACGGTTATGAACGTATTTCTTTAAGAATCTCATGAACCTCTCAAAGGGGAACATATTGTGTACAAATACAGGACCGAGAATGGAAATCTCTTGGACTAGGTGAACTATGAGGTGCGTCATAATATTGAAGAAGGATGGTGGGAACACCAACTCGAAGCTGACAAGACATTGAAGCACATCCTTCTGTAAACTTGGTAGAGTTGCTGGATCGATTACCTTCTGAGAAATTGCATTGAGGAATGCACATAGCTTCACAATGGGTACTCGAACGTTTTCCGGTAGAAGCCATCAATGCAACCGGAAGTAATTGTGTCATAATCACGTGGCAGTCATGAGACTTTAGGATTTGGAACTTTTTCTCTGCCATGTTTATTATTCCCTTTATATTCGACGAGTAGCCAGACGGGACCTTGATACTGCTCAGGACTTGAAAAAAGATCTCCTTCTCTTCTTTGGTAAGAGCGTAGTTGGCAGGACCTTGATACTTCTCTGGATTTAGGTCGTCTCGTTCGTGCATATGTTGCTGGTCCAGCCGTGCATTCGGTGTATCTTTCGTCTTCCCATACACGCCCAAGAAGTTTAGCAGGTTCACGCAAAGATTTTTCGTCACATGCATCATGTTGATTGCAGAGCGAACCTCTAGGAATTTCCAATAGGGTACATCCCAAAATATAGATTTCTTCTTCCACATGGGTACGTGTCCGCCAACGTCATTCGGAACAGATTGTCCGCCGGACCCTTTCCAAATATTACTTTTAAATCCTTGACCTGCCATATATAACATCACCAGTAGGGAGGGTAGGCTTCGTCCGGTTATCTGCCTCATGTTTGAAATGCTTGCCTTTCTTTCTTACGGGATGCTTGTTTGAAAGAAATCGACGATGTCCCGGGTACACATTCTTGTTACCTAAATATATACTTTCAGTCTCACCTAAACAGTGCGTGCATGCATTGTATCCCTTATTTGACTGTCCTGAAATGTTACTAAGAGCAGGCCAATCATTGATGGTTACCAACAACAATGCTCGTAGGTCAAATTCCTCCTATTTGTGCTCATCCCACACACATACACCTTCGTCAGACCACAACTGTAAAAGTTCTTCAACTAATGGCCTCAGGTACACATCAATGTCGTTGTCGGGTTGCTTCGGGCCTTGGATAAGCACTGGCATCATAATAAACTTCCGCTTCATGCACAACCAAGGAGGAAGGTTATAGATAAATAGAGTCACGGGCCAGGTGCTATGACTGCTGCTCTGCTCCCCAAATGGATTCAAGCCATCTGTACTTAGACCAACCTTAAGTTCCTTGCGTCACCTGCAAATCCTTGAACTCACTGTCGATGTTTCTCCACTACGACCCATCTGCGGGGTGTCTCAGCATCTCGTCTTCCTTACGGTCTTCTTTGTGCCATCGCACAACTTGGCATGCTCTTTGTTTCAGAACAAAATTTTAACCGTGGTATTATAGGAGCATACCACATCACCTTGGCAGGAACCCTCTTCCTGGGGCGCGGCTCGCCCTCAACATCACCTGGGTCATCTCGCCTGATCTTATACCGCAATGCACCGCATATCGGGCATGCATTTAAATTCTCGTACTCCTCACCGCGGTAGAGGATGCAGTTATTGATGCATGCATGTATCTTCTGCACCTCTAATCCTAGAGGGCAGACAACCTTCTTTGCTTCGTACGTACTGGGGGGCAATAAGTTATCCCTTGGAAGCATCTTCTTTATTATTTTCAGCAACTTTTCAAATCCCTTGTCAGATGTACCATTCTCTGCCTTCCATTGCAGCAATTCCAGGGTGGTACTAGATTTTTTGGCCATCTTCACAATTTGGGTAAATTTTTTTTGTGATCTCTAACATGCGCTCCAACTTCGACCTCTCGTTTCACTTCCGCAGTTTATCTGTTCATCAAGAATGACCCGACGAAGATCATCATCGGACTGATCATCAACAATGACCTCATGTTCAGCTTCGTCTTCCCCCATTGTAGTACCACCGTGTTCAGAGAACACAGGATAGTTGTCATCATCCTCTTCTTCATTATCTTCCATTATAACCCCTCTTTCTCCGTGCTTGGTCCAACAGTTATAGCTGGGCATGAAACCGTTCTGAATCAGTGGACGTGAAGGGTTCTTGAGGAAGGGTAATTCCTCTTATTCCTACAGTCATCACATGGACAAAACATAAAACCATTCTGCTTGTTTGACTCAGCCACATGGAGAAAATTATGCATGCCATTAATGAACTCGGGACAGCGTCGGTCACCGTACATCCATTGCCGGCTCATCTGCATTATATAAATATATCAAAAACTATTACACTATAGTTATCATGAATAGAGATATGACCAAATTCATTAATACAAGTTCACCACATTAAAACAAAAGTAGAGTAGTGACCAAATCTAATACATAGTTCTCATAAATATACATTAATTGAAACTAACATACAACTATCTAAAGAAATTAAATCCAACGACAAATGCGATCAAAATCGCAACTAAGGTAATTATTGAACCAACAGCATAATGATACCAAGCTTCTTGACTAATGGCATATTTTCTAATCTTTTTAAGCTTCAAGCGCATTGCATTCATCTTGATCTCGTGATCCAAGCGCATTGCCTCCATCTTGATCTCGTGATCATCGACGACGTCGGCAAACTTGAACTCCAATTTCATCTTCTCTTCTAAGCATTGGAGACGAAGATCTTCACGTCTTTTCAATTTTTCTTTCAAATCATTGTTTTCTTTTTCAAAAAACTCGATAATAGGGTCGATTGGAATTTCCGGTTCAACTACCTCCTAGATAAAAATATATCTATGTCAAGTTGGTCGGCATAATTGTCATAAACATGAAATTAAACAAATATATAGTTATAACAAACAATCGTACCACATCCGAACAATAGAGCGAACGAGACCGGTGTGGACAGATGTCAAAACCATGACACTATATATAACAAACAATTATACAAATAAGAAAAATATACAAGTAATAATTATGCATCTAAATCATACAACTAAGTTTTTGTAAAATAAAAGATAAAAACAAGAGGCTCACCGAGGTGGTGTCGGTGACGGGGCGGCGTGGCGATCGACGGCGGTGAGAAAGGGACGGGACGACACTATAAAAAACCACAAATCATACTTTAATTTGAGCTCAAAATGCATATAAAAAAATGAAATCCCTAACTTAGTCATTTCATCAAACACCTAGCTAGCACTACAAAAATCAAATGAGCTAAACTAGCAATAAAATGAGCTAAACTTGAAATACCGGAAGAGAGGATGAAGTTGCTAACCCTTGTATAGGTTGGTGCCACCAATCTTGACAAATGTTGGAGAAAAATGGGGTGAACTCGATCTCGGGAGAGAGAAGAGAGAGCAAAAAAATGGAGTTGTGCTCGAGCCGAAAAAATGGAGCTGGGCTCGGGGTGGAAGAAGATATATAGGAGACCCTTTAGTACCGGTTCGTAATACGGACCGGTACTAAAGATGGACCTTTAGTACCGGTCCGTATTACGAACCGGTACTAAAGGGTCTCGCCGTGGGGCCCCCCACTGCAGCTGCCTGCCCCAACCCTTTCGTCCCGGTTGGTATTACCAACCGGGACAAAAGGCCCCGAACCAACCGGGACGGCTTCCGGCTGGCCGCCTCGCCTCTGGAACCGGTACTAATGCCCCCTTTTTCTACTAGTGACTGGTTCTTAAATAGTGGCTGGATGTTTAGGACTCTACTCACTCCGTCCTCGAATAACTGTATATCTTTTGTTTTAATCAAACTTTTTTAAATTTAACAAACGTTACAAAAAAGATAGCACCGTTGCACTAAATTAGTATCACTAGACCCGCCTTGAAAGGTAGTTTTATAATATAAAATTTGACATCATATATATTAATACTCTTATGTATAAAGTTGGTTAAAATATAAAAAATTGACTTAAGATAATAGCTAGAGATACATTTATCCGCGTCCGGAGTGAATAGGTAACACTAGAGGCGTGTTTGGTTGCTCACGGAGAGCCCAACTAGGTCTAGTGGATGCAAAAATCGTGCATTTAGTTACTTGGGCAGGTCCGTCTTCATGCATCGAAGATGTTTAAAAGAGTGTTGGGCGGTCGAATCGGCAGTTTCTCGAGATGCAACAACTATAGTAGAAAACCTATTTATGCTTGTAATGTAAAGAAACTTGTAAAATATGTATATGAGCTGTTTGAAATCTGCTGGTTTATGACTGCTTTCTTATGTCTTGTGCGTGTATAGGCCCTCCTTTGTAGGTGTGCTTCAACTGTCATTCTCCTAGGCCTAGTCTCGGGGCATGCAGATACATCGCAGGCCTCATCATTAGTCACGGGGTCACTTCTATACCCGAGGTATGCCTAGTAATTTGGTACTACAACTAGATTTATATAGGGTACTTTCAATTAGTATTTTTGTTAACTCGGTTGACTACAAATTATGTTGAATCATATACATCAAAAGATAGAAAATTAAATGAAAGTATGTTTTCCCTGTAGTTGAATGTACAATTTAAGTTAAAATTCTTATGCTTCTGAAATGAATACAAATACACCATTGGCGCTTTTGTTATATTTTATATAGATGTTATACTTAAGACTCTTGCATTATAGGTCAAATGGTCAAATCCTGACACCGTCCCTGCCACCCTACCGCCAGGGGACAATGGCCCTGCTCAAGTAACATTGTATTCAACATTATTTGTATAGAAAATATTTATAGCCGACAAAACTCTTGTTCATATCTAGAAAAATAAAGATCCAATTTTCAGTAGTAAGTCGATACCGTGAACTTGTAGTGCATAACATGTAGAAAAAAATTAACCTGACCACGGATGACAAGTTTAGTTAGCAAGTCTTGCATGTTGTGTTAAATGTATCCTAGCTAGAACGATGCTATTTCTGTACCGAGTATAAAGCATACACGTTACCAAGGGTTTACTAAATTCATTATTATATGCAAGACACATTTGACCCCACAAAATCACGAACATGGCAATGTTTTGGTGACATTATCCTCTTAAGTGTCCCATATACATACTCTACATTTTTATGTCTGGGTATACCTAATCATAAACTAGAAATCTCCATCCAGATATTATGTATCTTACAATTTAGAAAATTTGAGAAGATAGGTAAAGATATACACACAAATATATGCACTAATTATACTCATGAAAGTGAAACAAATTAATCCAATAAGACATTTTATTTTTTATTTTATCACATTTAGAGGATTTTATGTAAATACTTTTGTAAGAACCAATGTATTAAGAAACTAATGTAATATTTATTACATAGTTTGATTTAGATTTAACACAACATATGACTGTGAGTTGTGACAGAAGATATAAACAAGTATTATTGTTTAGTATAGATAATTATATTTATTTTGCATTGCAAAGTACTCATAATGCGAACAACCCATAGATTAAACTAGTCACTTGGGCACATATTCGCACGGCCTAGCCTGGTAGCTCTTTTTTGAAGCTTTCGGTGTCAGTTATCGAGCGAGGATGAGATGCAAGGGTCAATGGGACTAGTTGATCGCGATCATGCCGGTGCACTTATTAGAGCACAAGCAATCTGATACACGCATGCTGCTAGCCCCATGGTAATGTAAGCGATAGCTATTCGAGGTGTTGTTCAACTGGCTTTGACGAGAAACTACGATCAGATTGAGATTGAGTTTGGCGCTAAGGAAGTAGTCAAACTTAGGAACAAATCTGGTTTTGGCAGATCTGAAATTGCCAGCATTACCCAAGAAGTGAAGGAGTTTTGGGTTTTTTGTTGTTGCTAGTTTTAGCATTAATTAGGTGGGAATATCTGCTAATGAAGCAGCTCATAGATGTGCTGCTAGTGCTAGTGCTGAGAGGAGGAGATTTGTGCGGATTAATTATAAGCCACAATTTCTCATAGAAATGCTTGAGAGAGATTGTAATGATTCTGAGTAATATATAAAGCTCCTTGATTCGCCAAAAAAAAATCGCATGTGTTCTTTTTGTCATATCTCGTTGTGGTTCTGTAGTTGTTCGCTAATTTTGTTTTCCATTTTTCAGTGCTTTGGCATTCTGGATTTCTTTTTCCGAAGTAAATGGCATTCGATGAGTTTCTAACCGTACTCTAACTATCTTACTGGTTTGCATATGTAAAGGGTGATTGCTATCCGCACCTTACAGATGGTGCCATTGCGAGCTAGCTACACCATATGCTATCCATGTAAATTGATATTTTGCACTCGGTCCAAGTATGTGCCATTGGTATGCTAGCTACTCCATATCCATATGCTATTCATAGGTACAAATTTGACGTGGCGGCTTAATAAATAATGAAAGAGAGGATTGGTGTATGCAAAAGCCGGCTCTTATCGTGTCACCCGAGACGAGATTAATGCTCAATCGATCCCATGCACCAAGTCTTGGTCTTGCCTCTCTCGTATACACCTCTAGGAGGCTGCCGCACATTCGTCAGATAGGACACAAAGTAAGACGTAGTATAAGTTAGCCACAAACTGATCCAATGTTTAATCTGTAGATACAATCGGTGAAACGGGTGCACCGGCAAGGTCGTAGCTTACACGCCCGTTTCTTAGCAGGATACAGCGTTTAGAACCGATGCATTGGCACCGGCCTAAAAAATTAACTTTTTCCTCGATCGCTGCAAAGTAGTAAAGTTATGGGACGTTTTCTCGGAAAGTCCTTTTTATCCCGACCACCAGTGCTGCCTCTCGTTTAAATTTTTTGAAAATCATATTTGTGAGTTTCAAAATAATCTTAAAAAAAATATGATGTTGCCAATGATGCATCCCACAAACGTGAATTTTTTCAGTGTGAAATAATTTATATTATGGGCTACACTAAAATAAGAAATCTTATAAAACTTAGAGATTTGAAAATGTGCATACTCAGATCTATAAATTTGTTATTTTTGTGTAGCTCAAAATACAAAGTTTTTGAAGTTGATATTTTGCACGTTAGAGGGATATATTATTGTCTACACCCGGATTTTTTTTCAGAATTTTTTTTTTTTTTTGAGGAAGGTCCGACGCTTATATTCAGGTAGCTCCAACACTTTACAACAAGGTCCAGGAAAGCAACAGAAATTATTTTCGAATTTTTTAAACGGGAGGGATCACTGTTGCCCGGGATAAGAAAATCTCCACTTTTGAATAAGAAACACATCAAAGTTCGCGTACGAGTGTGACCGTGTGAGCATTTTGTGGTTCCGTCTCTACGTTTTGTTCTCTGTGCGCGCCTTTTTCCTTGTGGTCTCTGAGTACGACGTGTGGTGAGTACAGATGATCATCTATATGTGGATCGACGGCCGGCCGGTTAGATTGCTCGTGGCTAGCTCCTACCACTTTTGGCGTGCTGATCCTGATCGCGCGGTTTTTTCAAAGGGACATCCGGGTTAAGGAAACACGGCGCGGGCGACACGCGGCTGCCGTGAAGAACATTGCTGTGGCCGCCCGATCGATCTCTAATCCAAAAGGCAGGCAAGTTTTCCGTACTATTCGAGCTTGATCACGCTATTATTGTGTTGATGATGATTGAATAAAACAGGGCAGGATCCTTCTGAAAATGGCCAGGATCATTGCTCGGTACATATGTGATGTTTATCCAAACACTTACACCTACGTCTACGTGCCAGAGGGACCGGTAGGAGATTTCCTTGGAGCATATCTTACATGGTCTAATTAACTCTGAGTCTGGTTTTAAATTTCAGCGAGTTTTCATCAAAATTCACTAAATTTCAGTGATTTCCATAGACACCGAAATAACCCTTTTGGTTAAAATACTTTACACTTTCAGTAGTACTCCCTGCGTTCGGAAATAGATGTTTTAGCTATCTCAAAATTTGGATGTATGTAAACAATAAAACATGTCTAGATACATCCATATTTTGACAAATCTAAGACATCTATTTCCGAACGGAGGGAGTATAAAGGAATTTAAAAAATATTTAGAATATTTTTATTTTCTTAATATTTAAATGAATTTTGAGAGGAAATTTCGGTCATTTGGCCGAAACGAAAAACTCAAATCACTGAAATTCAGTTCAGTGATTTCGGTAGTGGCCGGAAATTTCTGAAACTGGTATAAAACCATATTGTCTGACGCATGTGTATATCTATCATCTATGTAGCAGGCTAGCAACCATGTCCACACAGCACACCGTCGGACGGTCGGTTCAGTTCTGAAATCTGAATTAGGGGACCGTCAGAAGAGTAACGATGATGGGAAGAAAACCCTGCGGCCGTCAGACCCCCTGCGTGAGCCGAGCTAGATCGCCAAGATCAAGCAGCCAAGTGACCCCCTGCTTTGCACCCCGCTCAGCAGCTAGCAGAGCTTTTCTTCTCCACCTTCCGAGTTCGGCAGCGGGAGAGGGATCAGTAGAGCACGCGGGCGCAAAAAGGAAGAAAGAAAAGCGAAGAAGAAGAAGCGGACAAAGCTTGGCGCCACCTAACCAAAACATAATATCCAAATGTCCAACTCCCACACGCACGAGTCACCACAAGCTCCATTCTCTGCTTGATGTTGCCTTACTGGCTAAGCGAAGCCTTCCTGCTTCCTTCCTTCCTTCCTTCTCCCTCTCGCCTCCCGATCGACCTTATATATAGTACGTACGTACCAAACACCACCATCACCGCCCAACACCACACTGCCATCGCCGACGACCCTACCACGAACACAAACACACACACCTACGCTACGAACACGTACAGTCCTAGGCCCCGGCCGCCTTTCTCCTCTGCAGGCATGGACGTGCACGCGGCGCCGGTGGTGGGGAAGAGGATGTGGAGCTACCTGCGTGCCGTCTTCTTCATGATGAGGAAGAGCAAGCGGAAGCTGCTCCTCGGCATGCACTTCCTCATGAAGCGCCGCAACAAGGCCGTCGCCCGCTCCGTCGCCAACCTCCTCTCTCACCACCACCACGGCGCTAGCAGCCACGCGCTCCGCCGCCGCGAGTACGAGTTCTCCTGCAGCGACAGCCCAAGCTCCTTCGCCATCCGCCGCCCGCACGCCTACTTCCCCTGCCTCAGCGCAGAGGCACAGGAAGAGCCCCTGCACGTCGACCCCGCGTCCTCTACGACGGCGCCATTGCACAGGATCGAGTACTACGCCGCCGCGTCCCCCGCGCCGTCGTCGCCTGGGTTCTGACGATGGAAGAGGAACTCGCGCCCGGGGAGGAGATGGGATGCACGCCGGGGCAGATGTCGCCGCTGGTGCCGAGCGGCGGGTTCTCGGTGCGGGTGTCCAACTTCTCGTCGGAGGAGGCCGACGGGGAACTGGACATGGGCGGCGAGGCCGTGGACGACGAGGCGGAGGAGTTCATCGCCCGCTTCTACGAGCAGCTGCGCCGGCAGAACCAGATCGGGCTGCTCCCGTATCACCTCCAGGAATGCGCAGCGTGATCGACGATGAAGCTACGCGCGGCGGCATTGCCCTGCCAGAGACCGATTCCATTCCATGCTTGTGTTGGCGATCATGCTTCATGCACACGCACGCTTCGCCGCACATGGTTGTCCCAGAACCTGCATGCGTGTGACGGAGGGCACGAATTGCGCTGGCATCTTTTTTTTTTTTTTGCATGTAAAGATGTGGATCGACCGATCGAGTCCCGCATGGTTTTTAGTTGCTGGGATTAAGAAATTTGCATTGTATATTCCTTCACTGTGTATGTGTGGTTAATCATATAGTACCATATATCTCCCTCCTAACTACGAGATACCATTCCTCTTCATATCAAAGTCAAAAGTAACTCTTTGATTCGTCATATGAATTTTGGATGACCAGAAAAGCTAAGAATTTTACTATGCGGGATGTTCTATTCGTACGACTATTATTCGTCGCCTGGGGTTCCGACGATGGAAGAGGAGCTCGCCCCCGGAGAGGAAATGGAATGCACTCTGTCGCCGCTGGTGCCGAGCGGCGGGTTCTCGGTGCGGGTGTCCAACTTCTCGTCGGAGGAGGCCGACGGGGAGCTGCTGGGCGGCCAGGCCGTGGACGACGAGGCGGAGGAGTTCATCGCCCGCTTCTACGAGCAGCTGCGCCGGCAGAACCAGATCGGGCTGCTCCCGTACCACCTCCAGGAATGCGCAGCGTGATCGACGATGAAGCTACGCGCGGCGGCATTGCCCGGCCGGAGTTCGGTTCCATTCCATGCTTGTATTGGCGATCATGCTTCATGCACACGCACGCATCGCCGCACATGCTTGTCCCAGAACCTGCATGCGTGTGACGCGGGGCACGAATTCCGCATGCATCTGCATGTATTATTTTTCTTTTTTTGCATGTATGTAAATGTGAAGATGTCGATCGAGTCCCGCATGGTTTTTAGTTGCTGGGACTAAGTTTTTAGATAAAAGGCATAAGCCCAGCTTTGAATTAACAAATCTCAGTGTTACAATGGCAATTACAAACAAATGCTGCAAGAACAGCTTACAGGCAACGAATCAACAAGCAAACAGAAAATACAAAGAAAAAGCACAGCTTGATCATCGATGCCACCATCTGCCGACAAGGTCAGCACCAAGGAGACACTGTGAAGCCAAACGCCGCTGGAGAATCCTGCCTTCTTCACGTCCGCTGCTTGTCGAAGTCGAATGTCATTCGCCTCCACCTTCGAAGAAGACCCCTGTCTTCTCGTCCTGGCTTGAAGGACGCCGCACCGTCAGAAGGCAGAGCCGCTCACCCGAGAGCACGAAGAACAGGCACACCGATTTGCAGAGGGACAGAGTCAAGCACGGACGTCACAGCCCGCGAGCAACCCACAGACATCACCGCCGGCACCGACAGCACGGCAAGATGCAGGCTATCGGACGTGGACACGCACCAAAGACACGGCAAAAAGGAAGCAAGGGCCGCCATAGAAGGGCAGAGCTCAACCAGATCTTCGTCTCCCAACCAAAACACCAAGCTGCTGCCGCCGCAGAGGGGAACCCATTCCCCATTCCCCTCTCGCCCAGGCTCGAGGGCACCGACCCGCGGACGGACAGCCCACCTGCGTCTGTTAGCAGCAAAGGAAGGAGCATCGGCCAAACCCGACAACAACTCGCCACAGGAAACGCCGCCACTAGGAAACCACGAACAGCGCACAGATCCACCACTTCCCCGTAGTCCAAGACGACGTCTTCAAGAAGAAACGCGACGCCGGAGCGCCGCCGCCGCCCGCTCAGAGGAGCTAGGTTTTCACCCGGGCACAGGGGAGGAGAGCGGGAAGGAGCCAAACCTCATCGTCGCCTCCAAGGAGGGGCTCAGCGTCGGAGACGTCGCCGACGACGCGGCCACCACAGCTGGCCGAGGATTTCTCCCGGCAGGCCCACGACCCAGCCAACACCGGAGGTGGGCTGGGATCTGCGTGGATCGAAGTCGCCGTCTTCAGATCTGGCGCCAGGGCTGACGGGGCGCCCTCCACGCCGTGTCCACGAACCACCGGTCCCCTCGCCGCCCGCACGGCCGAGAGAGACGGCCACACAGCACCAGCCAGCGTGCCCCGCCGCCAGGGCCAACGCCGCCCTCACCTCGAGGCCGCCGCCCCAGATGCCAAAGCTCTCCGCGAGAGACGCGCAGCAGCGAGATCCCAGTCGCCACCGTCCTCGGCAACCGCACGCCGGCTTTCCGGTGGGTGCCTCTGGCGACGGCGAGGAAGGGAAGGAGAGGAGGAGGCGCGAGGCGGCTAGGGTTTGGGAGGCCCCCGGTGTCGCCCCAGAGGAGCGACACGGGAGGCAGAGGGGAAGTGTCGCCAGCCACCGGCTGCTTCGTAATGATGGGCCTGCTGGGAGTAAGTAAGAAATTTGCATTGTATATTTCTTCACTGAGTGTGGTCAATCATACCATGTATCTCCCTCCTAACTATGAGGTACCATTCCCATCATATTAAAGTCAAAAGTAACTCTTTTGATTCATCGTAGGAATTGTGGATGAACGGAATGGTTAGAAATTTTACTATGTCAGTTGTTTTTATTCGTAGGGATCCTAAAGGACATATTTCTAGGGATTCCCTTGCACAACATTTTGTAGAATTGTTTTATTCACTCGAACTTCTTAGAAAAAAACCCTTGCTTTTTCCTGTAGGATGTAGTGCAATCAAACAATCTTTATTCCAAAAGCAACCCTAGGATTTAAGTGGGCCTAACATTAAAATCATGTGTTTTCCTATTTCTTCATCATGGGAAACCGACAAAACAAAGAACAATATTACAAGTACAACCCTTTTTGCCAAACTAAAAAAGAGATGCGCCCATAGACGATACACAAGAATGTTTCCTACTCGCACGTTAGAACTGACTTAGGATACTATACATGTGAATATGATATAAGGTGTACGTGTGTGTATGTAAATGTTCGACGGAATTTGCGATGCATTTAAATGTATAAAATTTGCATTATGTGGTTCCTGTCAGATGATTCGCATTATTCTGGGAACTCGGAAACCCAAAGAAGTTTGCAAGATTGAGATGCCAGCCCACTTGATTTCCACCAAAGTTCACTCCATTAAACCATGGGGAAAGCGAACGGGTCTTTCTAAAAGGTATAAGTGCACGGAATGTTTGTCCTGTAAAGTGTAGTGTAAATGAATCACTACGAAAGTTCTATAAGATTTAGTCCTAATCATTTTTTAAACAAATACACATAGAATATTTTTCTACGGAGTGTTCTTTGGCGTCGCGCTCTCCATATGTTTGCTTTGCAGCTTCAATCGGACAACACATTGCTGCCGTTTGGTGGTACGGCAGAACCGCGGCTCAATGCTGGGTTGGGCAATGATGAACGGAGCAGGCAAACAGCCCTTATGGACTTGTTTAAACCTCAGGCTAGGCGTAGCTTAAATGACGATTTTTGCAAAGCTTACCCTGCATGTATCCATGCCAAGACAGCAGCTCTATATAGCCATTGCGAGTGTGTAGCAGCTGAAGAAAGTAGCTAGAGCCAAAAGTATGAGTATGCAATTAGCCACTGAACAAAGTTTATGGTACGGACACAAATAATTGACGCCGCCCGCTCTTATCCAATCCCTTATCCATTCTAGCTAGTTCTCCAAACTAATTAAGTACTCAGGCTTATTTTTTAGAGAGCACTAGATCGAGCACCTAGCTGTACCAGCCCCTAAACTTGCTTTTCGCTGGGTTAGACGTTCAAACGTTGAGAACATGCGAACTAGAGCTAGTACTTCTCCTGAAGAAACATGACCAATGTGGAATCTGACTTGCCGCGAACATACGTTGTCGGTGGTGGCTTGCGGAAGGAATCCTCAATCATGGGCAATCCGAGAAAATTGCAAAAAACCATCACAATTGGTGGTTCAGTTGCAAAAGACCACCGGTTTCCAATAAATTCGCAAATCGCCACCACTTTTGAATGACAGCGTTGCAAAAAACCACCAGTTTCTACGAAATCTCGTCTTAGCCGAGTTAACGCTCGTTCTGACCAGTATGGCCCACTGTCAGGCGTGACGTGGCGCGTGTAAACTGGTGGTTTTTTGCAACGCTGTCATGGAAACTGGTAGTTTTTTGCAACGCCACGTCACGCCTGACAGTGGGCCATACTGGTCAGAACGAGCGTTGACTCGGCTAAGACGAGGTTTCATGGAAACTGGTGGTTTTTTGCAACGCTGTCATTCAAAAGTGATGGTGATTTGCGAATTTATTGTAAACTGGTGATCTTTTGCAACTGAACCACCAATTGTGCTGATTTTTTGCAATTTTCTCTGGGCAATCCTGTCTGCTTGGTGGTACGACACCGTCAAGCAACATTTCCAATTGTGTGGACGGCTCGATTTGTTAATGACGCAGCGAAAAAGGCGTAGCTTAGTTAGTGATTTTTTTAGTCCAAAACTAAAGGAGTATTAACAAATCGAGCATATACTCTACTCATTATCATTACTCGTAAAATTTTTTAAATTAAAGACCATAGGCCCGATGTTAAATTATAATGCCCGAACGGCGACAAGGTACAAGGTGCTGAACCCAGCTTACAACAAAGATCTGCACTCACACACAAAGAAAAAGGACACCCAAAGAAACTCCAGCGGGGCAAACGCCACCGACGAACTACTCTGATGAGGTTGCGGACACGCTTGGCGGGCAAAGGTGTTGGGCCGAATCTCGCCCTCGAGGTCAGACCGGCACACCGACACACGCTGCACACCGTCGACACGGGCAAAGTCGTCGGGCCGAATCTCACCCTAGAGCTCAGGCCGGCGCACCAACACGCACTGCACACCGCCGAGAACCGCACAACGTCAACAGAGGTAGCCACCAGGAGGACAACTGCACGCTGAGACACACCAAGGGGGTCCAAGCAAGAAACGCCGAGAGAGCAGAATAAGCCACAAGCTTTGCCGGAGGAAGAACACCGAAGACACCCAACCTCCAGAGAGCTACCCACCGCGAGCTCCAAGACGTCTTCAAGAAGATCACGACGCAAAGCGCCGCCACCGCCCGATCCGAAGATCTTGGGTTTTCACCCGGAGCACGTAGAAGGGTAGAGGACAGCCACAACGGCGCCTTCAAGAAGGGAACGACGTCCACAGACGCCGCCGCCGCCGCGGCCCAAGCAAACACCTAGGCAATGGTTTCCCCTCGGCAGGTCCTCTCCACCTCCCACACAGGGCAAGGGCGCCGCCAAGACGACAACCACACCACTGCCATGGAGCGCAGCTCGCCAAGCACCACCCGTCCACACGGCCATGGTCTCGGCCAGCACCACCAGAACCTTGGGCTCGCCCACCAACCCACAGGTTCCCCACCTTCTAGGGCCGCCGCCCCGGCGTCCCGACTTCTCGCGCCGCCAAACTGAAGGGGATCGGAGGGCCACCTTGACTGCATCCCCCTGAGATCAAGGACCGGCAGCCCCCACGGCTGCACAGCCCCGACCCATGAACGCGAGGTGGCCGGAGCGCCGTCACGGCCGCACTGCCCAGAGCCAATACCCGAGTCTTCACCTACAGGAGCAGCAAGCTGCGCCGCCGTCGACCGGAGTCGACCATGGCCACGCCGCCCCACCAGCACCAAGGGGATCTTCACCACCACCAGCCCGCCAAGCTCGAGAAGATGCGCCGCCCGCCACCGCGGCCGCCGGGAGGCGGCGCCGCACCGGACGCGCTTGAAAGCCGCGGAGCCACCACGCGCCGGAGAGCCGCGCCG